>JAJMCR010000002.1:0-362747 GCA_030573095.1 Pichia paraexigua | reverse complement strand
TTTTTAACTATAAAAAAGGAAGGTAAACATGGTATATTAGCTCCATTATAATTTAAATACATGCTACTCTGTAACCAAACTAACCATTGTTATGAAAGATTTTATAAGTTGTTAATTCAATGAAATTTTTTAAATAAAAATGGAAAATAAAAAGACAATTAAAACCAGGAAGATTTTTTAAACTTCAATGAATATAACGATTGATGTGTTTATCAATCGTAATTGTTATAGTACAGATTTTTAGGTATAAACCAATAACAAAAAAAGTTTGCAGCTAAATTTTTGTTTTATTAAAAATAGAGCAAATAAGTTTAATGAATCAAAATTGTTAATACAATGCCATATATTTATAGTTTTTTATTTCCTATTTAACACATTATTTGCATTTCAGGTTAAATCCCAAAAGTAATACTAAAGCTTGAACCTAGAACATAAATTATAACTTTCATTTTATTGGAATTAGATGTGAATAATTGTATGATGATTTTGTTTTTGTATCTCAAAAGAGTGTCATGTAAAGTAAAGACAAATGTTGAAAATTGAATCAAAACCAAATTAATAATAACAATTGTTATGCATAATACTTTACCTATAAAGTGGTGTGACCGTATTACTAAAACTAAAACTATCGAGAAATTTGCAAAGAACGGCATATATCGAGTTGATCATTGGAAGTAGATTAATATATTATGATATATATCATTTAATAGTATTTCATTAAAACAAACTACTGGTTACACCAATTCAAGAGCTGAAAATACTTCTAATTTTAATTTGAATTCTAAATTATAATACTGGTATTTTGATAAAATCTTAATAAGAGTTAAGCAATAATTATTCTAAATTTATTTCATTCAATTCATGAAATATATTTAACAAATTAGTTTACTATTGCGTTATTTCGATACAACTATTGCTGGAATGGTCATTATTATCATTTGATTAGGGATATTTTGTGATTGAGCATTTGGTGTAAAGTGTAATAAATAAATCTTTTATAAAGACTATCATCAACAATATAATTTTAGTCTAATAAAGTTGAATGATTTGCCAATAAGTTAGAAACCTAAGCAAAGAAAGTGTATTATGTAAACTCAAAATAAATGAAACCATTATAGCTAATACATGATTTGCAAAAACTTCCAATATATAAACTATTATGTGATTTATTAAAATATAAGCTATTATTACTTTTAGATCTGTTTGGCTTAATTTAACTAAACTATTATATGCAATAGTGACTGGAATTATAACATATAATAGGAGCATATAACAATGCTATTTTTGAAATATTTGGCAATAATATTTTTATTATGCCATTGATGGCTAATTTAAGACTAATCTTTCATTTTCCTAAATTATTCTTTTAATCCGGGCACGATAAAAATATCTTTAAGACATGTATATAGGTGCATTAAAAGTGCTCTGAAATTTTTAATATTGACTAAACCATATCTTCATAAGTTATGAATCACGTTTATTTAACTTATAAAATAACATAAGCCCTTTTAAAGTTCAGGTTATTTTTAATGTTTTTCCATATATCTAACTGTTTTATTTTTTTGTTTAATTTTCAACCATTCTATTATTTCACACGAACCTAAATAACCTAAATAATTAGATCCATTGGCTGATATTTATTAAAATATTTCATTAGAATGTCATTGAATCTATATGTGTTGGTAGTTACATTATATAATTTTCTTTTTTCTTTTGAGAGTTATACATTAAAATACACATATATTATTTTTAGTATCACAACGACTGTGCTAAATCACAAACAGGGAATCAGCTTTCTTGTATTCTGTTTTTGCACTAGGTCATTTCTGAGCAAAAAGTGACAATCCAGAACTGCCACCATGAAAAATAAAAACAAGAACTAAAAGGCTCAGCTGGAACCTGACAGAGAAGCTTGGTGGCGACGCAAAGAGCAATTTTAACTTTAAAGAGCACTTCTTACAATACTTTCTTTTTAGAAATGATAACGTGAAGGAAATAAATACACCATCAAGTGAAAACTTTGCTACACTAGGCACTTTAAAAATATAATAATAGTAAACTTACCTGAAAATGTCAGACTTTCAACAAGAAATTGGGTAAATAGCCACAAACACGGACAGAATCCGTGGGAGAAGGAATAATATTAAAACCTCAAATAACAAAATTAAAGTAAAGAAATATGCTATTAATATTATTCCGTCTCCCACGGATTCTGTCCGTGTTTGCCGCTACTTGGTTAATATGTTGAATAATAACTGCAATATGGGCACTATGATTGATGTGAAGTAGTGAAATTGAAACTTTTTTTGTCCGTCTTTTTTTCAACAACATTCTATAACTTAAATGATTACACTAGCCGATATTATCACAAATGATATAATGCTGGAATAGTGGAAACTCTCGTTTGGTTTTGAAAAATTGCTTTATTTTACAACCCAGTACTGTTACTATATACTTCACTACTATTCTTGCTGGAAAATCAAAAATTGCAGCAAAAGTAAAAATATCAACTATCATGCATATAATTCCGCTTACAAAGCTATAAATTAGTGGCATAGTTGGATTATTGAAACTAGAGAATACTAAGTGTGATGTTAACAATGAAGTAAATGAACAAATATTACTATCTATTGATTGTGCTAATAATAATGCAATAAACTATAGAAATATTACAATTACTACTGGTGCTTACTATTACATAAAAATATCCATCAAGTTCCGTAAACTAATAAACCAAGAATTATGTTCTAATGTTGAATAACCTATTGCTATTTTTAAAATTGAAAAAATTAGGGTATTTTGTAGCTATAAAGTCTTTTATATTATACAAGATAATTTTAATAGTTTTATATTGAATCTAAATTATTCAGTCAACCCTGATACACTTTTTCTTATTATTTTATCAAAATTGAAACTGTATACTATTAGTCATAGAATTCATTTATTATAATCATAGGCAAATAATAGTATAATACCAATGTGTGCTTCTCTACTAAGAAATTATGACATCCATTATCAGAAAAGTTTAAAACTTTACCAAAAGTTGTTAGTTTAATGATTAACACTTTATTATAATTACTAGATGTCATTAAATTATAAAAATATTTTTTTATATTTCATTTCTTGAAAAGATAAATGTTAATGATAATTTACATTAGCTGCCTTTCATTGCATTCAATGCAATAAATTATTGTATTTGAAACTGCTTATCAGCTATTAAATGAAACGTAGCTGATATGCAATAAATGTTTAGTTGTTCTCCGGTTTTAGTTTCTTAATTAAACATCTACAAATATTGAAGATTCGTATTTTACTTATTGTAATAATGGAAGTAATGTTTTTTTTTTAAAAAAAAGTACTTAATAACAAATAAACAAATTTATAAAAAATCTATCTCTTTTCTATTCAGTTTATTTTGTAGACTCAAAAAAAAAAAAAAAAAAAAAAAAAGAATAAGTATTATAAGGTTGAACTTTGTAAATTTCAATATAAAATTAGTTAAACATTTATAATTTAACAAACCGTTTAATCCAAGTGAGAAAACATGAAGAATAAAATTCACGGGTAAAATAATGCAATAAATAGAGCTGGAAAGCTAAATGGTAAATTCATTTAATACTTGACTTAATCAAATCCAACCATTCAAATTTTATCTATTATGCAATAATCTGTTATTGATTGAATTTTTAGTATTTGTAACATTGGGTTACATAACCAAAGTTAATTACTAATTGAAGCACAAAAACCAAAACAATAAAAAAACTGAAATTGTTTAAGTAAATGTAAAATTGGGTATTTTGACCATTAATTGTGAAACTTGTCTATTTAACAATATCAAGTAATAAACTAATAGTGAAAACGTTTTTAAATAATCATGAAACGGATAATTTAAACAAAAAGGGTCAGAATTGATAAAATTTACATACGAGTCTATAGTTAAAACAGATATTGAATAAAGCAATTAAAAGAATCAAGTAATGCAAATCCACGAGATTGATACTCTGATTTATATACAACCAATTCCAAAATTAAACACATCAAATTGTTGCTTTTTGCTAGCTTAAGAAAATTCCATTGATAGTACTCAAGCGTGTTGAATACTTGTCTAATATAATTAAATATTGTTATAGTGTTGTAAAAAGTGTTGCAAAATAAAATGTGAGTGAACTAGTATTTAACGAAGGGAATTCAATACTTGATTAGTAATTGCAACTTTTAGTTTGATCACAAGATTGTACATGACTAAGAATAACACCTTTTTTTAAAAAACTAACTTGTTTCCAATCTTTACATAAAGAATTTTTAATAAATATATTTATAATTGAATTTTCATATTCAACTGTACGTATTTTTTGATAACAATTTTTTACCAAGATGTAATGAATTTAAATAATGATAGACAACTACGATAAGCTAAAACTTTTCTCTTCAAAATTAATTAATTTTTTACATAATTCATAAGCACAAAAATGTCAGCTGGTTGTATATGTGTTACATTAAACCATATTCTTAGTGAAACATCAATTAATTGTTTACACTGTTATTGATAAACAATTGTTGATCATAGGATTCCAAATTGTCAAAATAATGTATAAATGTGAATGATTTCCTTTTACTATTATTGATTTTTTTTAATTTTTATGCACACTAAAAATTGTTTTTGATTCCCGACAGTATAGATTGTAGGGTATTAACTCTGAGTACAGGATCCATAATTAGTTAACAAGTAGGTAATTAAAGTGAACACTATACAATAATATATAAGTAATAAAGAATATAAAGAGAAAAAAATACCTCTTTATATACACGAATCACGAGTGTAATAACAATATAGTTAAAATACCTCACATGGTACGGCATTCTAATTTAAAAAATATATTCTCTTTTCCACAGTATAGATATTGTTTAATTTACTGTGGTTTAATTTAGTAGTTATTGTTTATTATCTAAATTTTATTGTATTATTTATTGAACCAATTTTGGTTATTCAGCAAGTATAATATATTATTATAACTTACTGTAAATAATATTCTTCGTGCTAAATAATATTTCGAATTGGATCAATAAGAATAAAAGTAAAGATTAGATAATAATTTATAAATTGCACTACAGTAATTTAAATAATAAAACACTGTGGGAGCAATTGGGTAATAGTTAATTGTGTAAAGAATTCTGTTAAGAATTGAAGTAATCTTAAGTCTTAAACTTAATTTCGTATTACTTCTTATAAATGATTACAAGATATACTACAACACAGCTGAAAGCTTTCCCTGTTTAAATATTATCCAATTACCACCCACACATGAGCTGATTCTAGACTGCCAACTACGTGAAAATAATTCCTTACAATTATGTAAACAATTTAATTGAGTTAACTTCTACTCTAATGTTGGTTTACTTAATGAATAGTATTATTAAATTATACTTTTGATAATTTAACACTATGAGTATTAACTGATTACTATGAACGCTGGTGGGCCGTATATCAGAATATCCTTAAAAATGATCTGTTCTGGGTATTCCTTTTTCTAAAATCTCCACTTTATAATAATCTTCAACTACACTTCCCAATCTGGAGTTGTTTGCATCAATAATTGTCCAATTATCTATGTTCTAATCACGTGAGCTTCACGTGACTCAATGTCCAAATCGAAGTAAATTTTATACCTTTCAAGTTACATCAAAGCGGTTTTAGCTCAGTGGGAGAGCGCCAGACTGAAGATCTGGAGGCCATGTGTTCGATCCACATAAACCGCATTAATTTTTTAGTTTTTTAAAAAAATTAAACAGATCTACCAGATCTAATACTTTTTTTTGGTAATAATTTTCAAATGGAAACCATTGGCTCGATAACATAGAATGTTTAAACGGCTAAATAACCGATAATAATTTTTTTTTTTCATGAAATTTTAAAAAAGATTGAATATTTGAATATAAAGGTTATATATATAAATAATATAATAATAAATAAGTTAAATAAATAGTTAAATCGTAATGATCGTTAATACATTAAATAATATCAAAGACATCAAGCCTTAGTGATTTTTTCAACTAATTCCTTGTACTTCTTGGTAGAGAATGACTTTGGTCTTTCAATAGCCATACCTATACCTCTGTCAATAATTAATTGTGGTAAAACACCGAAAGCTCTTGCAACACCGAATAAAACAGTGTAATAAGATTCTTGAGTTAAACCGTAGTATTGTAATAAGATACCAGAGTGGGAATCAACATTTGGCCATGGGTTCTTGGTCTTACCTTGTTCAGCTAAAACCTTTGGAGCAACTTCATAGATATTAGAAACTAACTTGAACATATCGTAATCTGGCATATGTTTTAATGCGAATTCTCTTTGAGCAGTATATCTTGGATCAGTCTTTCTTAAAACAGCATGACCATAACCTGGAACAACTCTACCAGCATTTAAGGTCTTCCATAAGTATTCTTCAATCTTCTTCTTGTTGAAGATATCATCACCTAATTCTTTCTTCATACCAACTAACCATTCTAAAACTTCTTGGTTAGCTCTACCATGTAATGGACCAGCTAAACCGTTCATACCAGCAGCAAGGGATAAGTATGGAGAAGATAAAGCAGAACCAACTAAATGAGTGGTATGTGCAGAAACATTACCACCTTCATGGTCAGAGTGAATTGAAAGGTATAATCTCATTAATTCAATGAATTCCTTGTTTTCACCAAAACCTAATAAGTTAGCAAAGTTATGAGAATAATCGATTGCTGGATTAACAGAAGCAACCTTACCATCCTTGAAAACATTTCTGTAAATCTTTGCAGCAACATTTGGTAATTTTGCTAATAAATCAATAGAATCTTCATAAGTATATTTCCAGTATTCCTTCTTGTTAACACCTGCAGCATAAGCCTTTGCAAATTTGGATTCTGATTCTAAAGCATTGATTGCAATTGAGAATTGTGCCATTGGATGTAAATCAGTTGGACAAGTATCTAATAAATCAATAACGTGCTTTGGTAAAGCGGATCTTGATGCTAATTCAGCAGAGAAAGCCTTAGTTTGAGCAACAGATGGAATTTCACCAGTTAATAATAACCAGAAAAGAGCTTCTGGTAATGGTTCACTTGAACCTTCAGCTTTTGGTAATTCCTTTTGGATATCTGGAATGGTCTTACCTCTGAATCTAATACCTTCATTAGGGTCTAAGACGGAACCTTCCCAGACTAAACCTTTGATACCTCTCATACCACCATAAGCTTGTTCAAGAAGAACTTCACCAATGACGGTCTTACCATGTTTAGCCTTTAATTCTTTAACTTCTGCTTGCCAGCCTGGAAGAAGTTCAGCGAATCTTTCCTTTAAGGTTGGTTCAGCGGTGGAATAAGCTCTAGTAGCGGATCTTGCAAAGTTTCTAAGAGACATTGTTAATTAATATAGATGTATACAAATCAATTGTAACTTAAAGAAAGAGGGAAGCAAAAGAGAGGGGGAAAGGAAAAGGAAGGAAGAAACAGGATGTAACCCAAACAATCTGTACAACCTGTTCTTGATTGGAAAAGCAACGGCAGTATGTCCAGTATTTATAAAAATGCTCGCTTCCGGGTTGAGGGAAAAGCGGGAAGCCAATTTTGTATCAGATTTCGTTTTCGGCACCGATCGATTTGAGAGCGTCACGAATTTGCAAGTGTTTTTTCTTTTTCTGCGGTTTTATCCCTCGGCTTTCTCCCGCAGGAAGAGGGAGGAGCCCGCCCCACCCGTGCACCGCCGGCGGGGGAGGGCGGAGACGCTGAGCCGCCTCTGCACCATTCGCCCAATTAGGAAAGAGACGGGGAGGGGCCATTTACGCCCCTTGGGAGTTTCTGAGGGCAAAAGTGGGCAAGTGCTGTTTTTTTTCATTTTTTCATTTTTCCGTTTTCACTTTCCCTTTGGCGTTCCCTCTGGCGTTCACTTTTGCAGTCACTGTTGTTTTCAGTCCATTGTTGTGGTCTCTCCCCCTTTTAACATGTCTAAGGTGCCACGTAATTTCAAACTTCTTGAAGAATTGGAAAAGGGCGAAAAGGGACTCGGTCCCGACGCTTGTTCGTATGGCCTGTCAGATCCAAACGATATAACAATGACAAATTGGAATGCTACGATTCTTGGTCCTCCAAATTCAAATCATGAAAATAGAATCTATTCTTTGAAAGTCACTTGTGGTCAACAGTATCCTGATAAGCCTCCTCTTGTTACCTTCGTTTCGAAGATTAATTTACCTTGCGTTGATCCAAAAAATGGTAATGTTATACCGGCAAAATTTAAAACTTTATCAAATTGGCAAAGATCATACTCAATCGAAATCTTATTATTGGATATACGTAAATCAATGGCTGAACCCCAAAATAAAAAATTGGTACAACCAAAGGAAGGTGAAACTTTTTAAATAACCTATACAGTGTATTTTACATATCATTATCATTCTTTATACTTATTATAGTATTCTTTCATTTTATCCTTTAATATACAATCTGCTTTTAAAAATTCTTCAATATCTTTACTAATTTTATGATTATTATCTTGTTGTTTTGTAATTTCAATATTTCTATAAATCTCCGTATTGGTGTCTTGTTCGTGTTTTGGTTTTAATTTATAACCAATAACCGTTCCGCCCTTTTTTTCTAAACATCGTAAAAATATTCTTTTAAATGGTAAACATTTGACTTTGTTACCATCATATGTACATTCATTCTGAATTAGTTTATATATTTCACAATTTTCTGGTATATCTTCAATATCTTTTTGCACCAATTTCATCTTTGGATGCATTCGCTCTATTTCTTCTCTCGTATAGACTGGCAATGCTGGAGCCATTGTGTTGGGTAGTATATGTTTTATCTCAAATGATAAAGAACAACTGAATCATAATTATTGTTTTTTTTATATCAATCTAACAACTTTTTTGAGAACAGCATCCCTCAGTTTCGAAAATTTGGTCAAAATTTATATCTTGATTTAGCCCACTCGTCAACAATTCTATGCTTTTCTTTTCTGCTTCTTACAAATATTTTTTTCTATTAACTTCCAATACTTACAATAATGTCATTCCCTGAAATTCAATTGCAGGAATTATTTGACAAATATTCACCGCCAGAAAATCCAAATTTCCAATATGGTACTGCAGGTTTTAGATTACTTGCATCAAAATTAAACTCTGTTATGTTTACAGTTGCATGTACTGCAATCATACGTTCATTTTCATGTTTAGATTCATCAAATCAACCTCAAACTATAGGTATAATGATCACCGCATCGCATAATCCACCTCAAGATAATGGTGTTAAAATTGTTGATCCAATGGGTGACATGTTACCTCAAGATTGGGAACCTTTAACTACAAATTTAGCAAATTGTTCAAATTTTGATGATTTTAAAAATATTTTAGAACCTTTATGGAATAAATACTATAATAATTTACCTGCTAAAATTGTAATTGCAAGAGATACAAGAGAAAGTGGTCCACACTTGTTAAATATTTGTATTGAAGTATTTAATTCATTAAAAAAATTAAGTTTAGTTAAATTCGAAAATTTTAATGAATTAACAACTCCTGAACTACACTATCTTACACGTTGTTCAAATGATGAATCATTTGGTGAACTTTCCGAATTAGGCTATTACAATAAATTATCAAGTTCTTTATTAAAAATTCTAAAATTAAATAATGTTGAAGTGGATGCATTAATTAATTTAATTGTAGATTCTGCAAATGGTGTCGGTGCAAATAAATTGAATTCTTTTCTGGATGCAGTTCCAATTTTAAAATCTAAATTTATGTCAGTTAATGATAATACAAAGGATTCATTATTACTTAATGTTAAATGTGGAGCTGATTTCGTTAAAACAAATCAAACATTACCAAATGGTATTACTAATGGAATGGCATCAAATGAAAATACTTTGTGCGCTTCATTTGATGGTGATGCTGATAGATTAGTTTGTTATTTCTTTGATAAATTAAACAATAAGTTTATTTTATTAGACGGTGATAAAATTGCAATCTTATTATCAAGTTTAATTTCAAATTTAATTTCTAAATTACCACCAACAGATTTAAAAATTGGTATAATTCAAACTGCTTATGCAAATGGTGCATCAACCAATTATATTATTGATGATTTAAAACTACCTTCTATTTGTGCAAAAACTGGAGTTAAACATTTACATCACGAAGCTCTAAAATTTGATATTGGAATTTATTTTGAAGCAAACGGTCATGGTACTGTTTTATTTTCAGATAAATTTAGAGAAACTATGAATAAATTAAAAGATAATTATGTTGGTGCAAAAACTTTATTATTATTAAATGATTTAATTAACCAAACAGTTGGTGATGCCTTAAGTGATTTATTAGCTGTAATTGTTTCATTGTCAATCTTAAAACAATCATGCATCGATTGGTCAAATACTTATCACGACTTGCCAAACAAATTAGCAAAAGTCATTGTGAAAGACCGTAATATGTTTGTCACAACAGATGCTGAAAGAAGATTAGTACAACCACCAATTCAAAATGATATTGATAATCTGATAAATAATATTACTAATGGTAGATCTTTTGTGAGACCAAGTGGTACTGAAGATGCAGTTCGTGTTTACGCAGAAGCTTCCACTAAAGAAGAATGTGAAGAATTGAGTAATAAAGTAGTGAAACTCGTTGAACAGTTTTCATAGCTGGATCATAAAGATTGGTAGATGATATATGTAGACATAATAAGTGTAGATAAAAAATAAACGCGTTTGCTTTTTTTTAAAACGTTTCCTGTTGTGTTGACCCTTTAGTTTTTTTTGTTTTTTTGTCTTCTCATCTTGGCTCTTGTTGGTTGCTTTTCAGAACTACTAAATAACCATACGCAGATAGTGTTACTGAGAACACTTTTATTAATATATATTAAAGTCATCTGAGAATGATAAAAAATAATAATGAAGGGTTAGGTATGTTATTTCTACAATTTTGATTATTTCTATTTTTTTTTACATTTGTTTTTTTAATAAATATTATCAGGATACTAACATTTTATCATTTTTATTCTTCCCAGAACCTTTGAATCAAGTTAAACTAGATGCACCAGATTCACCAAATTCGAGAGCAACTTCACCATTACATTTATCTTCCATTATATCAACTGAGTCCGAAATGATCACTCCAAATTTAATTGAAAATAATGCTAATAATAGAGTTTCCAAAGTTGATTTTTCTTATTTATCACAACAGATGTCACCGAATTCGAAAGTTTGGTTTCCAAGCAATGAAAAATTATCAACTATGCAGCCCGATTTAGATGATTATGTTGATTCAACATCCATCAACTCAAAATCAAGTTCAATTTCAAACTATAATAGTAATCATCACATAAATACAAATGAAGTTCAATGTGTTTTAGAAAATAATTCAATTTCGTCTAGAAATGAGCTTATGGATAACACTAAACCGGTTGAAAATACTTATTCTAGTGATGATGATCAAAGTTTCAAAAGTATTAAAGATCTACAATCAAGTTCACCAATGAAAGAGGATAACTCGAAATATAAAACAATTAGGGCATCCCAAGATCTGAGTGATTATACAAATAACACCTCATCATTTTTGAACTCATCAGTACCCACTCAAGATCTGAAAGACTTTGTATTAGCAGATGGGTTGAACTTTAACCAAATTAAGGCCCCTTCAAACCTTGATAATTTTGATGATGATTCAACCCCGATTGTTCAACAACATCAAAATTTTCAAGATATTACACCAACCAATAATCTTAAAAGAGTAACACTTAATAATGAAGATTTGAAACTATCACCTCAAGCAATTAGTGAAATTTTTGCGAATGATGATAATAACAACGAGTCAAAATATAATAGAATTCAAAGTACGACATCAAGTATTTATTCTGAATTACCAAGTAATCATAAATCATTTGGTATTAATGATGGTTTAAGAAGTTTCAGAATTTCTTCCTTTAAACCAACTCTTCATAAACATTTGAGTCAACCAATTTCTGAATTAGAGAATGAAAAAGATAATTTAAAGGAAAATAATAAAAGACCAGTCTTTGTTAATAAATATCAATCAGTGTCAGAAAATGAAACACTTAATTTTAATTCATCAGAAATAGCTGAACCTAATAAAAATCCCGAACAAGAAGGATATAAAGAAAAAGAAGAAGTTTCAATCGCTGATAATGTTACTGAAGAGCCAAAGCTAAGAGTCTCTGTTTTGAATCAATCTCTTTTTCAGAATCAGTATGATTCAAAAAGAAATTTAGTTAATCAACAACAGCCTATTTCTAAACTCCAATCTCAAGATAATATACGGAATATTCTGGATAATCCAAATTATCGTAATTCAAAGGTTTCATTTATGACAGATGATGAAAACGGACTGCAAGGACAAGAAAAAGAGGCAGAATATGAAGAAAGAGATGAAAACGAAGAAGAAGATGCATCTGCACTTTTCGTTACAGCACTTTATGCATTTAATTCAGAATCTTTAGAATCTGCGAATGATTCATCAATTTGTCTATCATTTGACCAAGACGAAATTGCATTCACTTATAATTTAGATGATTCAGGTTGGGGTGAAGTTACATTACTTTCATCATTAAAACGTGGTTGGGTTCCGATGAATTATTTTAGATCCACAGTTTTAACTAACTATACAGATGCTGAATTAAAAGAATTGCCGCCAAAAGACTTAACTGATACAAGAGCTCCTTTAAGGTTACTATTAAAAAATGCAGGTACATTTTTACTAAATCCACAATCAAAACCTGTTTATATTGATGGTGAATTAAGAGGTTATACATTTGATGTTGAATGTTTTAATGGTATAACAGATGGTATTAGAAAATTGCTGATTGATACAGATTGTATTTCTAGATCGAATTCTGTTGTACAAAATAAACCAGTAGTTAGAAAAATGAGAAAGAAGCTGTTACGTGGCTGGGCTGATTTGATTGCCAAGGGTAAAGATTATTTAGGTACTGTTGCATCAACTAAAATTGAATATTTACAATTATTAACGTTTCATTTACTACAAAAGGCCATTACATTCTTAGATATCTGGGGTTTGGAACAAGATAGAATTAAAGCTCAAGAAGAAGACGAAGAAAAAGAAGCACAACAACAAGAAAATTACCAACAACCATATGCAAGGTCAATGGCTAACACGAGTAATACCCAATTGGCTTGGAACTCACTAGAATCCGTCAATCTTGATATAATAAATCTTGACAGACCACCAATTTTATCTTATAGAATTAATGAAGTTTATAATCAGTTGATTACATATTTGTGTTTGATTGCAGGTAGAATTGATTTAGTTGAACATAATCCTCAAAGTTTTGCAACTGTTGGTATTGTCGTTGGTCATATTAATTTACTTGTTAATGAATTTTTTTTTATTACCAAACTTTTAAAAAGTACAATGAATGAAAATGAAAGTGAGAAAAGATTGTCAAAAAGTTTATTAAAATATGGTAAGTTAAGTTCAAATATGAATCTTAAAAGTCAATTAAAATTGTTAGATAATCAGATCGAAAAGCTCACTCAAATGGTTGAGGAACTTAATACTTATATTAAACTTTTACACAATATTTCTAAAAAAGATTTATTTGATAGAAAACAAAATAATATAAGTCTTCAATCAAATCAACCTACTACAAGTCTTTACTTTTATTCCCATGAAGGTGGTGCCGTTGTTGTATGTGCATGTAAGATGATTGAACTTTCATCAAATTCATATCATATTTTAAAAAATACCATTAATTTTAATGATGATATAATGTTACCTTTGAACAGAATTTATCCAAACTTTTTGAAAATGAGCATTTCACCTGAAAAATTTATCAAGAAATGTACTGTTTCGTTAGTTCGAGATTCAAATATTCAAAAACAAGTTAGTGATTATAAAAGAAAATCAATGTTGCAAGCGCAATCTAAAAATCATAAACTAGACTTAAATAGAGCAAGTAAAAGATATTCTATTTTTAAAACTGGTAATTCACATGATGTTCAATTAAGTTCTTCAGGTTTAGACTTTTTATCTCATATTGAGACTGAACACTCTTCGAATTCACCATTTCTATCACAAAACGAATTTGACGTTGGTGCAGAACAAATATATAATGATTCGGATTTTAATGTTGAAGATGAACTTATTAGAAGTCCAAAAGATAACAAGATTCTTGGTGCTTCATTTAGGGCTTTAGTTTATTTGATGACTGATGAAAATAATCCACCTGATTACTTTTTTATTTCAAGTTTTTTTTTAACATTCAGGATTTTTGGCGATAGTGCACAATTACTGGAAGCATTAATTAGAAGATTTGATGTAGACAACTTTAATAAATCAAGAGTGATGAATGAAACAATCAATGATTTGAAAATGAGAAGTAGAAGAAAATTAATTGCTAAATTTTTTAAGTTTTGGTTAGAAAGTTATTGGAATTCTAAAACTGATTATGTTTTATTGGCTCCATTAATGAACTTTTTTAATGAAGGTATGAAAGACGTTTTACCAATTGAAAGTTATCAATTACTTGTTATTGCATCCAAATTAGTTGGTCACCCTCCAATCGAAAGTAGTGCTGATAATTTGAACTATTATAATAATTTCTCAAATAATAAACAGTTATTACCAAGAAAAATCTCTTCTAAATTACATAAGAAAACAATGAATAAACTTTCACTAGGTGCAAACCCAAATGCTTTATTAGGTGAAATTGAAACTTATAATGCGTTTTTAGATGATATTGAAACATATGGTTTGGAAAAAATTGAAAATACTCTTCTACCAATGAAGAGTAACTCTCGTGTTTCTTTAACTTTGAGTTTGAATATTGAATTAAAGAATTCTAATTCCAGTGCTATCTTATTAACACAGCCACAACTTTCAATGATTCGAATGGTTATAATGTCATATAGAAGAATGTTGGGTGTTCATTGGTATAAAAAACATGTTGACAATCAATTTGAACAATTAGATACCAAAACATTGATTGATTCTTGGTGGAATGCATCACAAGAAAGTTGGAAGATTTTGAATGATGATTTAACGCTTTTAAATTTTAATGGGTTAGAAATCGCCAAACAATTGACATTGATTGAAAGTAAATTATTTTGCTCAATTCAAGTTGGCGAATTACTAAATCAAAACTTTACAACCAAAAAGTTGCATTTAAATTTATCTCCTAACATTCAAAAATCAATTTTATTCACAAATTTGTTAAGTGATTATGTCATTGAAAGTATTCTAAAACCGAAATTACAAATGAGACAAAGAATACATGCATTTAAATGTTGGTTAAAAGTTGGTATTTCATGTTTGTATTTAAGAAATTTTAATTCATTAGCATCGATTATGACATCATTACAAAGTTTTTTAATTACTAGAATTACTAAAATTTGGGATGGATTATCAGAAAAATATCAGGAGTTGTTTCATTATTTGGCTTCGATCATTCATCCAAATAGAAACTATATTACTTATCGTGAAAGATTAAAAGATTTCTTATCCATAAATTTACAAGAAAATTTGGATATTCCAATAGTTCCATATTTATCATTATTTCTACAAGACTTGACCTTTATTGTTGATGGTAATCCAAATTATAGAAGTAATACAAAATCATTTTTAGAATCCAAATTAATTAATATTGATAAATATCTCAAAATTACTGAAATTATTTCTGATATCCAAACATTACAAATTCCTTATAATGATACTGGTGAATTAGGTAAATTATATAATGACAAGAACATAACAATTATTAGGAGTGAAACTATTAAAAATTTGAAAAATCAATTAACTGAAAGTGATGATTTATCGTTTGCTGATATGTTTGATATTAATGGTGTTCCAATTCTACAAGAATTAATTTTATTAGAAATTTGGAAAGTTAAACAAACCAATGCTAGAGATGACGATAGAAGTTGGAAACTAAGTTGTTCAATTCAACCAAGAAGTGATGCTTAGTTTTAGATCTAGTTTACATTTTATAACACGTAACGTTTTATCTATAATAATTTAAAAAATTTAGAAGTGATCGCTTTACATAATGTGATTTTAAGAATAATAATTTGTTGATTAAAATGTTTCTGTTTTAATTTTTTTGTTCAATATACAAGGATTAATTAATGCTGAAAAAACATTAAAGTGATTTCTTTGATTCACCAATATAATTAATTGCAGAACCAGCCTTAAAGAAAGCAACTTGATCAGCAGACATGGTATGTTTACAATCAAAGACAAATTGTTCACCATTTTTCTTAGTAACTTGCATTTTGATAATACCACCATTATCACCATTCTTTTCAATCATATCAACTAAGTTTAAAGTTTTAAGAACATCACCAGAACTTAATTTATCATAATCTGCTTCATTTGCAAAAGTTAAAGGTAACATACCTTGTTTCTTTAAATTTGTTTCATGAATACGTGCAAAAGATTTAGTTAAAATTATTTTACCACCAAGGAATTTTGGTTGTAAAGCAGCATGTTCTCTAGCGGAACCTTCACCATAATTATGTTCAGCAACGACAATCCAAGGTCTATTTTCTTCCTTCCATTTTAACATTAAATCAGGAATTGTAAATTTAGAACCATCTAAATCATATGCAGTATTAACTTCACCAGTTTCTTTATTAACAGCACCAATTAAAGTATTATTAGAAATATTTGATAAATGTCCTTTATATTTTAACCAAACACCAGCAGCTGAAATATGATCAGTTGTACATTTACCTTCAACTTTTAAAATAACAGTAGTTTCTAATTCTTTACCATCCCATTTTTTAAAAGGTTCTAAAAGTTCTAAACGATCAGATTCTGGGCTAACACTGATTAAAACATCAGGTTTTGGTTGAGGTTCAAGTTCAGGATAAAATTCTTGTCTACCTTTAATAAAACCATTTGAAGGTAAATCTTCACCATTTGGAGGATTAAATTTAAATTCTTTACCATTTTCTAATTTAATTGAATCCTTTAATGGATTAAAACCCATTTCACCTGAATAAATCATTGCAGTAACAATATCAGGAGAAGTTAAGAAATTCATTGTATTTCTATTACCATCATTTCTTGCTTTAAAATTTCTATTAAATGAAGTAAAGATAACATTTTCACCCTTTGGAGCATTTGAACCTCTATCCCATTGACCAATACATGGACCACAAGCATTTGCTAAAACAATTGAACCATTTTTTTCGAAAGTTTCAATTAATCCATCTCTTTCCATTGTTGCTCTAATTTGTTCTGAACCTGGAGTAACAAAAAATGGAATTTTTGGTTTTAAACCAGCATTTTCAGCTTGTTTAATAATTGAAACTGCTCTAGTCATATCTTGATAAGAAGAATTTGTACATGAACCAATTAAACCAGCAGAAATAGTTTCAGGCCATTTATTTTCCTTTGTAGTTAATTTCAAATCTGAAATTTTAGTTGAAAGATCAGGAGTAAATGGACCATTAACACTTGGTTCTAAAGTATTTAAATCAATTTCAATAATTTCATCATATTGTGCACCATCATCAGCTTTTAAGAAATTAAAATTATTGTTAACATTTTGAGCTAATTCAGCAATTGGACCTCTATTAGTTGCAATTAAATAATTATAATGAGCATCTTGCATTGGGAAAGTTGAAGTTGTTGCACCAATTTCTGCACCCATATTACAAATTGTTGCCATACCTGTACAACTTAAAGTTTTAACACCTTCACCAAAATATTCAACTATATAACCAGTACCACCTCTAACGGTTAATTTACCAGCTAAATGAGTAATAACATCCTTTGGAGAAGTCCAACCAGACATTTGACCAGTTAATTTAACACCTAAAATTTTTGGAGCTTTTAATTCCCATGGAGTACCAGTTAAGGCATCAACAGCATCAGCACCACCAACACCAATTGCAATTGCACCTAAACCACCAGCATTTGGAGTATGAGAATCAGTACCTAACATCATTAAACCAGGTACAGAGAAATTTTCTAAAACAATTTGATGAATAATACCAGAACCTGGACCCCAAAATTGAATACCGAATTTTTCACCACAAGATTGTAAAAAATCGAAAACTTCTTTATTAGTTGAAATTGAATTAATTAAATCTTCATCAGCACCATTTTTACCAACAATTAAATGATCACAATGGATTGAAGCAGGTACAGCAGTTGATTTCATACCACAAGTAATAAATTGTAATAAAGCCATTTGAGCTGATGCATCTTGCATTGCAACTCTATCAGGATTTAATTTTAAATATTGTAAACCTCTAATATCTCTAATATCATTTGATAAATCATTTGGATTGACTAAATGAGAATATAAAATTTTTTCAGCTAATGTTAAAGGTTGATTATTTAAAACTTTTTTAACTTGATTTAAATTTTTTAAAAGTTTAGCATATGGTGGAGTTCTTGCTTCATAACCTTTTGGAGAATTGATTGATTCAAGATTTAAAGCAGTTGCAAATGAACGTGTAATTTGTTTAACATTTGATCTGCTACAATGATTAGCATGGGCCAACATGATGATGGGATGGGAAAATCGGAGTTATAAAAGATTAAAGGATCTATAAAGGGGAAAAAAGAAAGTAAATAAAAAAAAAAAAGAGTCAGCAACGAAGATTTGTTGATTGGAAATTTTCAAAAGATGAATTTTTCAACAACGTTTTTTTTCCTCATTTTTCTCATGTTTTTCTTTTTTTTTTTTTCAATGAGAACTACCCGATTGGGTAAATTTTTCACATTCAAAATGGTAATGATTCAAATATGTCCATTGGATGTAAATCGAAATAACGAGGATTATTATTAGTAGCACGAATCAATTCATGTTTAGCCATTTGACGTATAAAGCCGAATATTTCAGTTGATAATTTCAAATTTGATAACGTTATAAAAGAATTTGAAGGATGTTTTTTATTATAATGTACAGCATCATTATATCTACAAATTTTAGATCTTGAACCATTTGAGAAATATTTTGAAGAATAAAATTCTAAAGATGAATATTTATCATTTTCAAATTGAATTATTGGATCAATATCATCATAGGGGTTTAATTCATTAGTGAAATTGAAAATATCATTATTTGAAGATTGATCATTAATACCATAATAGTATAATAAATCTAATTGATTCATTTTATCAATTAAAGTTGGAAGTTTTCCTTTTGATGAAGGTAAAGCATCATTATTATCATTATTGTCATTGATTAAAGTAATATTATTCAAACCCATATTTGAAATATTAAAATAATAAGAAAATAATTGTAATTGCATTAAAGATTTCCTCAAATCTAAGCTTGCAAAATGAGTTAAAATTTTTTCATCTATATTTAAATTTCTTGATAAGGCAATTAAATCTAAATATTGAAATAAATTATTAAAGGGGATTTTATTAAAATTATAAATAGTCGATTCATTGACTATATTAATTGGGATTTTATCTAAATTTGAAGTTATTAAAATAACAGGTCTATAAGAATAAGTAAGTAAATTTGTTAAACCTAACCAAAAATCTTTATCTAGATTCTCATTATCAACTAAATCAACATCATCGAAAAGAATGACTGTTTTATCATTATTAAATGATGGATGGTTATTTTCTCTTTCTCTTTCATTTTTAATCATTGAAGTTGTACCAATTTGTTTTAAATGAAATTCCAAATCCTTTTTAGCTCTTGATTGATTAGAATTAAATTCGAAAACAAAGCCATTAAGTTCATCATTGACTATTGAATGGATTATACTTGTTTTACCACAACCAATTGGACCGTTAATTATTAAACAAGGAACTGTATCAATAGAAGAATCAGAGTTGTCGTTATCGGAATCATAAACAATGAAAGAGTCTAGGGAAGTATCATTGAATTTTTTATTTTTATTTTTCTTATTAGATGATAGCTTTTCCCTTCTTTTAGATTGATTAACAGATTTTAGTTTTGAAAAGGAATTGATTAACCAATTGTAAATATCATTTGAAATGTGAGTAGATTGTAACGATTGTGAATGATTAAGGGGTTTATATAAATCACACCATTGAGAGTGAATATTTGAAACGGTTTTGTCAATGTAGTGTGGATCGAAAAACTTATTGAATCTGTTATCGAATTTAATGTGGTTATATTTTTCGTTTATGAAAGCTAAGTTTGGTATTGGATCATTAGTGATAATGAATTGGGATTGAGGTATAGATGGGGTGGTATCTTTATAAGTTGTGTAGAATAACAAGAAATCCAGATCAGTGAATGATAAATCGGGGATATGCGGTGGTGGTGGTGGTGGTGGTGGTGATGGTAGTTTGGTGTTCGGATAGTTGGATATTAGAGTTGATTCATCAGATGATAGAGAATAAACTTTGAAATGTTTTATTGGAGGCGGGGAGAGGATTGAAGGAGTGGAGGGAATTACGGTAGAAGAGTGCTTTGCTTGGCTGCTACTGCATTTGATGAATATTTCCTTAAAGAAGGGATGGTTAGAGGCAGAAATGGATTTACTAGGTCGTGGAGTGTGTAGTTGTTGAGACGGAAGTTTTAAAGTGACGAGTAGGGAAGGTTGTGGGTGAGATGGAGGATCTTTTTTGAGCTGTCGTTGATTAGACTGTCGTTCACTTTTGAAGTTGAGAGTGGATTGCCTAAGAGCGGGGCGGGCAGACATGTGGGGGGGAGTGAAGTTAGGGTATGTTTATGGATGTAGACGTTGTGGTGTTGTTGTTGTTGTTGATTAGTGGGATAAGTTTGAAAATGAGAATGTTGCGGTCGATCGACGGGAGAGCCGATCGACGCCCCGCCGATCGACGCTGCGCACACACTCCCCGCCGATCGACGCCCCGCCGATCGACGCCCCGCCGCCCCCCATTCGGCGTGCTGTAAAAGCCGTTGCATCTGCCCTTCCCCGCACAGCCGCACACCTTGTTCTCCGCCTCCCATTTGCTGCACGGGTTTCGCCGATATCGGCGCTAACGGCCGTTGCGTCTGCTGCATTTTCTGGCGCTGTGAGTCGCTCCTGGTCTTCTTCTACAGACGGTGCTTCTTATCTGCCGGTGTATATATATAAACTGCACTGCATCAACCACCTGCTGGCCAAACCTAAACTCTGTCTATATGTTTCTTTGCTTTTTCCTGCTTGCTTTCGTTTCTTTTCCTTTCTTCTCTCCGGTTCTGTTTCTGCCTGGTTTTTTCACCTTTTTCACTTTTTTTTATTTTATTTTACTTTATTTTACTTTACTTTATCTTAACTTTGTTGTTCTTCTTCTTCTCTGTTCTGTTCGCCTCTCTTTTCACAATGAAGTTCTCCACATCCTTGTTAGCATTGGCTACCGCTTGGGCCTCCGCGGCTTTCGCTGAAGATCACTACTTCAAATGGAACGCAACTTACATCTCCGCCAATCTTGACGGTTTAGCAGAAGTTGACGACGTTGTCTCTTGTAATGGTGAGTATCCTTGGCCTGACATCAGAATCAACAAAGGTGACAGAGTCATCGTTGAATTGTATAACGGTCTACCAAACGCCAATACTTCCATCCATTTCCATGGTTTATTTCAACACAATTCCACTCAAATGGATGGTGTTCCAGGCTTAACTCAATGTCAAGTCCCTCCTGGTGAAACCTTCATTTACAATTTCACCGCTCCTGATCAAGTCGGTTCCTTTTGGTATCATTCCCATACCAAGGGTCAATACATGGATGGTATGAGAGGTACTTTCATCATTAACGATCCTGAAGATCCTTACAAAGATGACTATTCTGAAGAAAAAATCATCGCATTAGCTGAATGGTATCATGATAATATAACCACTTTGACTGAAGCTTTCCTCAATTTATATAATCCAACTGGTGCTGAACCAATTCCTCAAAATTTACTATTAAATGGTTTTATGAATGGTACAATTGATGTTAAACCAGATACCGATTATTTATTTAGAATTATCAATACTGGTGGTTTTGTCTCTCAATATTTCTGGATTGAAGATCATTCAATGACCGTTATTGCTGTCGATGGTATTTATGTTGAAAAAAATACAACCGATATGATTTATATTACCGTTGCTCAAAGATATGATGTTTTAGTTCATACTAAGAATGACACCAATCAAAATTTCGCTATAATGCAAAGATTTGATATTGATATGTTAGATGTTATTCCTGATGAGTTATTATTAAATGTTACTAATAATTTGAATTATGATGATAATAATGATTGGCCTGAAGAATATTTCGTTGATTCATTAGATGATTTCTTAGATGATTTTTGGTTAACTCCTTTAGAAGAGTTCGAACAATATGATCATTATGATCATCAAATTGTTATTGATGTTGTTATGGATAATTTAAATGATGGTGTTAATTATGCTTTCTTTAATAACCTTTCTTACGTTTATCCAAAAGTCCCAACTTTAGGTACTATTTTATCTGCTCCTTCTGATGAAGATGCTTTATCTGCTGATATTTATGGTTCAAATACTCATTCAATTGTTTTACAAAAGGATGAAATCGTTGAAATTGTTCTTAATAATAATGATACTGGTAAACATCCTTTCCATTTACATGGTCATGTTTTCCAAGTCATTGAAAGAGCTGAAAGTTTTGAAGATGCTGATGAACCTGTTCCTTATAATGAATCTGCTCCTTATACTCCAAGAGAAATTTCAGCTGTTAGAGATACTCTTTATGTTAGACCTCAATCTTATTTCGTTATTAGATTTAAGGCTGATAATCCAGGTGTTTGGTTCTTCCATTGTCATATTGAATGGCATTTATTACAAGGTTTAGCTTTAACTTTAATTGAAGATCCTGTCGGTATTAGAGAAAAGGAAATGGATTTAACTGATCCTTGGAAAAATACTTGTAATGCTTGGGGTGGTTTTAACGGTAATGCTGCAAATAATACAGCTGATTTCTTTGATTTATCTGGTGAAAATCTTCAAGTTAAACCTTTACCTGCAGGTTTTACCGCTAGAGGTATTGTTGCTTTAGTTTTCTCTTGTATTGCTGGTTTCTTAGGTTGTGTTGCAATCGGTGTTTATGGTATGGCTGATATTCCAAATGGTGAAGAAACTGTTATTAAAACTTTACATATTGATGAAAGACAATTATTAGATGATTTAGATAATGAAGTTGAAGAAGATGAAGAACAAGGCTCTTCAAATGCTAAATCTTTCGATGATATTAATGTTAATACTGAATTTCATCCAGTAACTGATTCAAAGTTAAATTAAGTTAAATTATAAAAATTTAATTTTCTTTTTTTTCATTTTAGTTTTTTAGTTTTTTTCTCCCAATATTTTTTATAATCATAATAATAATAACTTAACTTACTTACTTTATCGTTTTCATATTACTTTTTTAACCTTTTTAATTATAAAGATATATGTACATATATATATATATAAACAGTTCCTTCACATTTTTATAAAATTTTCAAATCCCACCTCTCTTCTAAACTTCACTGTATTCGATTTTCTCGTATTTTTCTAGTATTATTAAAATTAAAATAGTCGCTAAACCTCCAATTCCAAACCATTTATCAAACCAATTATTTATAAATTCTATTTCAATAATAGAATTATTCAAAACTAATTTCTCAATTTTCCAATCTTCTTCATCAATTAAAATATTGGATAAATGTATTGGCATATTGGTTGAATTTAATAATAATGCAGTTGAAACAATATATATACCTGTAATTTCAAAAATAAATAATGATTTGACTTTATTTGTAAATTTACTTGATAATTTATTTGTCAGTTTTTTGGTTTTGATAAATTCATTTTCATTAAAGTCAATTAATTGTTTGCTTAAATTTCTTAAATTTTTAAACGTCAATAAAACATTTTGAATTGAAAAAATGAAAAAATTAACTGAAATTATGAAATTTATAATCATTGTAATTTTATCTAATAATTCATAATTTGGTTCATTATTGAAAAAAATCAGTATTATAATTTTAGCGATTGAAATCGATAAAAAGTCTCCACTACCATGATAAAAATCTTTTAAATCATCATTATGGCTATTGTTATTAGTCATTAAAATCATTTCTATATTTCTAATAATTCCATAAATCACTTTATAAATACAATAAATCCAAGTTGAAAATTTAATTATAAAATAAATCCCATTTTTAGATTGTTTATTATTTAAAATATCCCTTAAAATAGATTCAATTCTAATTAACTGATTTAAAATCTGATTATCAAAATTAGTACCCTGATATATTAAAAACTCCAAATTTTTTAGTTCAATTGATAATTCAATTTCTTTATTATTTAAAATTTCATTTTCTTCACCTGTTACATATTGTTTAAAATCAAAACATCCCATTATACATCCCATACCATTTAATATTGATAAACAACAAACTCCAAATAATGATAATAAATATAACGATATTTGTATAAAATTACCTTCAATTTCATGTAATATAGTTATTAAATACAATAAATAAATCAAAAAACTCCAAACTAGCAAAATAAATAAAAATTTCAAATATTTTTTATTGTTATCAATTCCATTAACATAATTATTTTCATAAATATAACAATATATTAAATATGATGGTATTAAATATGTTAATCCAATAATCAAAATAGATAATGTAAGATACCAATCAAAATGTCGTATTTCAAATTCAGTTACATGTATAATATCTAATAAAAATAGTCCAATTAATTGTAATGAAAATGAATTAAATAAATCAAATAAGAAATTAAAAAGTCCAACAAATCGTATTTCTTTATTGGGTAATTGTAATTGTTGTTGTTGATTATTTTCATTTAAAACTTTTATTGAATCGTCAATTGAAATTTCCTGTTTTTCTAATCCTAACTCTTTCAAATTTGAATTAATTGCATTTAAAAGCTTAATTTCATTTGTGGTTATTAATATCGGTAATAATTTAGGTCGTATAAATCCTTCACATAATTGATAATTGAACACATGTACTAAACCCAGTACCAACACACTGTAAGCTTTGTATATTATTGACATAGTTAGTTAATCAACAAATCAACGATTAAATTCCATCACCATTAAGCCAATCGAAGAAAAGAAAACAAAAAACAAAAAAAAAACACCCCAAAAATACAAAATACATACATTATCGCTGCATATAGTTTTACCATATCGGTCGATAAGATTACTTAGTGATAATTCTTTAAGATTACAGATTCGTTTTTACTAAATATTTCATAAAATCAATTCAATTAACTATTTTTTCGTACATCCAATCGTTAATTGTATTCCATTTATCTTTAAAGATATTACCTTGAGAAAAATCAACATTACCTTCAAGTAATTGAAATTGAAATTTACAATTTTTAATAGCTAAGTCTAAATTATCTTCATTACTTAAATCAACCGTATTTGAATCAATATCAACTTTATTTAAACCACGTAATTTTAAATCATGAATTTTACCAATTTCTAATTCTAATAATTCTTTAATTTTTTCGGATTTTTTACTTGTAAATAAATCATTTTTATTTGCAAATATTAGTAAATCGATTCCATTTGGTTTACTTTCTGTTATATTTAAAATTTCTAATAAATCTTCAGCAATTTTATGACATGAATTTGAATCAAAATTACTTGAATCAATTAAATAAATTATACCTTGAATTTCATTTAAATTGTCAGTTAAATATGGTAAAAAATAAAGATTTTTCAATTTTTTATTTGCAGGGAAATCAATTATTTTAACATCTTGGAAAGTTTTATGATCTTTAAATTCTTCACTAACTAATAACTCATCAATTTGAAAATCTAATGAATTAACTGTTAAAATTGGTAATTTACCCTTTGTTAATAAATGAAATAAATTGGTTTTACCACTATTCTGTGGTCCACAAATAATAAAAGTTCTGGTGTTTGAGGTAATTAATGAATGTTTTTGCATTAAATATCCTCCAATTATTAATAATATTAATGTAATTAATACTGGTATAATTAATGATGAATTGGTTTTATTATTTTCAATAAACGTTTCAACATTTGTTTCTAATTTCATTGCTTCTGTTTTAATTTCTTCTATTGCTTCCATTTTCAACAGGTTCAATGCAATGAAGTGCCTTATTAAACAATATCTTAAGAATCTAAAAAATACAAAAATAAATTAAAAATATTGCACAATTTTTGTGATTTCTCGAGAACTAAAAATTTAAATTTCCGTCATGATTTCTCATTTTTTTAATGCATGTGTTCGTAAAGTTAGGCATTTTTTTATATTGTTTATAAATAATCTAATGAAATTAAAGCAGTATGTAGATTTATATATAGAAAAGAAATAAAACTTAAAAGAGAGTATTAAAAAAAGTAAAAGAAAGAATAAAATAATCTATGAACGCTTTTTTTTAGAAAAACTATATTAGCTTAAATGTGTGGTTAGTTTTTTTTGTCTTCAATTTCATATTGATCAACCTCAGCACCCGAGTCAGTTGATTTATCAGAAATTTCATGAGATCCTGTTTCCATATTTTCATCATCAATAGTTGCAACTGGTCCTTTGTACCATTTACGTGCATCAACAACATACCAACCACCTGCGGCAATGAAAACAAATCCAATAATAACAACAGTATAATTCATATTATCTTTATCAACAGGCATGTAGTTAGGGAAAATGAAAACAATTGATGTGAAAACAGTCCATGTGACACTGTAAAGCATAATTGGTTTTGAAAATCTACCCATATGGACTGGACCTCTTTGAATACCCATTTTTTCTCTATTAAGTGCAAATAAGAAAATAACAATAATGTATGACCAATCAGTACAGATTGCACAAGCTGAGAAAATGGCATTCATTGCAATAGTTGAACCTAAATTGATTAATGTTAAACATGAGTTGATGATGACGATTAACCAGACACAACGAATTGGTGCTTCGGTACGTGGATCAAGATAATACCAAAATTTGTAGTATGGTAAACCACGATCTCTTGAAAATGACCATAATGATCTTGCAGTGTAACACATTGCAACAGCACCACAAAACCATAAAATAACAAAACATAACGATAAATATGCAGTTGCACCAGTTTTACCCATTGCAATGTAGAAGATTTCAACAATTGGTTGACCTGTACTTGTGTTCATGATTCTATCCAAGTCAGTACCCATAGTAAGAGTAATAACAATGACTAAAACCCAACCCAAGAGAGCGGTTGTTGTTAAAGCAGATGCAATTGCTAATGGTGTTAAATATGCTGCATTATGAACTTCTTCGGACATTCTAGAAGTTGCATCATAACATGTCATAACCCAAGAAACTTGTAAGAAACCGAAAAGGAAGGCCCATCCATCTGCATCCCAACCGGTAGAATTAACAACGGTGGTGAATGTGTAATGAGCAGTGTTGAATTTCGGACATTTTGCTAATAGTGTCACAATCAATGCAATGGTTGAACCGATGTTGACGATACAGTAATATTTAGTAATTGAAGATAAAACAGAACCAGGCAAAGAGTTAATTAAACCATGGGAGACAATAATAGCAATTGAAGTACCAGTAATATGACCTCTTGTTGGAACATAAGTATAATTAGAGTACATGGAAACAATTGTTAACAATAGGGTAGCAGCACCGAAATCTGTAGAACAAGCACCAGTCAATGCACCAGTGAAATATAACCAAGCATCGATCCAACAAAGCAAAGGAACATATTTTTTTGGAACAACATGTGTGATAACGTAGTACATACCACCGGAAGTTGGGAAACACGAAGTAATTTCAGCAACAGACCAAGCAATTGTTAAACAACCAATTGCACCTGCAAACCAACACCAAACGGCAGCAGCAGGTCCACCGGAATATAATGGATAAAGATAAGTGATTGAAATTGTACCCATTAAACCAGAAATCGACAAAGCAAATGAAAATGAAGACATGAAGTCATAACTTCTACTAAATTCTTGTTTATAACCTAAATGTGCTAACTCTTCAGCATCTTCAGAACTTGTATGTGGATTAGAGTTTGAAACTTTACTCTTAAGGGGATTTATTCTATGTATAAGAGTTGACATGATTGAAAATGAATGGAAGATTAATGCAAGTTTAGTTTTTTATTTTAATTTCGATATTTTTCAAGGAACTTTTATTCTTTGAATTGATACGATTGTTATTTATAAAAAACCTAACAAATTGGTTTTTCTTTACAGCTGAAAAAATAATCAAAGCTACAATTACTTTCCAATTATGGTAACCCTTTCTTGCTATTACATTTTAATGAAGATTTTCACTTCCTTTTAACTTTCGATATCAGTGGATCTTCATAGCATGCACAGCCTGGAAACAAGCCAATCAAATGGCGTACAGTGTTAGTTTTTCACATGCTGCTTACGTAAAAACAGCCCAGAAAGGAAACAACCATTTTCATTGGCTGTCTGCGGAAATGTCAAAGGGGGGTTGAGCACAACCCAGTGAGGGTTTCCCTTTAAAGAGTTGTAACAAGGGATAGTGGAAAGGATGGGAAAATCACGGTATTTATACTCAACAGAAAAATGTAGACTTCTTGATACAGATAAGTAGTGGATGTTATTAGGAGACATGCTTCTTCTTATAAAAGCTAAGGGGGAAAATGGCAAATGGGAGGAAACTTGATGTTTTCTGGATTTGACCTACCCAAATAGGCAGGTGAATTCATGCACAGCCCGTCAAGAAACAAGTTGCCTAATAAGGAAAGCGTCTTCCCGATCAGGCAAGCGATTGTAACACTCGAACTTTTGGAACAGTTTTTAGTGTTTTGACAGTTTGTATTATTTGTATTTTTTAAGCTTAAATAGAAATAGCACTGAAAAAAATATAAAGCGTAGTAGATGAAAAAGTGCCGAAGTATAAAGGAAATATGTCTCAATTTAAACAAGCGAGAAATGTGGAAATGGAATTGGTAATCAGCGGCCAGTCAATGAAATTGGAATAATTAGAAAGCTTAAGATGTATCCATGTGAATTTCAATCATTAGCTACAAAATGATATTTTGACATATTTTTCATGTGAATGTGAAATTGAGGCACTTTACTGATAACGAAGATTTTATTTTTTATGCTTATTGTTAGTCAATGTAACCAATGTCGTCATAAGAAACTATCGGATATTAGATGCGATATACCGGGATTAAAGTTCCTCTTACTTTATTTTTGTTATTTTTGCCGTAATTTAAAGATCGAAAAATTGAAATTTAATACACATGTGCAGTAATAAAGTAAAAGATTTATAAAAAGATACAAATAAATAAGAATTAAATAAGGCAAGTAGAATAATAATAATAATAGTAATAATAATAATAATAATAATAATGTAAAGATACAAATGCTATCAATATAAATCAATTAATCATCATTACTTCTAACAACTGTAACATGAATCTTTGATTGGTTTTTTGATTTTTCAGCTGAAATAGGATCACTTTTTATTTCAATATTATAATCTTCACTTGAAACATCATTCATATCTCCATCGACATTACTAACTGGGCCTTTATACCATTTACGTGCATCAACAACATACCAACCACCTGCGGCAATGAAAACAAATCCAATAATAACAACAGTATAATTCATATTATCTTTATCAACAGGCATGTAGTTAGGGAAAATGAAAACAATTGATGTGAAAACAGTCCATGTGACACTGTAAAGCATAATTGGTTTTGAAAATCTACCCATATGGACTGGACCTCTTTGAATACCCATTTTTTCTCTATTAAGTGCAAATAAGAAAATAACAATAATGTATGACCAATCAGTACAGATTGCACAAGCTGAGAAAATGGCATTCATTGCAATAGTTGAACCTAAATTGATTAATGTTAAACATGAGTTGATGATGACGATTAACCAGACACAACGAATTGGTGCTTCGGTACGTGGATCAAGATAATACCAAAATTTGTAGTATGGTAAACCACGATCTCTTGAAAATGACCATAATGATCTTGCAGTGTAACACATTGCAACAGCACCACAAAACCATAAAATAACAAAACATAACGATAAATATGCAGTTGCACCAGTTTTACCCATTGCAATGTAGAAGATTTCAACAATTGGTTGACCTGTACTTGTGTTCATGATTCTATCCAAGTCAGTACCCATAGTAAGAGTAATAACAATGACTAAAACCCAACCCAAGAGAGCGGTTGTTGTTAAAGCAGATGCAATTGCTAATGGTGTTAAATATGCTGCATTATGAACTTCTTCGGACATTCTAGAAGTTGCATCATAACATGTCATAACCCAAGAAACTTGTAAGAAACCGAAAAGGAAGGCCCATCCATCTGCATCCCAACCGGTAGAATTAACAACGGTGGTGAATGTGTAATGAGCAGTGTTGAATTTCGGACATTTTGCTAATAGTGTCACAATCAATGCAATGGTTGAACCGATGTTGACGATACAGTAATATTTAGTAATTGAAGATAAAACAGAACCAGGCAAAGAGTTAATTAAACCATGGGAGACAATAATAGCAATTGAAGTACCAGTAATATGACCTCTTGTTGGAACATAAGTATAATTAGAGTACATGGAAACAATTGTTAACAATAGGGTAGCAGCACCGAAATCTGTAGAACAAGCACCAGTCAATGCACCAGTGAAATATAACCAAGCATCGATCCAACAAAGCAAAGGAACATATTTTTTTGGAACAACATGTGTGATAACGTAGTACATACCACCGGAAGTTGGGAAACACGAAGTAATTTCAGCAACAGACCAAGCAATTGTTAAACAACCAATTGCACCTGCAAACCAACACCAAACGGCAGCAGCAGGTCCACCGGAATATAATGGATAAAGATAAGTGATTGAAATTGTACCCATTAAACCAGAAATCGACAAAGCAAATGAAAAAGTTGAAAGAAATCCATAGTTTCTACTAAATTCTTGTTTATAACCTAAATTTGCTAATTCATTTGCGTCATCATGATCTTGAATTGAAGAAGCATCATTTGAAAGAATTGATTTAATATTTGTCAAAGTATTGTTAGGTTTAAACTCATCAGACATGATCGATTAGTTCATGGATATCGAAAAAAAAAAAGAATTATTACGGTACTGACCTGAGGATATCAATGGGAACATGGTTGTTTAAATAAAAATCGAGTTGAAATCCTGAACAAACCACTATTATGTCAAAAACGACATTAGCCACCAGCTATTGCAGGAGATGGAACTCCTCCAACTCAGCACATCAAAAACGATAACGATAGAAAGGGACAACCACCTTCCCGAATAGGCAACTGCTAAGCATCGCCAAAGCTGCTGCAAACAGCAAAAAGGAGAGCATTCCAAAGAACCGGCCCTCCCCGTCGATCGACGCAACAGGAGTGATAAGCACTGGCCGCGCCAGCCAATAGAAAGCGGGGCTTCTTATCTGATAACAGAGACAATGCTGTAGCTGATAAGTGATGGATGGCCTGGTTAATCTCTTGCATGAAACAGAGTGTTCGATACAACGAAGTTTTGTGTCATTGCCAGTTGCGATATTGCCACTAGTTGATAAGTAAGTCTTTCCCTAGGCCTGTATCTTCTTTTTCTCCAGCTCATCCACCAACGATCCCATGCTGCAACATTTGCCTGCTAGCAACAAGGACGTCAATCCTCATGCACCCAATTCCACTTCATCCAACTCTTCAACAGACCCTACAACCCCCAAAAGTTTAGTGAATAATAGTAGATCTAAAATCAAGTCTAAAGTCTTAACTCCATCATCTGAACTATTTAGCTCAGATAATGCTGATAATCATATTGATCCTAGTAATAAGAATCATAATGATGATAACGCCTTTAATATAGACATTAACAATAGTTCCAGTTTCAATAATAATACTTCTGATATCGATGAATCAAAAACTTTATCTTTAACCCCAAATTCAAATTTAACCAATAGTTCAAGAAGGTTTTCATTTAATAAAAGACCAGTTTCCAAAAGTTCAAAACTGCACAGAAAATCATCTCAAATCTCCTTTATTCATAATTACCCTCCTCAAATATGTGATTCCATTAACAAAGATATCGATCACTCCAAATTCTATTTGAAATATAAAGGTATAATGAAAGATAAAGATGAATTACCTGATAATGTAATTAATGATTTATCCTTTGAATATAATTACGATGAAAAAATTCGAGCTCCAAGAATGTCAATAGTTTCATTGTTTTCGAAAGATTCGAACTTGAATAATAGCAATAATAACAATAATACCACTGGCAATCCAAAAATATCAAGACAAAATTCAGCCCCTGCGATTTTTAAAATAAATTCAAACTCTTCTTCAAATAAAACTTTGGATAGTTTACCTGAAGAATCTAACGATAACAATAATTACTCATATAAACCTGCATCTTATGATCTATCTCAAAATTTGGGGAAAATTACTATATCAAATGATGAAAATAACGATGAAAATTACAGGGATTTTCCTTTGAATCAAAATAAAAGGTGTTCATATTATCAACCTTCAAACATATCACCAGCAAAGGAGACATCTCCCAATAATTTTAAAGATGATCTAAAACCAGTTAAACAAATCGATGAACCAATGAAGTTATTAAATAATTACGTACCTCCAGTTTTAAGACCTATCCAACCATCAACCCTTAATTTTCAAAAAGAACTTGAATGTGATATTGGTAAATTCAATGTAAGGCAGAATAATCAAAAGAAAATAAAATCCAAGAGTCCATCATCTGATCTTCCTAAAAATTCATATTCTTTATCAAATAATAATACTCATAATGCCACTATCATCATGTCTACTACTACTACTAATAATAATAATAACAACACTAACAACAACAATAATAATATTCAACTACCATCAACGTTATCGTCTTCGAATTCAAATCTGAAAAGTCCCAAACTAAGTAAATTACAAAATCATTTGCTTGTTCAATTACAAAATAAAAATATAATCGAAAATCAGCAATCAAATATTTTAGAAAATTTGAGTTCAATAACGCCATCATTATCGAATTCAAATTCTAATTCAACCATTTCAAATGATTTATCTTTTATTCAAACGAACAAATATTTTGAACCATCACATTCACATTGGAAACCAAATTCAACAGTTAATTCTTGTGAAAATTGCGAAATAACATTTAATTTGTTTAGAAGAAAACATCATTGTAGACATTGTGGTGGTATATTTTGTTCGAAATGTTTACAAAATTATTCAAATTTGAATTTACTTTCCCATTTTGAGAAACCTGATAATTTTAAATTTGTTTCAAACAAATCATTATTACCTATTAAATCCAATGAAACAACAGAGACATCAACAACGATCAATTCAATCCAAACTAACTCAACTTATACCCAAAATTCAAATAATATATCAACTTACAATAAATCCAATACTTATTCTTCCTATTGTAAAGTTTGTCCTTCTTGTTATGAAAAATGGTTAACATTTTTAGCTTCAAATGAAGATTATGAAGGTAAAAATAAAAATTTAAATTATCATGATCTAGAAGATGATAATTTAACTAATTCTAATCTTAGGAAAGATAGTATAACTGGTGTTCCAAGTGATTGGAACTGGAGTTCCTTTTGAATTTTCAATATATTCATACTATTCTTTTTTTCCCCCTTGTTATTTATCAGACTTTACCACCATCTTATTCCCGTTTAACTCATTTCTTCTTTTTCTTTTTTATGTTAATTCTATGAAATTATACCTTTTGTTTTATATACATTATATATATCTTACTAAGTATCTTTACTTAAATTTTTTGCTTTTAACTTCATAACTATTTAAAATATATTGACTTAATAAATTGATTTCATAAAAGACAACGTAAATTTAAAGCAGAATATCATTCTTTCAGACTCTATTATATGAATTATATTTTAAATACATACAAAAAATTTTAAATTCTAAATTCTAATGTTATATACTATATAATTAATTAAAATTTTATAATTACATGTATAAGTACAAACAGTTAATAGTAGTAATAACAAGATGAAATAAACAGATAAATAAAATCAATTCTAGTTAACACTTACAACTAATTTTGCTAAATGTTGGAAAAATGTACGTAATGAAACATCTTCTGTATGAACGACTGTACCTGAATCACCACCAAAATTACCCATTTGACCACCATTTGAAATTTTATCATCATTTTCTGATGGATTTAATTTTGAATATAAGAAACGAGCTTGTGATTTACCTTCATCACATGTAACATATCTTGGTAATGGAAATCTATCTGCTATAAGCGCAGCTGCTTCTTCTTTGGCACCATCAATCATTTCATAAACACCAGGATAATCTTCTCTTGAATAATTTGCATCTCTCCATTCCGCTGCCACATGACCAAAATAAATAACTGTATAAAAGAATGCATCTAATAATAAAACAGAATCTGGTGTTAATGATGCAGAATCTAATAAAACAGGTTCAGGTTCTGAACCATCAGCTTTAAATCTAACCAATGTTGGTTGAATCATAACTAATGAATCTCTAACATCAACTCTTAATAATGTATGATGATAAAATGCTGTTTCATCAGGTGAACAATTGAAAACTTGTAAAAATTGAGATCTTCTTAAATGATAAATAAACTGTGGTAATAAAGAAAATTTATGTGATAATCTAAAACTATTTGTATCATTTTTGGTCCAATCACCAAATGATGAACATAATTTGACCAATGATTTATCAATCCACCTTAATAAATCTGAATATTCACCACCATTTTCAAGTTTATAAACAACTAATCTTGAGTACAGTACTGCTGCTGCTTCTTGATCAAATGAACTTGATAATTCTGCTTTATTTGACGTTAATCTATTTAATGTCGTAACTCTTGTTCTAAATGTACCATCGGTATGTCTATAATTTGTTTGAAATTGAATATAAACTTCTGGTACAAATGAATCTTTATTCTCACTTGAGCCTAAAGTTTGAATATCAAAGAAAACTGCATATGTATGTTTTGGAGAAATTGAACACATTTTCCATTGATTTGTTTGTCCATCACCAACTTGAATATCTGAAACATTTTCACCGGAATTTTTTAATGATTGACAATGCCCAATAACACCGGCAACTTTTAATTTAGCTGATGTAAAAACTTCTAATTTACCATCAAAATATGTCAATGGATAACCTTCTTCATCTTTATTAAAAGTTGCTAAAAAGGAATTTTTAAAGATTGAAGTTTGAAATGAATCGGTAACAACTAAAACACCACCAGTTTTGTTACTTAAAGGTCTCATTTCATAAATACCAACTTGATCATAACAACCTGCAAAAATATCAACACTAAAAGTGGTTGTTGAAGAATTATCAAAAAACTTATCATTACTATCTCTGTTAACACCAATTGCTTTTGTTGCCAGTTTTTTATAAAACTTAACAGCTTCTTTATAATGTTTTGCAGATCCCTTTTCAACATCACTATGTGATCTTAAAGGCTCTTTCAATTCAGTTCCAACAATTTGTCCTGGACCAAAAGTACAAGCACCCGCTGCAAATAAAGTAATTTTTGAAGAACATTGAACATATGAACCTTCAGCTAAACAAGATGCAATATTTAATGCTGAACCTGTAACTCTTAAAGCTCTATGACCTGGTTTAATTGTCCATTTTGAAACATCTAATGAATCGATTATTTTAATTATTTGATTTTTTGAATCTTCATTTGATAAAGGCAACAAAAATTTATTAATTGTATTATTATTTATTAAATTATTTTGTGCTTGTAATTGTTGACCCCAAGTTTTTGAAGCATTACCTTTAATACCTAATTGTTCTTGAACTTCTAAAGATTTTAATTCTTTCTTACCAGAAAATACATATTTCTTTGAACATGAAGTAAAATTTAATTCATGAACATTAACAACAGAATCAAAAGTAATTAAACCAAAGAAACAACCAGGTGGATGTAAATCTAATGAAGTAATTAAAGATTCTTTCAAACTTTTCAAATCTTCTGGTTCTTGACATAAATCTATAACATAAATAAAAGTTGGAGGTGGGGGTGGTTGAGATCTATTTAAAATATATTCCATTGTTGAAGCTTGTGGAAGTAATTCAGTTGGAACATTTTCAGCTGATATATTTTGATATTGTGGAGGTAATTGATTTCTATTTCTACAAACTGGACAAGTCCAAAGACCATTATTCATATCAATTTGAGAGAAAACATTTAAAATGGATCTACATTTTCTACAAGTTTGTGGATCATAATTTGCAATTGGTAAATCTTCTCTTGCTAACAAAGGAGTATATAAACAACCAACAGGAGATGCCATATTTTCCGATTCTAAACGAGTCACAGGAAATGTATTCCAATTGAAACGCACCCCATCAATATCTTCAATTTCGTAGATGTCTGCCATTTGGAATGAATGTGGTTATATGAACTAATAAATATTAAATCATTAGCAACTTAATATTATATACATTGTTCTGATCTGTTTTTTGAGTTGCGTCGTGGCAAATTGGAGAAAAGCGAATGCATTTTTTTGGCGACGATCGTCCACAACATGAATTTTAAGACAAAAATAGAGTTGATTATTAGTTGTACTGTTCGTTTAATCATACTCAGTTCGTAAACACTATTAACTCTTATTATAAACATAACGAATTAACTATGAAAAAAGAAAAAAATCTATCGATGTATAAGAAAATAGTTATAAAAATGTAATTGAACCTAAAAAACATGCATTAACTTTAAAACTTATTTTCAAGATTACAATTCGTTTAGCAAAGATGCAATGAAACACTAAATCATCATTTTAAATTTTATCATAATTTACAATAAAAAGTTTTATTTATATATTCTGGTTTCTTTGGTTTTTAAGTTTTTTGGTTTTATTATTAAACTATATTAAAAAAACAAAAGCAAAAAAGACATCAAAATCAAAAAGTACATCAGAATCCAATAAAAAAATAAAAGTTATGTTAAAAAGAAAATCAGATAAAAAAACAAACATGATTGTATGCAGAGCCATCACCACATACCTTGTAAAAATCCGTTGGTATTAGAAGATAAAGCTAACTTTTTGATCTCAACTTCACGTTTATTTTGATTGTCACGATGTTGATCATAAATAGCTTTATTTAGCAGCTTTCCAACATCACTTCCATCAACTACAACACCATTTTCACTACATTTTGCCTTTTGTTTAAGCTCATCACAAAGATTATCAATGTCTAATTCGGTAAATCTTGGATGTGTCGTTATTCTTTCCCAAATTTGTGAACATTTCATCAGATCTTGTGTATTATCAGGAACTTGTTCATTGTCATCATCATTAGAAGAATTATTATTAGTATTATCAAAATTTTCAGTTTTATTTGGTAAATGCAGCAAACCATCAAAAACATCATCGCTGTTATCAAAATCTAAATCAAGTCCATATATTAATGAATTATTAAACATCGCAATATTTGGATCAGGCTGAAATGCAGGTGGATTATTTTCAATTGCCTTTACGGTATCATTATTAGTTGATAAAAAGTCCATTTCATTATTTGTACCATTTCCATTGAAAAAAACATTTTCCATAAAATTAAATGGTGATGGTGAATTTTTATTAGTATTATTATCATTATTATCATTATTATTATTATTATCATCATCATCATCATTATTATTATTATTATTATTATTATTATTATTATTATTATTAATAGTGATATTTTTAGTATTGTATTGATTGAAACCGGAGTCAAAATTCAGCATGAATGGAGAAACTTTGGCAGATTGTCCTCTATCAAGGTCGTCCATTGAAATACTTTTACTAATATAATTAGTTTCGCCATTAAGACTGCCATCGAATAATGAATCTGTTAACGTATCTTCCATTAATGATTTATTAGTTGAAGAGACTAGTGAAGGTGTTGATATGTTTGAATTTGAGATTGTAGTGGTATTAACATTTGAAGATTTAATTTTTGCCTTCGGAATTAAACATTCTTTTGAGCCACATGCAGAATTTAATTCAGAGCAAAATATTTGTTCATCATAATTGCCTTTAAAAGATGTATTGTTCAACTTATTCTTTAAATCTATATCATTACCATTTGAATTATTTAAACCTTTTAACGTAGAAGGAAAAGTATCTTCATCATTTTGATCTGGAGTTGCACTTGTCACACTTGAATTTGACGAAGTATTGTTCAAACTTTTGTCATCATCAGGAGATGTATCAATATTTAATGATTCCTTATAACGATCAGGATCATTATCATCTTCAAGCTTGCTAACAAAATTTGAGTTTTTATTCCTAGAAATCGTATTGAAGATGGAATCTTCAATTGAGACACCAGATTCAATGCCATTTTTATTCAATTGTTTCAACAATAAACTAATTTGATTTCTTAAAAGTTCACTTTCTGTAGCCATTTGATCCTTCTCTTTTTCCAGTTCTGAGACTTTATCTTCTAATTCCTTCATTCTCTTTTCTTTACGTTCTCTGAATGCTCTTTGGGCAGCTCTATTTTGAGCAGTTCTTTTATTTTTCGGTTCACTGTTGACGGGTTTACGGCCTGGTTTACTGTGTGGTTTTTCCACTGCCGCATGTTCTTGAGTCTTTTCTGTAGGCATTGCTGTTCCCCTTTTGTGAGTAACAAATAAAGAACTGCTTAATTTCCACAGTGGAAAAGTGGCAAAATCCGGTATGGAGTGAATTTGATGCGATAAGTTTAATTTTCAAAATGAGAGGCCGCTCATAAGATTACTAATACAGTTTAACAGGAAAAACAAAAGACGTTAGATATGCCGATGCCTGATGCAACTTATTAATACATAATTTACAAACCAAATACATTAGGTCACTTAGATAGTAGATGTAGAGTGCAGCTTAGTCTGGTTCAGACGAAGTCCCCCAACTGAATTTATAATCCATTGCGCCATGTGTTGTATTAGACTCTTACCATGAGAAACAGTGTTTAAATCAATCAAAAAAGATTGTTTGAGATAGATGTCTACAATTCTTTTGAAAAGCCCAAGGAATACTAAAGCAAGAACCCCTGTTATTAGTTTATTAGCAAATGGTCCTACTTCTATTTTAATATGAAATTTACCTTTGAAATATTTAATAAGAATTTTCATTTTTGCATAAATCCAATCTAAAAGGCCTTTTTTATCGGGGGAGTCAGTTTCTAAAGTTCTGTAAATTAAATCTTTTTGATATTCGTAAGGGTTTGTAAAAGTATGATTTCTTAAACTTGATATCCTATCACTAAAACTAATGTTGTTACTATTGCTATTATTCTTAAATCTTAATTTATAGTCCTGAAGTTCTGATTGTGCGGAAACTGTTGTTGAACCAGAAATTGAACGATGTCCAGCATTATTCAAATTTAAATCATGATTCTGATGATAATCAAGCCTTTGTTGTTGTTGCATTTTAATGTTTGACAGTTCAGTAGAAATTTTCAACAGTGTATTATTGATTTCACCTTGCCATTTCAGAAACTCTAAAGATTGATTGTTATATTGTTGAGTAACAGGCTGAAAAACATGCTGTGGAATTGATTGAGTGGTATTACTATTATTATTATTGTTGGGTTGCCCACTAAAACTACCATGTCTTGATTTACTGAAAGACTGATTTCTTGATGGAGGTCGAATCATATTTGAGTTGATACCAGAGGATGCAATTTTATACAAAGAAGCAGCTGGAGAATGTGATCTTGGAGGTATGTTGTTAGTTAAAGGACTAACCAATGTCGATGATATGAAAGAATCTATATTATTACTGTTAACACCATTATGGAATTTGGTAATTGTCGAATTTGACGATGATAGTGTTGATGGTGGCGATATTGGTAGTGAATAAATTGAATTTATATTTGGACTTAAATTAAAGTTTTCTAAATTATCCCATGATTCTTGAAGATTATCTCTTAATGGAATAATTGAGGGAAACTCGTTACTCGAATAATTATTTTGTAGAATATCTAATAAATACTTAATGTATTGCTTACGAGCTTGTGATTTAGAGAGTCCTTTAAACTTCAACCAAGAATTATACTTCTTTAATTCAGTTGGATTATTGTGTGTTATATTTAGTTCATTTGAGTTTGGATCACCTCTTGTTGCTTGATTGTATAGACCATAGAGAGTTAATCTATCATTGATTGATGGTCTAGGCAAATTTGAAGATTTAGATAAATCAGTTAACGACTTTATTGCCGCAACTGCTTGCACAAACACTTTATCTGTTGTAACTTCCATTGGAACGTCAAATTATGAGTACAGGTCTAAAATAATAAACGTATTAATAAAGAAAAACAACAAAATCCTTTTCAAAAAGTAAACAAACAAAACTTGCGAGACTTTTCAATTATCATATTTTTAAGATTACTGTTTCATGTTTTAAAGGAAACACATAGGGATAGGAAACACATAGGGATAGGAAACACATAGGGATAGGAAATCAAACCAGTGGAGGTATATTGGTTTGGTCATATATGTTCGGGGATGAAGATACAAAAGGTAAAGCTAAAAAGCGTAGAATCAAATAAAACCAAAAAATTAAAAATTAATTACATCTTACAATTTACAAGTCAAAAGGTACTACATTAAAATTACATTACTACAATAAGATATCTGTCAGTGAAATGGACCATCAAATTCACTAATAACAATATAAAAAAAATCAAAAGAATGATCAGAAGATCCTTCAACCGAAGCTAAAGTACTGTAAATCACAAACTTAATGAAGTAATTTTGTATTGGGTTGACCATAATTATCAACGTGGAATAAGACGGTGAGTAATTGACATGTAAATCTTGTTTGCGTTAAAAATTGATGCCAAGTATGGTAGAAACTTGAAAACAGAGTGTTAGCAAACTGAATGAAAAAAAAAATAAAAAAAAGATTATGATTATTAAATTAGCAAATTTTGAGAAGTTGTATATTTATAATTTTTGTACATAGAAAAAGCAAAGTTGTCTTTAATTATTAAAAATTTATGTAACTTAGTTTTCTGGGACTGTATCAAAAAAGAATTAAGAAAAGTGATTGCAATGTTAGTATTTAATTCTCTTGGGTAAACCAAATGTAAAATAAAAATAAAAAATGTTGTGATATACGTACCATCAATTGCACCAGCATCAATTGCTTCGATGATTGCATGAGGTGGCTTACCGTCAACTCTACAACCAACAGATTGTGCAGTACCTAAAATTTCCTTGGTAACAGAAGCTAAGTTCTTACCGAAAGATTTTTCTCTCATGGTTCTTGCAATTTCGAAAATTTCGTCTAATGGAATGTTACCATTGTGCTTGACGTTCTTTTCCTTCTTTCTGTCTCTTGGTGCTTCCTTTAATGCAGTAATGACTAAAGATGAAGCAGATGGGACAACTGAAGCAGTAGCTTGTCTGTTTTGAATCTTTAATTGAACAGTAACCTTAATACCTTTGAATTCCTTAGTTGCCTTTGCAATATCTTCACCGACCTTCTTTGGTGATAAACCAAGAGGACCAATCTTTGGAGCTAAAGCAGATGAAGCACCAACTTCACCACCGACAGCTCTTAAGTAAAGGTATTTAACTTCAGAAGGATCAAACTTTGGAGGCATATTGAATGTTTAATTTGAATCTGATTAACAGAAGGGAAAATTTTAGATATAAAGATAATATGAATTATTCGATTTATCAAACTTTTCACTAAGACCAGAGGTCAGAGTGTGGTTAGAGAGAGAGAGAGAGTGGGAGAGAAAGTAACGACGCAACATGCGCGTAATGAAAAATGATGTTTCGCAGTCACGACAAAAAACTAACAACCCTTCAAAATCTCACGTGATCAGAATATTAACCCTCATATTGTTTTCTAAGGTTACTACTACATTTACATTTACATTTATGATAAAGATCAATTTGACATCAATACTGGTAAGTTTAATCACTTTCTTAGCGGATGCACATATAGCCACCGTCCAATATTAATCTATCAAATTGAAATCATTTGTGCCGTATGTTTTATGAATTTCTATTATTTTTATCTATTTATACCTTTTTATCAATTTTTTTCCTTAATTTTAAAGCCAGGAAAGTAGCAATGCCTGTTTAGTCTAACAATTTCAAAAGTAGATTTATCTGCTTTATTCACCACTGTTAACACATTTTCAATATCTTGTATTGATTTATCCAGTTCCATTTGTAAACTATCTAAATTCAACAATTTGATTGATTTTAATTCATCAAACCATTCCAACTTATTAATTAAAAATTTACACTTTTTGATTGATTCGTTGAATGTGTTCATGCAACTTTCAACATCCTCTGTTAATTTGACTTCAAAATTTTCAAAGCTAGAAGTATAGTCATTTTGCATTTCGCCTAACCTTTGTTTAAATTCTTTGAAGTTTAACATTGGTGGGTCGTTAATCGAGTTAAAAGGTTTCCACTGTAGATTAAATAATAATTCTTCATTTGTTTTAGTAACGATTAAATTTTTTGGTAATTTATCAAACCCGTTAAATGATAAAATTTCCAAGTATTTTGATTTTAAAATTGATAATTCATACATTAAATTATTTTCATCCTTTAAAAACAACAAATAATTTAAACTGGTAAAATTTTTGTTAAATTTACAAGTCATGATTAGTTTGTCTAACTGCGTATTGATGTGATATGATATTAATGTTAGTTGATAATATACAGATAAAAACTCTCTCATGTCTTTAAATAAATTTAATTCAATACTTTTCAATATTATATCTTGAATGGATTTTAACTTAAAATAGATAATTGTTAATGTCAACGGATATAGATTCTTTTCATTAGTTGAATAGAATTTTAAATTTTTAAAATATTCCTCCAGATTGAATGTTTCAGACTGCCTTAAATCCCAATACTTTAATTCTTTACATTTAAATTGTCGTTGTCTTGATGGATTCAATGAAGGTAAAAAAATCATTTCCTTAAATAATAATGAAACGGTTTCAATGTAATAATTGATCTGCTTTGTAATATCTGAATCTATATGATTTGTTAATTCAATATCTATTTTACTATTCAATAATGAAAATTCTTTCAAATAAATCCAAAAGAAATTAGTGAATTTTAGATTTGGAATATTCAAAACCAAATTATTTTCACCATTTTCAACATTATTGATGAGGGAATAAAACAAAATTCTTGAAACAATATGTAGGCCATTAATTTCATTAAGATCAAGATTATTTCTTTTATTTTGTAAATATATTAACCATTCAGTAAACGCAATTACATTTTGTGATTTTAATAGTTTTAAAACATCAAGAAGATCATTGAATAGTTGATTTAAATTTCCCAAAGTTTCATCCCATGAAATATTGTTAATAACTAGTTTTTTAGGTGGTGATTGATTGTCAAAAATTATTTGAGCATTTAAATTGAAAGCATCAGTTGGTGGCAACAATTTGTCAAGTGATGGTGATAATAGTTCAAGATTACCCAGTCTCTTATTTATTTTTTCCAATTGTTGAACTTTATTGTTAAGTTTAAGTTTAAAGTCATTGGAAGTAGTTATGTTGAATAAAGATATTTTCCAAGAATAAATTGATTCCAAACTTGATATTGTGTTTAATATTTGAAAAGAATCTTTAATAAAATTAAAATATGCGATATCATTATCATCATCTCCAATTTGTTTTTGTAATGTGTTCCATGTATTATTTGAAACTAAAGTTAATTTGAAAATTTGATTATTTGATAAGTCAAAGAACCAATTAAGATTCATTGTATTTGTGTTCAAATCTTCTTCTTCGTAAATTTGAGATTTAAATGATAAACTTAATATAAATTTAACAACTGAAATCAATAACATTGAGAATTTAAATACAATTTGATTCCATAAATTAGGATGGTTTCCCAGATTTGCTAAATCACTCAAGTTATTGGTAGAAGTATAAATTTTCAATATGTGTTGAACATATTCACAAGATAAGATACTATTTGGTATACTAACATTTTGACCAACCCAAGAAACAAGACATTTTAGTTGTGTGGAAATAATGGCGGTTGAGGATAATAACCCAAGCTCTTGATTGATATTATAATTGGCTTTGTTTAATAGAAAAGTATCTAACTTCGGATTCAATAATTCTAAAGCATGCGTGCCTTGTAATAAAGAGAAATTATTTGACTTAATAATCTTAGAATATTTAATTTGAGATGCAATTTCAAAGAATTTATCTGTTATATCTATGTCACTGTTATTAGCATCATTTGATATTTTGAAATCTTGTAAGGTATGTATAAGATCTGACATTATTTGTCATATCATTCTAAGATATTATTATACAATTTGATTCAGATTGTAATGATGATTTGTGTATCATTATTGTAACCTGAGAATGATGGAAATTTGAAAAATGAAAAATGGAAAACTCAAAAATCAGTTTGGGAAATGGGAAATGGGAATTGGGAAAAACAAAATCAATGTGCGGGTAAGTTTCATGTTTACTAAAGAATTACGATAAATAACTATAGTTAGGAATATAAATAAATAAATAAATAAGTAATAATAAATATCATATAATGTAATATATAATGATTTAGTAATTTAATAACTTAATTTTTGAGTCGTCATCATCAAAGCGTTAATAAAAAGACATTAAAATTAAATAGCTTCAGTTAAAACTTTATTTAATTTACCAACTTTAGCAGAGACGGATAAATCAACAGATTTGTCACCAACTTCGACAATTAAACCACCTAAAATTTCTGGCTTAACTTCATTTGAGATCTTAAGAGTCTTACCAGAGCCAACGAATTTGGAACCTTGGATTGACTTTTGTAATCTACTTAAAGTCTTTGAATCTAATGGCTTTGCAGAGACAACAGTAGCTTCAACAACACCATTGTAAGCGGAATTTAAAACATTGAATTGTTTTGCAATTGCTGGGAATAATTCTAATCTGTTATTTTCAGATAAAACACTTAATAAGTTGGTAACAATTGGTTCTAATCTTAAAGTGGAAGAAACAGTTGAAATGACTTGCTTTCTTGAATCAAATGATAGAGCTGGGTTAGCTAAAATAGCACCTAATTTTGGATCATTGATAATAGCAGTGTTTAATTTATCAACAGAAGCGAAGGCCTTGTCAACAGCTGCGTCCTTTGCAGCAGCTGTGAAAAGGGCGGTTGCGTAAGTACCGTCTAAACCAAAAAGTTGGACTGGAGCCTTGACAGCAGCAGAGGAAGCGGTAGCAAGAGATCTAATGAATTGACGGGAAGCCATTGTTTGTCTTGTAGAATGTACTTCTTATACTGTATTTCAGACAAGTATGCTTTGTCCACATATGAATTCATCTTCAACACTCTGTTCTCATTCGCTGGTAAATCGTACACCAGGCGTGTGTACAATGTACACGTGTCTGGTGCGGCGACGGTCGACGCAAAATGTTTTTTCTATTTATTCTATTTTTTATTATTTTATTTTTTTTCATTTTTCACTTTCGTCGACATGAAAATTGAAGTTTGAATTCAAATTCAAAAATATGAAGAATACAATAGAGTGGATGGACCTATTATTTTCTTTAATCAATCATGTTTGCTAGATCCCTCAGGACCCTTACGACGGCTTCTCTTTATAGATCCGCTCTTCAGGTCAGATTTGCAACCACCTCATCTGCCCCTGTTAGTCAGCTAACTGAATTAGAAAAGCAAGATGAACTAACAAGAAGACAACTTGCTTTAGCAAAGGAAAAGGTTCAATTAAAAAAAGTCAAACCAACTTCTCCTGGTCTTAGATGGTGGAGAAAACCAATTTATCCTTATCTTTGGAAAGGTAAACCTTATAAACCTTTGACAGTTACCAAGGTTGCTAAATCTGGTAGAAATAATACAGGTAGAGTGGTTGTTAGACACCAAGGTGGTGGGGTTCAAAGAAGAATCAGAATTATTGACTATAATAGATTAACTCCAGGACCTCAAACTGTTGTTAGAATAGAATATGATCCAAACAGAACTTCTCATATTGCTTTGTTGAAACATAAATATTCAAATGAAATTTCTTATATAATTGCATGTGAAGGTCTTAGACCCGGCGATGAAGTTGAATCTTTCCGTAATGGTATTCCAAAGAGATTCATTGAAGAAATGGGTGGTAAAATAGATCCTGCTTTATTATCTGTTAAAATTTCCAAAAAAGGTAATTGTTTACCAGTTTCAATGATAACTGTTGGTACAATTGTTCATAATATTGGTGAACATAAGAAAGGTCCTGCAAAATACTGTCGTGCTGCCGGTGCTTATGGTCGTATAGTATCCAAATTACCTGAACAAAATAAAGCAATTGTTCAATTACAATCGGGTGAACAAAGATATATTTCATTAGATGCGTGTGCTACATTAGGCATTGCTTCAAATTCTGCTCATCGTAATGAAAGTTTGGGTAAAGCTGGTAGAAATAGACATAAGGGTATTAGACCCACTGTTAGAGGTGTGGCTATGAATACTTGTGACCATCCATTAGGTGGTGGTAGAGGTAAATCTAAGTCTAATAAACCTTCCATGTCTCCTTGGGGTGTCCTTGCAAAAGGTGGTTTCAAAACTAGAAAGGGTAAACATGAAAATAAGAATAAATTTAAAGACAGACCAAGAGGTTCTGCTAGAAAATAAGTACATAAATCTATATAATACGTGTAAATATAAATATAACAATCATCGTTTACTATGATAGTACAAATTCATCAACAAACCATTTATGGAATCTAATATCCCCAGAAACCAATTCTGGGTGAAATGATGTACCCAAAATATTGTCTTGTTTAACTGCAACAATAGTATCTTGATCATTTTGTTTGATTGTTAATAACACTTCAGGATTGGAGGCAGTATCAGTTAATTGGGTTGCTTTGACCGAATCCTTACCACCACCTTCAGCTCCAAGTTTTTTGATAACAGGGCCTCTAATAAAGACACATTCGAATTCAACATCCTTTAAACCACCATAAAAATTGTCTAATTTATATGGTTTTTTGAATGAGTCAACCTGTCTACCAAACGAATTTCTTTCAATCGTAACATTTAGACCACCAATAGGACTATATTTTAAATCCCCTAAGTTAGTTTTTGTATTTTCAACCAAATTGCTTAATAAAATTAATCCGGCACATGTCCCCCAACACGGTAATTTTTTTAATTGAATCAGTTCTTGTAATGGCTCTAATAATTTCTTACGTTGTAATAATATTGACATAGTTGTACTTTCACCACCTGGTAAAATTAAACCATTCAAATTACCTAAATCATCTGGTGTTTTAATATTTCTTGAAATGAAGGAATAATGATTATACTTTGAATCTTGAGAAAGTTGTGCAAATAATTGATTTAAGTGTGCTATATGTTCATGATAAGATCCTTGCAAAGATAAGACCCCGATTATAACCTGTTTTTTGTCTGTCATGATTTTAGTGATAATAATGCAGTATTATGAAACTTAGTATATATTGCATAAAGAAAAATCTATATTTTATAACCAAAAACTTTATAGATGACTAATGCATTCTCAAACTTGGTTTGTTTCGTTTAAATATTAATATATTATGACGACTCAATCAATAATAAAGGTTGGTTCGTATTTGCGTTCTCAAACTGAATAAACCTTCACATATGATGATTCTCCTCATACAAAATTCCCGCAATGAAAATTGAAAACTGAAAAATATCCATTATGACAACACAAAATTCATATTTGACAACTCATGATGTTGGAAAGGTATTCTAGATAACATCTAATTGGTTAACTTTTAGCCATCAATGTTAATATGGATGTCCATGTGTGACCATCTTGAATTGTATAAATATAGGACGGTTTGCACGATTGATCATTGGATTTTGCATGGGAATTACTCTTTACTGCTGCATAGCAAGACAAAATAAAAACTATTTAGAATCACCAATTCCAATGAATACTAAATTTCAATTAAAATCAGGATTAGCACAAATGCTTAAAAATGGTGTCATCATGGATGTTACTAACGTTGAAGAAGCAATAATTGCAGAAAAGGCAGGTGCAGTTGCAGTTATGGCACTTGAAAGGGTGCCATCGGATATCAGAAGGGATGGTGGTGTTGCTAGAATGTCAGATCCAGAAATGATTAAAAAGATTATGGAGGCGGTTTCAATTCCTGTTATGGCTAAAGTAAGAATTGGCCATTTTGTTGAAGCTCAAATTTTAGAAGAATTAGGTGTTGATTATATCGATGAAAGTGAAGTTTTAAGTGTTGCTGACAGATTTAATCATATTAAAAAACACGACTTTGAAGTTCCATTTGTTTGTGGTGCTAAAGATTTAGGTGAAGCGTTAAGAAGAATTCAAGAAGGTGCGGCAATGATTAGAACAAAGGGTGAAGCTGGTACCGGTGATATTAGTGAAGCAATTTACCATATCCATAAAATCAATCAAGAAATTGAAGAATTAATGGAAAAATTCGACGGTTTAACAGAATCAACAAAAGAACTTGAGAAATATGCTTCTGAAAAGAGAGTTAATGTTGAGACTGTCTTAACAATAATCAAGAATAATGGTAAATTACCAGTTGTTAACTTTGCTGCAGGTGGTGTTGCAACTCCAGCAGATGCTGCAATTTGTATGCAATTAGGTAGTAATGGTGTTTTTGTTGGTTCAGGTATCTTCAAAAGTGAAAATCCTGAACAGATTGCTACTGCTATTGTCAATGTTGTTAATGATTATAACAATAAGGCGACTTTACTTTCTAGTAGTACTGGTTTAGGTAAATGTATGTTTGGTATTAATGTTAGTTCATTAAAAAAAGAAGATAAATTATCATCCAGGGGTTGGTAATTTGGCTCTTATGTTAATTAATTTTATGTAATTATTGTATATCTATCAGATTAATGTTCATGATGAATTTGATTTCCATTATCGTAATTGACGCTTAGTTCATGTAAATGAAAATGCACCAAAGTCAATGAGAGGAGAAGTCAGTTTCAAAATTGACTTCACCCGTCTTAAAGGTCTAATTGTTGACTCGGATAATGACTTGAATCTGGTATCTGACTTCTTCGGAGCAATTCCAGTCAAAAACCTTTCTTTATAAAACTCTGGTATCCACTTTAAACATTTTAGTTATTTGTTGGCTTATTGGTTCTCTTTTTAAGTCAGATATTGCTTGATTAGACGAAATAAGTGTATTTCATACATAGAGATTGAAATAACTTTTGTTTTTTTTCACAATTTTCCATTTATTTTTCATTTTTAACAATTTTTCAACGTTAACAAAAATTTTTCCGGTGGTCAATTTTTGATTTTTCAATATCCATAACAGTAGAGAATTTCTTTTCTTTACTTAATTTTCCAAATTTTTCATATTATTCATAAACAACAAACAGATTCGAAAAAAAAATGTTAAGACATTTAGCTAGAAAGTCTGTTTTAAGAACTTCAAGTCGTTTGACTACAGTTGCTAAAATAAATACTGTTAAATCATTTTCTACGTCATTTAGAAATTTAAATGCTACAATTATTTCAGGTACTGAAATTGCAAAGAAAATTAGATCTGAAGCATCTGTTCAAATTGAAGAATATAAATCAAAATATCCAGATTTTCAACCAAAATTATCAATTATTCAGGTTGGTTCAAGACCTGATTCATCTGCTTATGTTCGTATGAAATTAAAAGCATCAAAAGCATCTGGTATTGATTGCGATATAATAAAATTACCTGAAGATACTGATGAATTAACTCTAATGTCATTAATTGGTAAACTAAATGATGATGTGTCTGTTAATGGTATTTTAGTTCAATTACCTTTACCAAAGCATTTAGATGAAGTTAAAGTTACAAACGAAGTTTTATCAATTAAAGATGTTGATGGTTTTGATAGATATAATGTTGGTGAATTATCTAAAAAGAATGGTAATCCACATTTCTTACCATGTACCCCACATGGTTGTATGAAATTAATTGAAGAAGCTGGTATTGAGTTAAGCGGTAAGAATGCTGTTGTTATTGGTCGTTCAGATATTGTTGGTACCCCAGTTGCTGCGATGTTAAGAAACGCAAATTGTACAGTTACAATTTGTCACTCAAGAACACAAAATATTCCCGAATTAGTTAAAACTGCAGATATTGTTATTGCAGCTTTAGGAAAACCAAATTTTGTTAAAGGTGACTGGATTAAAGAAGGTGCCATTGTTATTGATGTTGGTATTAACTATATCCCAGATTCCACCAAAAAATCAGGTCAAAAATTAGTTGGTGATGTCGATTTTAAATCGGTCAAACCATATGCAAAATTTTTAACTCCTGTTCCAGGTGGTGTTGGTCCAATGACCGTCGCAATGTTAGTTGAAAATGTTTACAAGGCCGCATTAGATCAGCATAAAGAATTAAATAAACCATTACACATTCAACCATTAAGATTAGAATGCTTAGATCCTGTTCCATCTGATATTGATATTTCTAGAGCACAAACTCCAAAATTAATCACTGAAATTGCAAATGAATTAGGCATTAGTCATAAGAATTTTGAGAATTATGGTCATTATAAAGGTAAAGTTTCACTAGATGTTTATGAAGAATTAAAGGATAAACGTCATAATGGTAATTATGTTTTAGTTGCTGGTATAACCCCAACTCCTTTAGGTGAAGGTAAATCTACAACAACCATGGGTCTAGTTCAAGCTTTAGGTGCTCATTTAAATATTCCTGCAATTGCAAATGTTAGACAACCTTCAATGGGTCCAACTTTTGGTGTTAAAGGTGGTGCTGCGGGTGGTGGATATGCACAAGTTATTCCTATGGATGAATTCAATTTACATTTAACTGGTGATATTCATGCAATTTCTATTGCAAACAATTTATTGGCTGCTGCAATTGATACAAGAATGTTCCATGAAACAACTCAAAAGGATGATGCATTTTATAAAAGATTAGTACCAAAGAAGAAAGGTGTTAGAAAGTTCACTACCTCCATGTTAAGAAGATTAGAAAAGTTAGGTATTAATAAAACTGATCCAGATTCCTTAACTTCAGAAGAAATTAAGAAATTTGCTAAATTGAATATCAATCCCGACTCAATCACGATCAAGAGAGTTGTTGATGTTAATGATAGATTTTTAAGAGGTATTACTGTTGGACAAGGTCCAACTGAAAAAGGCTTAGAAAGAAAGACAGGTTTTGATATTACAGTTGCCTCAGAAGTTATGGCTATTTTAGCATTATCAAAAGATTTGAAAGATTTAAGGGAAAGAGTTGGTAAAATTGTTATTGGTGCTAATTTTGATGGTGAACCAGTTACTGCTGAAGACATTTGTTGTGCAGGCGCAATTACTGCTTTATTAAAAGATACAATCAAACCAAATTTAATGCAAACTTTAGAAGGAACACCAGTTTTTGTTCATGCAGGTCCATTTGCTAATATTTCAATTGGTGCATCATCAGTTATTGCTGATAGAGTTGCGTTAAAATTAGTTGGTAAACCAAAGAAAGTCAACGATGATAAATTCCAAAAAGGTTTTGTTGTCACTGAAGCTGGATTCGACTTTACTATGGGTGGTGAAAGATTTTATAATATTAAGTGCCGTTCAAGTGGCTTAACTCCTAATGTTGTTGTTTTAGTTGCTACTACAAGAGCATTAAAGTTACACGGTGGTGCATCAGATGTTAAACCAGGTCAATCATTACCAGAAGAATATGTTACTGAAAATATTGAATTAGTTAGAAATGGTGCAAGTTCTAATTTAAGAAAACAAATTGAAAATGCAACAAGTTATGGTGCCCCAGTTATTGTTGCAATTAATAAATTTGCAACTGACACTGATAAAGAAATTGAATGTATTAGGGAAGAAGCAATTAAAGCAGGTGCATTTGATGCAGTTGAATCAGATCATTGGGCAAATGGTGGTAAAGGTGCAGTTAAGTTAGCAGAAGCTGTTGTTCGTGCAACAAAGGAAAAACCATTAGCTGAAGATGCTAAACCAAATTTCTTATATTCATTAGAAGGTTCATTAGAAGATAGATTAAGAACTATTGCAACAAAGATGTATGGTGCAAAAGATATTGAATTATCTGAATTAGCAAAGAAACAAATTGCAGAATATGAAGAACAAGGTTTTGGTAAATTACCAGTGTGTATTGCAAAAACTCAATATTCTTTATCTCATGATCCAAAATTAAAGGGTGTTCCAACTGGTTTTACTTTCCCAATTAGAGAAGTTAGAATTAGTGCAGGTGCAGGTTATTTATATGCATTAGCAGCGCAAATTATGACAATTCCAGGTTTAAGTACAAATGCAGGTTTCATGAATGTCGAAGTTAATGATGATGGTGAAATTGAAGGTTTATTTTAGTTTACTTTAGATCGATTACTGAATTTAAATCCGCTTGTATAATATTAAATATAAAAATTATATATTTGAAAAAAAAAAAAAAAAAGAATAGAGAAAATCATTAAAAGAACAAAATCATTGAAAATTAGTAAACATATCGTATAAAGAGTAAAATAGATAGAAAATAGATCAAGCAGAATTTAATTTATCAGCTAATACACCTTGTTCAACTAATACTTGTGGCGCATCAAATTCATCTAAGAATAATTCAATAACTCTAATTCTATCAGGTTTATTGAAAGCTTCATCATTCATTAAATTATTTAATTCTTCACAAGTTTTAACAGTTAAGTTTTCGTATTTAGCGTTATCAGCAAATAAACCTAAAATCTTTTGGTGATCCCATGGTTGAATGTCATTATAAGATTCATGAGGACCGTGAATCAATTTTTCAATAGTATAACCTTTGTTATTTAAAATGAACAAATAAGGATTTAAGTTCCATCTACAAGCATCAGAAATTGATTGAACTGTTAATTGTAAGGAACCATCACCAATAAATAACGCAACTCTTCTTTCAGTGGATGGATCATCATATTTTTGAGCATCTTCACAGGCAAATGCTGCACCAATCGAAGCAGGTAATGAGAAACCAATTGAACCCCATAAAACTTGTGCAATTGATTTAGCCTTATTTGGAATATGAGTACCTAAAATACCAAATGACGAAGTACCAGTTTCGGCAACAACAACATCATTCGCTTTTAAGAAATATGATAATCTCTTCCAAAGATAATGTTGAGTTAACTTACCTGCAGGTGTTTTCTTAGCTTCTTGATAATCATATTTTGAAGCTGGTGGACTTAATTTCTTTGTGAATGTTAGTTTATTTTCCTTTAATCTATTGATTAAAGCTCTAACGGCAGACTTCATTCTTAACTCTTCATAAATTGCCCTTCTAAACTTACAGTAGTTAGAATGGAATTCAACAACATTTGTAGTTGCATAAGAATATGTAAACGAACCAGTATTATAATCTGACAATAAACCACCAAATGATAAAATACAATCAGTTGGCTCAACAATATCCTTAACATCTTGAGCAGATAATGCACCTAAGTAAAGACCAAAGAATTCATCAGAATCTTCATTAAAAGAAGATTTACCCATTGGGGTTGTAAAAACTGGAAATTGTAATAATTTAGCTAGTTCGGCAACTTCTTCAGTTGCACCATGTCTACCAACGCACGCATCAACTAAAATAATTGGTTTTGAAGATTTCTGAATTAATTCGATAACATTATCAACAAATTCAGATTCGGCAATTGGATCATTCAGAGGTAATTTAATATCTAATTTTTTATTTAATAAAGATTTTGAAACTAAAGCATCAGAAAAGTTTGATGGGAAACCTAAATACACTGGACGTTTGGATAAAATTGCAGTTTCAATCAAATCATCAATGATTTTTGGACCATCATCTAATTCTTCAATAACCTTTAACTTTTTACTGATGAACTTTGACATATTGGTGAAGTCATCAAATCTTAATTCACCTAACGTATGATGTAATAATAATTTCTTTTGAGTTGAAGAAACGGAAGGCATACCAACAACATGAATTAAAGGAATATGTTCAGCGTATGAACCAGCAACTGCGTTAACAGCAGATAATTCACCAACACCGAAAGTTGTAACTAAACAACCGAAACCATTAATTCTTGAATAACCATCAGTTGAATAACCTGCATTCAATTCATTAGCATTACCGACCCATCTGATATCTTCAACTTCTTTGACATGATCCAATAACGCCAAGTTGAAATCACCTGGAACACCAAAAATAGAGTGGATGCCGGCCTCCTTTAATCTTTCAAAAAGATAAGTACCTAAAGAAATTTGTTCGGACATTGGGGATTGTAATATAGTTTGTATAATTTAATTAATTGTCAACAGAGAAGTGTCAATTATTGCTTGCCAAGATAAATTGCAAAGAAAAAGGGAAAAACCCAAAAAATAAGTTCAAAATAAAGCAAACAGTAGGCCTTAAGTACTTCCCCTGTCCGATATACGTGGTAGCTTGTAACAATCAAATGGGAATGACAGCTGACTCGAAGCAGTCCGGTCCGCGATGGTGTGTTTCCGGAAAAAAGAGCTGCGAGGCGTGGCGTGAACAGAAAGTGGGATTGGAAGCGGACGTGGGATTTTAATTGGGTGCAACAGGGAGTTTGTCGCATTTGCAGCATGAATGCGACAGGTCGGTTTCAGCTGTAGAAGAGTAGCTGCAGAAACACTTTGGAGAGTGTTGTGGAGGACGATTTTCCCAGGGGATCCAAGAGCCGATTGCCACTGCTTGTTGCCAATCACCCTCTCGTCACAATGGACTACACTGCACCCAGCTTTGATCCCGCACTGCTTCGTGTCATCGACATTCGCAGAATCTTGACAGAGAACAAGATTCTTTGGGCATCCAAACACAGAAAATCGGATCTTATTCGTATCTTTAATACGCAGCTTATACCCAAATTACAAAAGGAGGCGGAGGTAAGAGAAATGGAGGAAGAAAAGAAACGCAAAATGGAAGAAAAGGAAGAAGAAACACAACCCACTATGCAAAAACAAAATCTGATGATAGATCATGAACAGGGGAAAAAAATTGATCCACTTATTGTTACCAAAAAGAGAAAATTCAATGATATACGAAGTGATGACGATGTGACATACAATGATCAACTAAAAAAAAGCATAAAAAAGCGTAAACCTCTGTCATCAAAGGATAGATCAATCATAAAAAAATTAAGAGAATCACCGCAGTTACCAAATGATTCATTACCAAAATCTTCCTTGTTTGATCGAAGTAAAGAGATCAATTTCAATGTAAACGACGAAGCAAATAAAAGTGAACAAACAAATTCAAAAAAAGATATAGACGATAGGAAAGTTGATAATAATGTCGACAATGAGTTTCAAAATCATCATGTACCTCCCCAAATACCAACATTTGATCCTAGGTTAGATCAGATAATTAAACATGAATCGAATACTCATGATAAACGAATTCCCATTGCAAATAGTACGTTTACAGAAATCAAATTACCGGATGATACTACAACTGAAATTGAAGCTGATAATATAACTAATAATGATTCTGTTATAACTACAAAAGACGATCCGATATCTTCAACTCCAAAAAAAATAAAAGTAGAAAGTGTACCTAATGGAAAGCAATTGACATTAAAAGGACCATCAAATGATATTAAATCTAAAGGAATAATTTCAAAACAGCTCATTCAGAATGATATCAAAGTTAAAATTGAAAAGTTAAATCAACTGAGAAATGAAATTGATAATGAACTCAAATTAATGGCAAATAATGAATTTTCAAATAACGATGATATTGAAATATCAGAGCTACCATTTCCTAGTAACAATTCCATTTCAAATCAAACTTTTGATACTTTTAATGATTCTGAATTATTAACTCAATTACAACATGAATTTGAAATCGAAAATTCAAAAATTGAAATTGAGTCAGACAAAGTTCTAAATTTAATCAATTCAAAGGAGAAATTTAAGTATTATAAGTTTCAATATATTAAACTCATAATTGGTTGGTCATTATTTATATTTTTGTCATTTATTTTTGTTCTGTATAGACAAGAAAGAATTAATGTTGGGTTTTGTGGTTATGAAAATAGAAATCATTCATTTTTATCATTATTGAATATCAAATTACCATGTGTCAAATGTCCATCACATGCAATATGCTATCCAAATTCGCAGATGTCATGTTTGAACGATTATGTCTTATCAAAACCTTTATTTTGGTCACTTTATAGTCTTTTGCCCACGTTCAATAAATGTGTTCTTGATTCAACAAAGATTAAAAAAATCAATACAATTGTTAAAAATGTGGTTAACTTATTAAACGACAGAAATGCAAAAATTAAATGTGGCAATGGTAGAGATGGCGAGGTTGCTTTATCTTTCAAGCAGATTACTGAAATGATTGATTCAAAATTATTGATTGATTTAAATGATTCTAACTATAAATATTATTGGAACAAAGTGAAACTGATTTTAACTACAAGAACAGACATGAAATTTTTAAGTAATTCAGAGGATGATAACCCGCTTATAAGATCAATTTCATTATCCAAATTATCAATAAGTTGTAGATTAAAAAAAATTATTAAAACAATAGTTATTAAATACAAATTTTATTTTGCAACTTTGTCAATCATTTTATGTGGATTGAGCTATATATTTTTCCAGATAAATCAATTACAAAAAAGAAACGAATGTTATAGATCAATTGTGAAAGAAGTTCTTAATAAATTACAAAAACAATCAACGGAATCAGACAAGAATCCTTACATTGCAAAGATACAACTCCGTGACTACTATGTTCCGCAACTTCAAAAACTGACCAAGCGCAATCGTGCAATTGTCTGGAAATCTGTGGTTTCTGCAATTGAAACCAACAGTAATATCAAAACCGATGATATTGAAGTAAATGGTGATATTATGAGAGTATGGACCTGGTCTAGTGACGTGTAAAGAAAAAATCTGGTGTAAAAAGTTTACATACAAAAGATCTTGATAAATATTAATCAAACATCACTATTATGTATTCACCAATTAAAAAAAATATTAACAGTCTTATCTGAATAATACACACGTAGATTTAAAATGTAAAGGAGTTGGATGTCTCACAATGTAAAGTTAGTATACAAAATTGGTATACTTACGTCATGAACAATAGTAAGAAGTTCAATAATTTCACGATTCAGTGTTAAATTCATAGAAGATAACCATTACTTCAAATAATTAAAAAGGTCTTCCAAAATATCAAAAATAGAATCAATTATTGAAAATACAACTGTACATCACCCATTTGGAATGACCATATAAGTCGTCTTTAAAGGAAGCACCTGAAAAATTCTGAGTCATCTCCGATCTTAGGGCGAGAAGTGATGATGAGCTGAAAAACTTCAAAACCTCAAAACTTCAAATTAATCCTTGATTTTTTCCACCGTTTTTTCTTTTTTTCAATAATATTGTGTTGTGTAGAAGTTTTCATAGCTTAAATAATCAAACTATCATGTCTACTTTTGGTTCTGCATTTCGTGTCACTACATATGGTGAATCTCATTGTAAATCTGTTGGTTGCATAGTTGATGGTGTTCCACCAAACATGTCATTAACCGAACAAGACATTCAACCACAATTAACAAGACGTCGTCCTGGACAATCTAAACTTACAACTCCAAGAAATGAAAAGGACCAAGTTGAAATTCAAAGTGGTACAGAATTTGGTAAAACTTTAGGTACTCCTATCGCCATGATAATTAAGAATCAAGATCAAAGACCACATGATTACTCTGAAATGGATAAATATCCAAGACCTTCCCATGCTGACTACACTTATCAAATGAAGTATGGTATTAAAGCATCAAGTGGTGGTGGACGTTCATCAGCAAGAGAAACAATTGGACGTGTTGCAGCTGGTGCAATTGCCGAAAAATTTTTAAAACAAATTAATGATGTTGAAATTATTGCATTTGTTTCAAGTGTTGGCGACTGTTCAATTAATAGATCATGCTTAAATCCTGAATTCATGGACTTATTACAAAATATTACAAGAGAACAAGTTGATCAATCAGGACCAATTAGATGTCCTATTCCTGATAAAGCTGCGGAAATGACTAAGATTGTCGAAACTGTTAGAGATCAACAAGATTCAATTGGTGGTGTTGTTACCTGTGTTATCAGAAACTGTCCTATTGGTTTAGGTGAACCAGCTTTTGATAAATTAGAAGCTTTATTAGCACATGCAATGTTATCAATTCCTGCTTCAAAGGGTTTTGAAATTGGTTCAGGTTTCGAAGGTACCAAAATTCCAGGTTCAAAACATAATGATCCATTTATTCAAAAGGGTGATCATTTAGGTACCGTTACGAATAAGTCTGGTGGTATTCAAGGTGGTATTTCTAATGGTGAAAATATTTATTTTTCAATCCCATTTAAATCACCAGCAACTATTTGTCAAGGTCAAGAAACTGCAACTTATGATGGCCAAGAAGGTACCCTTAATTCAAAGGGTAGACATGATCCTAATGTAGTTCCAAGAGCTGTTCCAATTGTTGAAGCTATGGCTGCTTTAGTTTTAGCTGATGCTTATTTAATCCAAAAATCAAGGGAATCCTCATTTGGTGTGGTTTATTAATTGATTAAATTTTATAGTTTAATGTGTATAGAGTTAACGTCTTTCTTTCTTTTTTTTCTTATTTTACTAAAAAAAAGTTCATTAAATTAATGGTACACATATGTTACAATTGTTTTATATAGTTATGTTATAAAATGTTTTATTTGCTTAAAAAAAGATTACGCTACTGTTTTATTTTGAAAATGATTCATCAGGATGTTCTTCACTTATCACCCGTTTACGCATACCTGAACTTTGATCACTTTTTACGCTGCTTGAACTTGAAATTCTGCTTTTACATTCATTCGCAATCTGTTTATTTGTTTCAACAATGCTAATAATACTTTCATTCTCATCATTGTTTAAGTTGTCGGCATTAACAACTCTCAGTTTCGATCTTCTTTTAGATCCAACTAAAACCTGTACATCCATATTCTGCATTTCATCATCATCATAAATATTATCCTTCTCACTTTCACTACATAGTTCATTCTCATTTTCTTGTTCAATTAATGGTGGAATATTATTGAAATTTAATGGAAGTAAATCATTAGAAATTGTCGAAATTGTCGAAACCATTGATAATGGGCGTCTTGGTGATTTACTAGGTGGTGAACATATGGAGCTATTCGATGTTGAAGAATAAGATAAGTTTGAATTATGTTTTCCAATTTGTTTCATATAATTCTTTTGGGGTGAATAATGATATTGTTGTTGTGGTTGATATGCTTGTTTCATTGATATAAAACCTAAATTCTTAGAATGAAATGTGCTAATTGATGCATCTTCGGGTATATGATGTAATGTTGAATCTGTTCTATTTGGAAACATTAATAATTGTGAATGTCTTGGTACAAGTGGTGGGCGCTCCTGGTTGTATTGATTATTTGAATGAAGATTTGGGTGTGTTTCAAAGGGATTTTCATTGACTGTACTTGAAGTTTCAAAATTTGCATCATTAGAGTTTAAATTTTCAGTATTAAAGGATGAATTACTATGAGTTATTATATCCTTAATTTGGTTAGTTGTATTTGCAGTCACAAAAGTTGCAATTGAGGATTGCGTTGAATTTTTTCTTGATAAGGAACCTTGAATAAAATTTGAAGCAATTGTTAATGATCTCATTAAAGAATTCGAATTTGCAGATGTTGTTTTATGTTGTTTTTCTTGTTTCACAAAATTACATTTTTCTTTTTCAAATTCCATTCTTTTTTTTCTCCAAGAATTAATTGATAAGTTATCACTATCACTAGAATTATAATTATGCATAAAAATTCTATTATTATTACTATTATTAATATCATACTCATCATATGAGTCATTGCCAAATGATTTATAATCAGAAGAAATAGTCGAAAATGTCGTATCTGAATGTTGTTTATGTTGGTTTTCATAAAAATCAACTATTTCCTTTATTTCCTGTTCGTTTCTTTCTTCTTCTTTTTTTGATTTATATTTTTTATATAGCCAAAATACAACTGTTGAAATAATTATAATGACTAAAATTGGAATAATAACAGATAATGCAATAATTGTATTTTTATTAGTGTGAACCACAATATGATTTAACGTTACTAAATTATTTAATCTCGAATAATCAATTTGATCAACATATTCAAAAGTAGTTGCATTATAGAGTTGAACTATAATATTTGATAACTCGTTATTTAATTCTCTTTCAGTTTTTTTGCTTGATTCAGTTATTGTAATCAATGTATCATAAACAGTACCAACACCTAAAATGTTGTCTAAAGAAAATGAATGGTTCAAGTTTGCCATTTTATTAGATAAATCATTCCATTTCCAAACATTTGAAGAAACATTCAATAAAGCAATCTCCGGACTAACCTTATTGTTATTCAAATCCGTTCCTCCCAACAATAAAACAGACGAGACTTCAAAACTAGTGATTGTATTGTTTATAATATATTGATTTGAATTTGTAAAAACGGGTAATGCTATAGAATCAACCCTTGGTTTGATATTAATTGAATTCACATTTTCACATGGACGTTCAGCCCAACTGTTATATTGCCAAACAGGTATTTCCGACATTTCCACAAGAGAATTATCACTTGAAATACCTCCAAATAAAGCTTGAGTATTTGAGTTAATTTGTAAATTGGTTGATTTATAGAATGGTGAAGGTTGTATTCTTGATGATGCATCAAAATATTGCCAAGTATTTAAATCAAGACGTAACATTTGATTGGACACTTGAGTTGCCGAACTATTCTGCGAACTACCCGAAAAGATATATATTGCACTGGGGTCAGAATCAGTAAATAAGTATGAAGAATCATTTAAGTAACCTATATTTGATTGGACAGAAACTTCATTCCAATTATCAGCAATTGAATCATATTGATTGATCGATAGTGATTTATTTTGGTTATTAGGACAAAATGTGTATAAAGTTGAAGTTGCAACAACTAGTTTACAAAAACTGTTAGGAGGAGAAGAAATTGTTGTGTTTGAAAGAGATTCACCAGAGATCAATTTTGAATTGAAAGGAATTTTAAAAATTGTATTTAATTCATCATTGCTATGTAAATACATATATAATATACGATTATTGTAATCATAAAGAGTATCTTGGGATATCAAAGCGCTTGACACACTAAATATGAAAAATGTAGATATGAAAATTGGCCAATATTTCCATTGCATTATGTGCAGATCTTTTAACTAATGAAAGTAAAGTATAATAATATTAAACGTTTGATTGTAAGGATGATAAACGTAGAAATAGAGGTTGTACGATTTGTGTAAAGAAAAAGCAAATAGAATCATCAAGTAAAATGTTTCCGGATTCATGTTAAAGTGCTGGTGTTTACCTTTAACCCCAAAAGGTAATTTCCCAAAACAAAACATAACGTGGCGCATGCACAGTTATGTGGCGCATGTGGGATATTTTTGGAATTTTATTGTTTTTTTGGTGGCTTAACTTTTTCTTCTATCCATTTTATTTTTCAAATGTCCGGTATTTTGTTGAGGGGTTATTGTTGTCGATGAAGTGAGAGATATTTCTTTGTTTAACGGCTTTTTGGCCTATTTGTTGGTTTGTTTTGTTAAGTTTTTCTACTCAACAAACAACATGGTTAGATGGTCTTACAAAAGATTGGTCTTCCTGTTTGTATTGGCTTTCCTCAGCTCTTTTACATTTGTTCTTTCACTTTTCATATTTGATTATTCAAAGTTCTCCGTTTTGACAAGATTTGAGAATAATAGTCCGCTTACGTCAAAGAGCGTTGTAATAGATGATGATATTGATATTTGGAAGAAAGATGATATTGAGTTTAAAGGTACAGTTGATAATGCAACCTTTTTTACAATTTGTCGAAATTCCGATCTTGCTGGTATGAAGTCAAGTATAGAAACTGTTGAAAACAGATTTAACAAAAATTATCATTATCCATGGGTTTTTGCAAATGATGAACCATTTACTGATGAATTTAAATTGGAAATTTCGAAAATCGTTAGTGGTGATGTTACTTTTACAACAATTCCTAAAGATTATTGGGAGGTCCCTCCATTTATTGATAAAATTTTAATGGATCAACAGTTAAAACGGTTAGATGAAGCTAAAGTGTTATATGGTGGTAGTTTATCGTATAGAAAAATGTGTCGTTTCAATTCGGGTTTCTTTTATAAATTAAAAGCTTTAGAAAACTTTGATTGGTATTGGAGAGTTGAACCAGATATTAAATTTCATTGTGATTTAACAAGTGATTACTTTCAAATCATGAAGGAAAATAATAAAATTTATGGATTCGTGTTGGCAATGACAGAAGATAAAAAAACCATTAGGAACCTATGGAAGGAGAGTAGAAACTATTTTGAAACCCTAAATAATTGGAAATCAGATGTTAAAGATGGTGAATCTTACGATAAAATTAATGACAAAACTTCTTTAGGATTTATTGAACAGAATACCGATTCAAAACTATTGGTTAGAGGTCACTATAACCTATGTCATTATTGGACAAATTTCGAAATTGCAAGTTTAGATTTCTATAGAAATTCATTATATGAAAACTATTTTCAGACTTTAGATAAAACTGGCAATTTTTTTTATGAAAGATGGGGAGATGCCCCTGTTCATTCAATTGCTGTCAGTTATATGTTAAGTGAAAAAGAGATTCAATATTTTGATAATACGGGGTATTATCATGGAAAGATTGGAAATTGTCCAACTGATAAAAATACATACAAAGAATTGCACTGTACTTGTCCAAGGAAGAACGATTTTAGTTGGAAGAGATGGTCTTGTGTTCCACGTTGGTTTGATGGTTTACGTCTAGACCCACCCCATAGAATTCATAATTGATTTCATAGAATGAGTTTTCTTATTTAATGGGATATCCTTGAATTTAACTCAATTCAATTAAATATAGATACCTTTATACCCCTAAAAAGTAATTTGAAAGATCCAAAATAAGGCTTTGTTTTTGAATAATTTGTACTTGATTAGGATGTAAACTTTGTAAAAGTTACTATTAGAAATTCGCCTGGAAATTCCAAGTGCAACTACAGGTATGCGTTCATGAGTAATCCCAAGGTATATTAATAAGTACAGTTAGTCCTTTTTAAAAAAAAAGGATACCTTCCTGCATCATTCTGTACAGTTTGTGGTAATCTAATATATGGCTTTAGAACGGTCAAGTTGTAGTTGATGGAGTTTGTAACGCTTTAAATCTTTTGATTTTCAATTTTTATCATATCATTTTTCATAAATGTCGCAACCGACCGAGCTCGAACTTCAGGCGTTTTTTTCTTGATCATTTATTTATAAGCCATATAGTCTCTTCCCTTGCTTCTTTATTTAAATTCATTAAACACAAGTGAAAACAATATGAGAAGATCTGGGAAAAGTTATCAAGAGCAACGTTTGTTAGAACTTCTTAATTCTTCAGTCAACAGAAATAAATGTGGTGAATGTAAAACAACTGATCCAACTTGGGCATCTTGGAATTTAGGCCTTTTTCTCTGTGGTAGATGTGCAAGTGCACATCGTTCTCTCGGTAAGGATACTTCAAGAGTCAAATCTCTATCAATGGAAACTTGGACGGATCATGAACTATCAACATTGGCTAAAATTGGTAATAAACGTAATAATAATTTTTGGAATGAAAAACAAGTTCCATTTTTATATGACCCTGATGATAAAGATGCATTAATTATGTGGTTAAGAGATAAATATACCGGTAAATATAGATATGGTTCAGTTTCAGATGCAGATTATAATTTAGATGATGACTGGGCTGATACAACTGATGATTATGGAATTGACAAGCCAAAATATCGTCGATCATCTTCTGGTTTTGGAGTTTCAAGAGATGATATTAGTAATAGTACTTCAATTACAAGATCAATGAGAAGAGGTGTTGAAAGAAATAGTCCAAGTTATGATGATACTAGATATGACAGTAGGCCACCGATTCGTTCGAGATATTCATCGCCCTCAAACTCGTCATCTTTTTCTGCTCCTTCTTCAAGACCATTAAGGTTAACGTTTAGAAAACCAACAGATTCAGAATATCGTAAATATGGTGATCAAAGTAGAAAAATGAAATTTGATATGGGTTATGAAGATGAAGATATTAATATCGAAGCATTATCACTTGTTCATGGTAATATTGATAGAGCAATCGATTTAATCAAAAGTAACAAAGCTACTAGACCTTCATCATCATTTAGTAGAGATAATTCATCATCGGGTGTTACTCCTGCATTGCCACAACGGAAACAAACTACTGGTGCCATTTTTGATTCAACAAAAGTGGGTGGATTTAATTGGCTAGATGATGAAGCATCTGCTTCATCAAATGGAACTGGACAAACTAATCAAAATGTTAATCAATCGGATGCACAAATTTACCAATATGTTGATCCTAATACTGGCGCAATTTATTATATTGATGGAAATGGACAACAATATATGGATCCGACTCAACAACAACAACAACAACAACAACAACAACAAATGTTACAACAGCAACAAATGCTACAACAACAGCAAATGCTACAACAACAACAACTAGCCCAACAGCAAACAGCAATGGTGGGAGGATTTCCCCAACAACAATTTGGACAGCAAAATTCAATGGCTACAGGATTGCCACAGCAGCAAATACCAACCTCACAACAAGCAAATAGTAGTTTAACACTTGCTCAATTAGCTCAACAGCAAACATATCAACAACCACAACAACAAGGGTTTATACAACAAATGTATCAGCAGCAACCTCCATCACAGCAACAAACTGGATATTTTAATGGTTTTTAGATAACTGAGTAGTTTATTTTTATTTTTTGTAGTATATGCATAAGTTCATGTTACCTTAGTTTTTGAATAATATCTTTCTATTTTAACAAGTATATAAATTGCGATGAATCGAAATAAAAATTAATTATAATAAAGATATAAAAAGAATTACAATCATGTAATCACTCATTTTTAAACATGTCTATAAGTTTCCCTTTGTATAAAATATACTATATCAAAAGTAATTGTGCCTAAAGATCCTAATAAATAAGGTAACTCTTTTAAAATAAATTGTGTATATGTCAAGTCTTTAGGTATTTCATCAGTAGTTAATATTGATAATGCGTAAGTTAAATTTGCCAATAAGGCAAATTTAAATAATAACGGTGATATACCATTTACTGACTTTCGTTTGAAATTATGATATAACTGTGGTATTCTTGAACAACAATAAATAATTGTGCATGACCATGCAAATAAAAGTCCCAAATTTTCAGATTGTACTGAGTATAGTATTTTTGAGTTAGAAATTGGTAACGCTGATGCTGGGGATATTGATAGTAATGCAGTTGTTGTTGTAATTAACTGAGATTTGGATAAACCTGGTTTCAAAGATGTTATGTTACTGTTATCGTTTTCATGTAAAATTGTGGAATAATTGTTATCAGATATTAACTCAACTGATGATTCTTCTATATCATTTTGTGAATATTTTGACAGCGGTCTGGTTGAATTGATCAGTTTGTAATAAATATATTGAATATCAAGCATAATGTCATTTATTACAAAATATGATGCAAGATAAATCTGAAACGGTAGCTGCTTCAATAACAAACAACCGGCAAGATTGAAGGAATCACCGAGACACCAAAGGATGAGCAAATAGGGAGATAGTCCTTCTGCGGACTTATTTTCATAATTGTGCCATAACTGAGGTACTAAAGCACAACACCAACACAATGTAGATACCCCAGAAAACAGGTTTGACAATGAAAGCATTTTTCGGTGATTATTCTGAATAACTTGTTGGCTTAAAGGGAACATCAACACTAACAACAATAAAGCGTATCACGCTGTTTTCTTTCCTGTAGGCAAAACTCTCTTATCTAATCTAATCAGCGAGAAAGAAAACCTAAAAAATGCGAAAAACAATTTCAGGGATCAGTCACTATTTTTTCTTAATTAGAAATCAAACCAACTTGGTGGCGACTGTGGTTCTCATTTTTTATGGCTTCTTTCTCTTTAGTTTTTCCTACCTTTTATCAAGTGAAACCATTTGATTCAACGGAGAACACATCATGGCTGCTTCAAACAATCCAGTATTGGATGCAACATCATCGGAGTCGGGCAAAGTTGTCTCACACTTCAAAATTGGTATGGAAATAGGTAGAGGCTCGTTTGCGAATGTTTATAAAGGCAGCGATCTTAATAATAACAATAAAACAGTTGCAATTAAATCGGTGTTTAGAAATAGGTTAAAGAACCAAAAATTGATTACAAATCTTGAAATTGAAATCAAAATTTTAAGAAATTTGAAGAATCCGCATATTGTGTCATTATTAGACTGTGTTAAAACTGACACTTATTTCCATCTTATAATGGATTACTGTTCATTGGGAGATTTATCATATTTTATAAGAAAAAAATCACAATTGGCAGATTTTCATCCCATTATTAAAACAGTTTTGGAGAAGTATCCATCACCAACTGGATCTGACGGACTAAATGAAATCTTGGTAATTAATTTTATAAAACAATTATCGACAGCTTTAAAATTTTTGAGATCACAAAACTTAATTCATAGAGATATCAAACCACAAAATTTATTGTTATGTACCCCCGCACATTCAAAGGAACAATTTATAGAAAACAAATATTCAGGCTTCTGGGAATTACCAATATTGAAAGTTGCAGATTTTGGATTTGCAAGATATTTACCATCAACTTCAATGGCTGAAACCTTATGTGGATCACCACTTTATATGGCACCTGAAATATTAAGATATGAAAAATATAATGCAAAGGCTGATTTATGGTCAGTTGGTACAGTTATTTATGAAATGACTGTAGGTAAACCTCCATTTAGAGCGTCAAATCATATTGAGTTGTTGAAAAAAATTGAAAAAGGAAATGATGAAATTAATTTCCCAAGTAATTTTGAAATTTCACAAGACTTGATTAGATTAATTTGTAATCTCCTCAAAGCGAATCCAATTGATAGAATGGGATTTAATGAATTTTTTCAAGATCCAATCATAATCTCCAATAATAATTTGATTAAGTCAGTTGATGAAGAAATGAATTATTCCTTTGCGAGTGAAGAAATGTATGTTAGTGAATTTTTAGTCGGTAAAGAAAATTTTGAAAAAAATAAAACCAAAACACTTGAAAACGATAACCAAAAAATAAAAAAAAATGACTCTAATAATGACGATAATCAAGCAAATATACCCTTAAATAAATTAGTTATTGAAGAAGAAGATGAAGAAGATATCAGTGGTAAGGAAGCTTCCCTGGAACAAACGGAAAATTATAGATCAAAGGGATTAAAATCAGCAGTTTCTAATGGAACTGTTACGAAGGAAACAATCAATGAATTTAAACCAAGTAATACTCAAATTGAAAAATCAATTGAGAAAATTTTACAACAACACCAACAGAGCCAAACCAAGAGAAGAAATAGTAAGAAAAAGAATGATTTAATTGTTGAAAAGGATTACGTTGTCATTGAAAAAAGAAATGTTGAAGTTAATTCATTTGCGGATGAAGTGCTAGAACCTTTAGGAAAACAATCATCAATGAAATCAAAAAATTTAAATGATATTGGTGGAATTCAACGTAGACCTTCAATATCAGTCAGTCCAACAAATGCTTTAAAGGATGTAATTGATTATACATCTAAAAAGTTATTTGGTACAACAACAACGAATATACCAATAAAATCAAGAAAAGTTGAAAACGCTAATAATGAAAAGGATATTGAGGATATTAGGAAGAAGGTTAATTATGATGAAAATAATGATAAAACTGATATTAATAGACTTTTCTTCAAGTCAAACGCGAATGACAAACTTATCAAAATTGATAAAACAGAGCAAGATATTATTTATAAAATTGAAAGGTTAGCCATGATGGCACACGCAATTGGAATTTATGCAATCATTAAATTCAATCAAGTTGTACCATTACCACCGTCCAATACGAACGAAATCAAAAATATGATTGAGCCATTTGACTATAAAAATGAGCCTGATATTGAAGGAGATATTGAAGGAGCTATTAATAATTTTCAATACAATCTAGTACATAAAAAAATATGTGAAGAAGGACTAGTATTATATCTAAAGGTTTTAACAATTCTTGGAGATGCAATTAAAATTTCAAATGAATGGTGGAATCAAAATAAATTCAAAAGCGAAATTATACCTAAAATGGGGGAATTGATTCAATGGATTAGAAGCAGATTTAATGAATCTTTGGAAAAAGCAGAGTACTTAAAGTTAAGAATTAATAGGTTTGAAGAAGAAATGGAAACTAAGGGTGATATCAGTTACGAAAAGGAAGAGTTCATTTGTGAAAAAATAATATTTGACAGAGCAATTGAGATAAGTAAAGAAACTGCTTTCATGGAATTGAAATCTACTGTTAATGCAGCCAGTCCTGATATTAAAGAGCTTGAGAAATGTGAATTGGCATATTCTTTATCTGTATGGATGTTAGAATCTTTACTTTACAAAAGTGAATACCTTGATAAGGAAGAAGATGGAGATATATTAACTGCTGATGATCAACAGACAATTGAAAACTTCCTTAACAGTATCGGTACAAGATTACTGGTGTTGAAAGACCGAATTAAGAAATAAAGCTATTTTTTTCAATCCATCATGTGCTTTAGCCAGAATACTACCCATTTTGACACATTTGGCACCTTATGTATTACCAGACTCTAGTTTTATGGATTACTTCACTGCGTATCATTATTTTCAATTTTATGGTTTTTTACCACATGGGCACTGTTATCTCATTAACTATTAGATGGTACTTCAATCCTCTTGATGTTTTTTTTTTTTGCATTAATATTTTAACTATATCTTTATAAACATTCAGTATTCTTTTTCATTAATACCCAAGAATATGAAATTTTTTACAAGCATATTTATTGTATTCTCTGAATCATGAAACGTTTTCTGCTAAATATTAACATTTTTATAGTTCGAAATATGATTTTATATAATCTAACAGACTAAACATTTATTACAATTAATCTTTAACAAAAATAAATGAAGTTTATATAAATTTCTGGATTTTTTATAGATATTAAATGTTAAATATGTTTAAATATGAGTAATGTTATCTTTCAGAAGCAGAACAATGAATTAATTCTTATTGGAAACTGCTGAACACAAAGCAAATTTTTATAAGTTTACAATAGTTCTACTATAATTGAAACTTTTATGAGATATAACTTATGGTTTTGTTTGGGACTTAGTAACACTGAGTCGCTTGACAAAAACATATACATATTTGTTGTTTCTTCCTCTATAAATTGAAAGAATTTGCAAGCAACCTGTGTTATTTCTTCTACTACATTTAGTCACCTTTGTTTATTTATAACCGAAAATAATTGCCATTTGTAAAGTGAATCAGAATTGAGCACTTTATAATAGAACACTCGCATTCAAATGCTATATAAAATTTCTGTTTTGTCAACGCATAAACACATGTTTACTGACACGCTAGTTTAAACTTTATAACCTTTGCAATTAAGTCAATTTGCTATTACACGTGGATTATCAATCAAAATAATATGATTTGATGTTCATACCAGCGGATAACGTATAAAACAATAACGGATTTGAATTTTGCCGTGGGTGCGCCGCTCGGTATGGCGAAAACAATCGAAAAAAGTCCGTGGGGTAGCACGTGTCGGAGTTTTATTCTTTTTTTGGCCGTTGCATGGAATGGCTGCTTGTGGACTGCAGTAAAAACATTTTCAACAGGTCTGTAATTAACCTGTAATTAAGCAACCCACGTTGGCCTAACGTATTGTCTGTTAAATGTTTATAAAAAGAGGGTTGTATCACTATATGTTGAAAATATCTGGTACAAAAATTGTCTTCCTTTCACCGCTCAAAACCAAATCCAATTCATGAAGTTATCTACTCTTGCTATCATTGCATCCGCAATTGTCCAACGTATTCAGGCTGCTGATTCAACCACATCTTTAGTTCAAAGAACTTATAGTACCATTAGCCCATCTGCTTCAGAAATTGCAGAAACTGCAGAAACTGCAAAATCTCTTCAATGGACTTCTGATGTTAAGGGTAAATCTTATGATAGATTCGTTGTCATTTGGTTAGAAAACACAGATTTTGATCAGGCTGCAGAAGAACCAAATATGGCTTGGGTTGCTTCACAAGGTATTACTTTAAAGAACTATTGGGCTCTTACTCATCCATCTGAACCTAATTATATGGCTTCAGTTGGTGGTGATTATTTCAGTTTAGATGACGATAGATTTATCTCTTTACCATCAAATATTTCAACTTTAGCAGATCTATTAGATGATAAGGGAATTTCTTTTGGTTCCTATCAAGAACATTTACCTTACACTGGCTTCCAAGGTTTCAATTATTCAAATCAAGAAACTTTTGCTAATGATTATGTTAGAAAGCATAATCCATTCTTGTTGTATGAATCCTACACAGACAACTCCACTAGATTAGAAGTTATGAAAAACTTTACTGAATTTGACAAGGATCTTAAGGATGAAAAATTGCCTCAATATGTTATTATTACTCCAAATATGACCAATGATGCACACGATACTACTATTAAAGTCGCTGGTAAATGGACAAGAGATTTCTTAACTCCATTATTAGAAAATGAATACTTCATGAATAATACTTTAGTTTTGGTTACTTTCGATGAAAATGAAACTTACGGTCAACAAAATACTGTTTTTTCAATTTTATTGGGTGGTGCTGTTTCAGATGATTTAAAGGGTACTACAGATGACACATTCTATAATCATTACTCTCAAATTGCTTCCGCTGAAGTAAATTGGGATTTATACAACTTAGGTAGAAATGATGTCACTGCAAACATTTGGAAGACATTAGCAGATGCGTCCGGTATTGAAAATCAAGAAGTTGATACTACCAACTTAGTTAACAATCATACCTACATTGGTTATTTGAATAATAATCAAATTGATATTCCAGCACCAAATGTTTCCGCTGTTAATATTGCAGGTAAGGGTGTTTTACCATCTATCTCTTCTGTTTGGGCAGATGAGTTCAATAAACAAGTTTCTGAAAGTTATTTTACTAAGACTACCACTTTAGTTACTGGTTCATTCACTAATGCTGCTTCATTATATGAACAATTAGCAGGTTCAGCAACTACTAAAATTTCCACATCTTCATCTGCAGTCTCAAAATCTCATGCGTCCAAAAATTCAGATTCTTCTGTAACCACTTCATTAGCTTCTGTAACCACTTCATCATCTTCTGTTTCAGTTACCCCAATTTCATCATCTAACCCATCTGCAGCAGCAGCACCTGGTAATATTGTACCTGGTGTTGTTATCCCAATTGCAGCAGCTATGGCAGCAGCAGCTCTTGCTTAAACATGTTATATTATTCTTCTATTTATAAATCTTAGTTCTTAATTATTTCTTCCTAGTTTGAAAAAAAAATCTATAAAACAAAACCTGTAAACTCGAAATTAGACAAAAACCCTGAATTTTTATTTGCCTTCACCGAAAAAAGGTGAATTCCCAATAAAGTCGGCAAAGAATAGATTAATTACTTTACAGGGCTTGGGTCTTTTACTAGATGTCGATATTGGGCATATGCTACATTTAACAAAAGTTTCTTTGAAGTTTTATAACAAGGCAGTGATAATTGAAATGACTTCGAGTGTAGAGTATAATAGCTTCACCCATAGACTACATACAAATATATTCCGGTGTTATGTCTTTTTATCACTAGACTAAACGAACTCCGAGACTCGGAGAAAACCTGAAAATCCTAGAAATTAGCTCAAACGCGCGGAATTGAGAAAATTGGGAATCGGATAAAAACACCCGCTCGTTCCCCTCGTTCCGCCCGTTCCCCTGTTTCTTCTCGTTCCGCCAAATTCCGCAGACCATCCATGTGAAAACCGCCAAGGCAATCTCCTGGTTTATTTCCTCTTTCGGATGCAGATTGCCCGCCGACAAAGGAAAAACGTTGCCAAACAAAAAAAAAAGAAAAAGTAAAGTTGGAATTTCGTGTTTCACGTTCCACATTGTGGTTACTACATATAATTAGTCTAAAAAAATAATTAATTGGGGCAGAGACTGTCTGAAATAAACATTATTTCCTTTTTTTGACAGTTTAGAACAGGTTATCTGAACATCTTTTCTCTGGTGGTGTATACACTCTTTTGCTATTTTTTTCTTTCTGTTTCCTCCTTCCTTTTTTTTCCTCCTTCCTTTCTTTAGCACTTCTGCTCTTCAATACCTTTACCATCATGTCATCCACTACATCCGCCGCTCTTTTTTCCAATCAAAATTATTATTCAGTTTCTTCATCGACTATAACTGAAAATCAAGACTCACTATATAAAACTAAAAGTGGAACATTGCATATTCATAGTTCTGAAAAAAGAACTGTTTATAAACCACATAGACATTTATGTACCTATCATGATTTACCTCATTGGCAAAAGGATAACGATTATATCTTAAATGGGTACGTTCGTGAAACCAATAATATTTGGCACTGTCTTGACACATTATTTTTCTTTAATAATGAAACTCTGAATATCCTAACACACCTGTTACCAGGTACAATTTTCCCAATTTCCATGGCAATTTTCATTCCTTACCTTTTAATTCATGAAAATTTTATTTCTTTTATACCTCCTTGGTTAGTTCATTTACCAAAATTTTCAAATACGAACCAAACAGATAATAATATTTTCTCACTTTATTTTACCGGTTTTATGATATGTTTATCATGTTCTGCAGTCTTTCATATGCTGAAAGTTCATTCTCATAAAATTGCATCAATGGGTTCCAGATTGGATTATGCTGGTATCTTATTATTGATTGCAACTTCTCTTATTGGTATCATTCATTATACCTTCATTGACCATCCAATCTTAAAGAATTGTTTCATTTCAATCACTTCACTAATTGGTTTATTTTCATTGATTATTACTTGGCATCCTGATTTTCGTACTCCACATTGGAGATCAATTAGAACATCATTATTTATTATTTTTGCATTTTCTGGCTTAATTCCAATTATGTACAGTTTCATCTTATTCAATTATCATGATGCAATTAATAGAGGTGGTTTGAAATTTGTCGGTTATGAAGCAATTTCTTATTTATTAGGTGCAACCTTATATGCTTTCAGATTGCCTGAAAGATTATCTCCTGGTAAATTTGATTTAGTTGGTAATAGTCATCAATTATTCCACTGTTTGGTTGTTTTGGGTGCTTACTGGCATTTTCGTGCCTTAGTCCATGCATATATTGTTGCGAAATCAATTACTTTAGGTGGCAACTTACTATGATTTTTAACGCTAGTCGTTATTTATTTTATCTGATCATATCACAACTCATTATATCTTTTGATTGATTATCTTCTCTTTATCTTATCTCATCTTATTTTATTAAAAAACACATACTACTAGGCGCTATTATTTATAAATCTCTTTTTTTTCGACGTTAAAACATACTTATTATATAACTTTTTTTAGAAAACTCAACATAAAAAAAAATTAAGTGAAAAGCATTTACTGATTATTTTCTTAATTAATGAACAATCTAAATTCTTGTTTTTTACACCATCTTAAAATCTTCAAACTGTATGCGATCAATTTAGTTTCATTGAGTAAATCACCCTTACCGATTATGAAAATTTCATAAGCTCCTAATTTGCATGCAAAACCAATTAATCTTTCATTTGTGTTGATATTATTTAAACTTTCATAGACTATATTGTTCCTAAACGTATTATTAATATCATCATTAGTTTCATCATTATTTGGTTGCTTTATAGTAAAATCACTTGCAACAATTTGTAACTTACGTCTTAGGTACTTATAAATATGAAGTAAATTTTTCTTGATTGTCAAATCATAAATATTGAATTTACTGGATTCTGGAAAAATACATTGAACTAATCTTTTATTTTTAACTGAAAAATGAATGATATTGTCAGATATTAAGAATTCAGTTGTAATAGGTGTTGATGATTTCGAATTTAAAGAAAAATTATTCATGATTGATGATATTGTTGATCTACGCTCCTGTGTTGAATTGGTTACTGTTTGTCGTGATGAATTTGAAGTAGGATCTCCAATAACTCTATCTACTATAATTCTGCCATTTCCAATTAAACTATTCCAAATATCTTTGAAAATCTTTTTATCAAATAAAATTTCCTTTGAAATAGATTGCGAAATTTTTCTTAATTCATTAAATGAATCCTTAAAAGGTGACATGAGAATGATTCCAATTTTAGTCGAATCCTCATCATATAAATTATTTGATTTATTATTCTCAATACCATGCAGTTTGAAAAATCTCTCATCATTAAGTTGATGAAATTGTATTAATGTATATAAATGACCATTTGAATTAAATTTTGGTAAACATATTGGCACCCAAAATGTTTCATTTGTTATAAATTTTAAATCCCCATTTTCATTTTTGGCTTTAAAAGTATTTGTGTTATATAGCATTTCAAACATTATCATTAAATCTGATGTGTGTAGTGTATGCTTTTTTGGTTTAATTATACTAATTAACTTTTCATTAGGTCCAATTACTAGCCCATATAAAAAGGCTTGTGATTTAAAATTCAATAGTTTGTTATTTAATCTTGCTCTAACTGATGAATGCATTCTCAAGCATTGTAAGCCGCTTAAAATCTGTGATACGCTCAAATTATTGGATAAATCTTCACAAATTGAGTCTAAAGTTTGAATATCTGTTTTACCTAATAGATTTCTCAAATCAAAATTTGCATATTTAGTAAATATTTTTTCAATATATGGTTTTGATAACGTACTTATCAAAAAACTATATATAAAATCTAACTGTTGTTCTAATTCAATTGGAGTTGATTCGTCGGTTTTTATAATTGTCATTAATATTATTGGTGATTTATCCAAAAATACAAATTTGATTGATTTTCCTGTTATTGAATCTCTTGATTCTATCAGTTGAATTGATTCTTCTCCGGAATTTGAATATTTGAAGAATGAAACTATTGTTTGAATAATTCCTGAATAAACAATGAATAAATCATTCGATCCATGCATTGAATAAATTGGTTTGCCAGCCGATGATAATATAAAAAAATGTTGTCGATTATTAAAGAAGATATTCGAATCATCGTTATCATCTGACTTCTCATACTCATTGTTATTCAATTCATAAGGAAATCCAGTTTTATCATCTTCATCAATTATTGTTTCTGAAATTGCATCTTCGAGTACATGTTCATTAACTGATTCCAACCTTGGTGATAAAATTGTTGACGTTGTATCATCAATTTGATATACGCTTAAGATATCATTATCATCATTCTTTGAAGATAACCTCCTGGAATTATTTAAACTGGCATTTTCCAAACTTAAACTGCTTGTAGGTAACGTTCGTAGTTCATTAAACATTAAACCTGTATTCTTAGTTGATGCAATTCCATCTTTTACTGGTGATAAACTTATGATTGATGGCGTTTTACGTACTTTTTGAGGTTGATTTACCGATCTTGACATTTTATCACGTTCAGTTTCTTCTGTTCCATCTTCCCGTTGTCCTTGTCCTTCAACTCCAACCCCTCCTTCTAATTCTTCATCACTTGAAAGTGCCGACGCAAAATAATCATCTTTAAATTTCAGTGGACTTGTTCCCAGCACATCATCCATGATTTTCTTAGCAGTACTTGAAAAAAAAATGTATAACTTTAACTTGAAGGTCTGACACAGAATCATAAAAACTCAAATGCGCCTTACGCTTAATTGATCTTATATTTCTCTTCAGGAAAACTATATGGTATAACGATAATATAAATCAAGTATACAAATGTCACTAAGAAATAAGAAGTCGTCGTCTTCACTTTCAAGGCAAAGTATTGGATCAAATCATGACCGTTCAATGTATTTGAATTCAGCTGATGGCAATAAAATTGAGAAACAATTTAAGAGAATGTCAACGATTTTTCATAGATCAAAAACAGACGATAGTACAATTGATTCAAAATATGCACCAAGTCTAAATAGCATGAATTCCTCGAGTCCTTCCCAAATTCCACTACCAAGATCAAGTGGAAATGAAAGTATGTATTCATTAAGAAATACGTCAAGTGGTACATTGATAGGACGAAATTTATCATTAGATTTACCCTTAACCTCTAATAATAATAATAGTAATAATCCAAATATAACTAACGTGGAATTCACAAATGTTAGAAATAGTATGGGACATTTTGAAAGTTCTGATTCATTACCATCACCAAGCTCATCAAGTTTGTTTGATAAAACAAAAGAATCAAAACTTGGCAGATTTTTTAGTAAGACAGGACATAAAGTTAAAAAAATTTCAGATTTAAATAGTAATGATTCATCATCCTTGCATTTAGGACTGGGATTACATTTGCACTCAAATTCACATCATCACCATAATCATTTTAATGAGTTTAATTTAACAAGTAAAGACTTAAAATCCCCAATAGGTAGAAACTTTGGTAAATTAAATAACGAGCAAAAAATGACATTTGGTGATAAATTAAAAATGTTAAATTCTACAAAATATAAAAACTATCACTATCATAAGTTATTAAAAAACAAAAAAGACTCACTAAGAAACGGTATAAAGCTTGGCTCCAAGGGTAATGATAACAATGAAACAGGATATAATAATTCAATCACAGGATCATCGATTGCATTGACCAATATTAATTACAATGAAATCCAATTGATGATTGATAATAATGCTTTAACATTTGAGCAATATGATGACTATTGTCTTTTTTTATATAATAGAATTCAAAATTTGTTACTACCATTATTTAAAGGTGAAGAACTAAAATGTCCAATGGAGGATGTTACAAAAGTTATTAGTTTATATGTTCGGTTGAGAAAAGGACAAGAAGAATGTTTGAAAAACCCTGATGATATAAATGGTTATAACAATAGTAGTAGTAATAACAGTGGTAATAACAGTAATATAAATATTGCTTCGTTGGGACATTCACAATCACAGAATTCATTGGGATTAACACCATTAGAGGATGTTAATGAATATGAAACACCATTTATGAAACCAACTGCAATGTTTGGAAATTCACCAATGAATAATGAATTAACATCTCCCATTGGCTTCTCACCAATAGGAAACTTGAGAACCACGATGTCATTTAACGCAAGGAGTAAAGTATTAGAAGAAATAAATGAAATTATCAAATATTGTACAAGCGTTATGGTTAATCAATTATATTATGATGAGCCAAATGATCACATAAAATTTATTAAAGGACAAAACTCATTATTGAGGAAACGGAAGAATACAATGAATTCATTAAATAACAAGAATGAAGATCCATTTAATATAAATTCCATACCAATCAATCACACCAATACTAACAATCAAAGTAATAGTTTACTAAACACAAATAATAATTCACTTTATAATATTGATATGAACCATAATACATCAAGCAGAAGTATTATGGACTTACCAATTTTAACACCAATTCCCACGCATAGTTCAGTGATTAATGATAGTGTACTCGGTGATAGAGATGATAGTTATAATCATGGATTTGGGTATGATGCTAATAACATGAATCATTTAAGCTCAAAATTTTCACGGTTACAATATGATGAGAGTATAGATAACATGAATACAATGTTGAATTTAGGTATGTTACCACCGGGTAGGTTTGAAACATGTACAAATATATTATGGGATATATTTGAAAGAAACATTTTATATGAATTAACCAGTATTTTATTACCTATTGAACTAGAGTTTGCAACGGGACATAGAGGTGTTAGTAAAATACATAACAGAGCAAATGCAATTTTGTATAATAATGGAGAAAAAATAATCACATTTACAAATACTCTAGTGCATCCAGATATCAGTGGAACTGATATACTACAAAATGCAAGTGTTAAAGAAAAAAATGATGTTATAAAGGCAAGTGTTGTTGGTACATTAGGAGAATGGTGCGATTTCAATATACATAATTTGATATTGATTGGATTCAGAGATAATATAGTAATTCCGTTATTTGAGTTAAACAGAAATTATGAAGATCTTGAAGGTAATATTGTTGGAATCAATAACGCTAAATCACCATCGGAAGACCCAATGGCTCAGCTTGAAAGATACACGGAACTATGTAGTCTTCTTGGATGTTTCGAGCGTCTCTGCAATGTGGAAACCAATGATACCAATCAAAAACTCGTTGAAAACCTGTTAATACAGTTGCGAGATCGGGTTGATGATGAATAGATCAAAGTACATCTGAAAACCCCGCATTCATGTTAGCACGTGATGCAGCCCGGCAAGTCGGAGAAAATGAAAAACTAAAAATGAGACAGAAAATGGAAAGTTCTCGAAACTTCAATTTAAGATTTTTTGATTTCCATCTCATTTTCGTCGAAGGCAATATTTATTCACGGTTTTTACAAGGGTTGAAAGTTGTATTGTGTTGTAGTCTTTGATTTGTAGTCTTTAATTTGGTTTTTTTACACACGTATTCAATCAAACATTAACTATGTTAAGATCTGTTTCTTCTTCTGCTAAGCAATCCCTAAAGACTAACCTTCAACAAATCAGATATGTCTCTCACAAAGAATTAAAATTTGGTGTTGAAGGTAGAGCTGCTTTGTTAAAGGGTGTTGAAACTTTAGCTGATGCTGTTTCTGTTACTTTAGGTCCAAAAGGTAGAAATGTTCTTATTGAACAACCATTTGGTGCTCCAAAAATCACCAAAGATGGTGTTACCGTTGCAAGATCAATCGTTTTAAAGGATAAATTTGAAAACTTAGGTGCAAAATTATTACAAGATGTTGCATCGAAAACTAATGAATCCGCTGGTGACGGTACTACATCCGCAACTGTTTTAGGTAAATCTATCTTTACTGAATCTGTTAAGAATGTTGCAGCTGGTTGTAACCCAATGGACTTAAGAAGAGGTTCACAAGCTGCTGTTGAAGCTGTTATTAGTTTCTTAGCTCAAAATAAGAGAGAAGTTACAACTTCTTCTGAAATTGCACAAGTTGCAACTATTTCCGCAAATGGTGATGCTCATATTGGTAACATGTTGGCAAATGCAATGGAAAAAGTTGGTAAAGAAGGTGTTATTACTATTAAGGAAGGTAAAACTTTAGAAGATGAATTACAAGTTACTGAAGGTATGAGATTTGATAGAGGTTACATCTCACCATACTTCATTACTGATCCTAAATCTGGTAAAGTTGAATTTGAAAATCCTCTGTTATTATTGTCTGAAAAGAAGATTTCTTCAATTCAAGACATTTTACCATCATTAGAAATTTCAAATAAATTAAGAAGACCTTTATTAGTCATTGCCGAAGATATCGATGGTGAAGCTTTAGCTGCTTGTATTTTAAATAAATTAAGAGGTCAAGTTCAAGTTTGTTGTGTTAAATCACCAGGTTTTGGTGACAATAGAAAGAACATCTTAGGTGATGTTGCAATCTTAACTGGTGGTACTGTTTTCACTGAAGAATTAGACATCAAGCCAGAAAACGCTGCTCCTGAATTATTAGGTACTGCAGGTGCAATCACTATTACAAAGGAAGATACTGTCGTTTTAAATGGTGCTGGTCAAAAGGATACTATCTTACAAAGATGTGAACAAATCAGAGGCGCAATTGAAGATCCAGCAACATCTGATTACGAAAAGGAAAAATTACATGAAAGATTAGCAAAACTGTCAGGAGGTGTTGCTGTTATTAGAGTTGGTGGTGCTTCTGAAGTTGAAGTTGGTGAAAAAAAAGATAGATATGATGATGCTCTGTGTGCAACTAGAGCTGCTGTTCAAGAAGGTATTTTACCAGGTGGTGGTACCGCTTTAATCAAGGCAACTCAAGTTTTAGATGATGTTAAAACCGAAAACTTTGATCAAAAATTAGGTGTTGATATTATTAAAGCAGCAATCCTAAAACCAGCAAAGAAAATTGTTGAAAATGCAGGTGGTGAAGGTTCTGTTGTTGTCGGTAAATTATTAGATCAATATTCCAATGAATTTAACGTTGGTTACGACTCAGCAAAGGGTGAATACGTTGATATGATTCAAGCAGGTATTATTGATCCTTTCAAGGTTGTTAAGAATGGTTTAGTTGATGCTTCCGGTGTTGCTTCCTTACTTGCAACTACTGAATGTGCAATCGTTGATGCTCCAGAACCAAAGGGACCTGCTCCAGCAGGTGGTGCACCACCTATGGGTGGTATGCCAGGTATGGGTTTCTAAGCTCATATGTAGGTTAAATGGACGAATGAAACGACTCTCTTACGATTTTGAAACTTTACGTTATTTATTATCTTGTTTTATTTATTTTTTCTTCTCTATCTTGTCTATATAATTTTTTCCATATACTAAATTGAAATAATAAAATAAGCTTTCATTAAGTTCTATTACAACTACCGCATATTTATCATTAATTTCTATTTCATAAAATGAACTGGCAAAAATAATTATGTTTTTGGTATTTTTTATCAGGTCAGATAATTGTTTAATTGATGTCTTTAGAACTTCTTCCTTATTATCTAACACAATACTTTTTACTTGATTCACGAGAAAAAAATTGATCATCGTGTGGAATAATTGAAGCACCATTTTCAATTCCAGTATAGTCAAAACTGTTAACATTAGCATCAGAATGAATATTTGTGCTATCATGTAATTCTGCATCACTTAACATATTTGCCATATTATTTTTAGATTTTCAACATAATTAGCTGGAAATATACCTTTAATAGTAATTATTATACCAGTTGACCAATCGTCTGTTAAATCTGACTTGTGAATGATCGTAATGACATATCCTTGTTGGAAAGGTAAATCACCATCTTGATGTCCAGCAAACAAACCATACAACGGCTTTATTTCTTGAACCTGTTGTTAAGTTTTTTTGAGAATGAAGATCAACGAACTCCGAGTCAGAAAAAGTATCGAGGGCACAGTTCTTTTATCAAATGAGTAACTGATTTGATTCTACACATGATTCTCTCCAATTGGTTTATACATTCAAGTACCTGATAAGAGATGGTATCAAAGACTTTTATTTCCTTTTTTGTTTTTGGATTGGTTAATAATGTTTTATACGTGATTATCCTTACAGCTGCTCATGATTTAGTTTCACCCACAACTCCAAAATCTTTAATTTTATTGGCAGATATATTGCCTGCGTTCATACTGAAATTGATATTACCTATACTTGTTAATAATTTTGAAAAGAATCAGAAACAATTTATAACGGAGAATGCAGAAACAGATCCAAGTCGAAATTCTAATGATAAAATTGGATTAGGTATCAACTACCCCCTTAGATTAACAATTGTTGTCTTACTATCAAGTATTGGTATGTTCCTAACTTCTTTGCCAGTACCTTTATATATAATTTTATTTGGTATTGTATTGGCATCGTTGGCATCTGGATTAGGAGAGATTACATTTTTACAATTAAGCCATTATTATAATATTGAAAACTTAAATACTGCCATTCATGGTTGGTCAAGCGGTACAGGTGGTGCAGGATTGGTTGGAGCAGGCTTAATTTTATTGTTAACGACAATTATAAAATTACCAATTAACTGGGTTTTGCGAAGTTGTGCTTTGTTTCCGATAATCCATTTTTGGGTTTATTACGGTTATTTGCCAAATCCAATAATAAATACAGTGAGTTCATCAATAGATGAAGAAGATGGTAATTTAATTATTAACAATAGTATTAGTAATAATCATAATGAACAATGCAATCATAATATTGATGCAGATAATGAGATTTTAAACTTTGATAACAGTGTTAACTTGATTGATGTTTTTGAATCCAAAAATAATACTTCAAGTTCATTGACATTAACATTTAAACACCTTTTTCAAAAGATAGGTGGCTACTTCTTTATTTATATGTTACCTTTATCGCTTGTTTATTTTGCAGAATATGCAATTAATCAAGGTGTTGCACCAACAATGTTATTTCCATTAGAAGATACTCCTTTCACTACTTTTAGGGATTCGTACGTTGTTTATGGTACAATTTACCAAGTCGGAGTTTTTGTTTCAAGATCTTCTGGATCATTTATAAGATTCAGTAATCTTTATTCATTGGGATTTTTACAAATTTTGAATTTAGTTATATGTATTTTACAAAGTGTCTATTTTTTCATTCCAAATATTTGGTTTATCTTTATTTTGATATTATATGAGGGTTTATTGGGTGGTGCAGCCTATGTTAATACTTTCATAAACGTTTCTGAACAGATTTCAGTTCATGAAAGAGAATTTGCACTTGGTTGTGTTGGTATAAGCGATAGTTTTGGTATTGTTTTAGCAGCAATTATTAGTTTGTGGTTGGAGCCAACGTTATGTGATTATCAAGTAAGTACAGGAAGGGATTGGTGTACACTTCAGTAGATAAAATTGCACAATTAATCGTTAATCGCTGGTTCGATAGGATTAAAATGTTGGTTGATTTCATTATAAATATCATTTAGATTATTCTCATCAAAAAAATTCAATAAAAAATCGTCATAGTTCAATGATACTAATAAACTATTAAAATTCTCTTGCTCCTTATCATCTGACTTATCTAAATTATGTTGCAAAATGCTACCGTTTTTTTCTTTTTCTTTATTTGCATGATCAATATCATTCATAACTTGTTCTGTTTTAATATGAGAAAATGTACCTTCTTGTAAATGTTTTGTAAAAATTGTTTTACTTAAATCATTTAATTTGTTGAAATTTTCTGTTATTTCAAAATTCTGTTCATTTGATTTAATATAACAATATAAGAAATAAATATTAATTAAGAAAATGTTTGTCATAACAAAAAATTTATAATCTGTAACTAAAATTGGAATTGAAATTGTTGATTCATAAACTGTTGTTAGAAAAGCAGCTAGTATTTCCGGTTTACTTGCTTCATTAATTAATGCTAAAGTTTCAGAATCTTCATGTGAATTAAAATTAAGCAATGCCTTTTCTAAGTTTTCAATATTGAAAACTGGTGTTGGTGGGAGCATAAATTTATTACTATCATTATTAACATCATTATTAGATGATTTGTTTATTTTTCTTTTTTCATGATCAGCATTAACAATAATATCCATGAAAATAATTGATTTAACACCAAGCCAAATTGAAAAAACCTCTCTATTATAAAGTAAAAATTTATTACTCAAATTTGATTGTGACATATTCAAAATTGCTGATAATCCTATGAAGTAAACTAATTTACTTTTAGCTGTTAAATCTTCTTTCAAAATAGCAATTACACTCTTATTATTTTGATCTTCTAAAATTTCATTTAGAAAAAATTTTTCTAAATTTGGCTCAGATAACACTGACCGTACACGAAAATACAATGACAATAATAAGTTCAACAAAGCAAATTTAATTTTAAGAAACTGCCAATGATCTTCAGACTTCTCAAATGATGAAAAATCATTTAAAGTACCTAATTTGAAAAACAAATCTTCAACTTTTTGGATCCTTTTGGTAATATCATTTATGGAAACTTGTTCTAATCCTAACATAATCAATGACAATTCTTTAGTTAACTTGATAAATCTTTCAATATTATTATATGTTGGGATTAATGAATGATAGTAACCATAAGAGTATCTATCATCGATTAAAGGTGGAGTAGATAAGTTAATATAATAATGGCAATCTAATGTAAGAATATAATTCCATAACAGTTTAAAGGAACTTGTAGGAATTTCTCTACAAAAGAGAAGTTCATCATATTTTTTATTAGTATCTCCCGGCATTTTATCTAAATATCTTATTTTACTTTGATTAATGTTAATACCCAATTCAGCACACATATTAACAACACTTTGAAAAATAGGGTAAGAATTCTGACCCATAATACCACCACTTTGAGCATCACCATATACCATTAGCGTCAACCTTAAATTCAATAAAGTATAAATATTGAAAACTGAAGCTTTTCTTCTATAATTTGAAGCATTAATTAGTGTAACAGTTATTTCATTAAACTCATTATCTTTACACGACAATGGGAAATTAAAATCTATTCTTTCTTGTTTTGTAAAGATATTTGTTAATTCAACTAATGAAGTGATAAAGGCAATGAAAGAATATTCAAATCTTTTTTCCGGGTGCTTAAATATAACGCCATTGGGTTTCATAATGAAATAATGTTGAAAAATTAGTTGAACAACACCCATTGGAATATAAGAATTAAACAAAACTTTGTTCAAATTGTTTTGAAAATAATTTAATCGTTCAAGAATTGAATAATAATTATTACAAATTGAATCTTCTATCAATTTATTTAAGTTTGACATTTCACTTTCAGCATTTGAAGTATTTGTGTTGATATGAACAAGTTGAAAATTTTTATTAAAGTTCTTTGATTTCCAATTTTTACGTTCCTTATTAAGTAGACTTTTAAATGATAATATAATGTTGTGAGAGAATAAATTACTTTCACTTAAATAAATTGAGAATTCAGCTGGACGAAGCTGTGTTCTTGAAGGTTTACGGAAAACCACATATTCTGGATTCAAGTCAAATTTTTGATCTAAAATCGAATTTGAAATGATAAACTTGAATGGCCATGAATTTGCCTCAGGTGTTGTCGAAGCAAATGGAGTCGTGAGCTGGACTAAAGATTTAGAATCTTCATCATTCAAAAGGTTGACTAGTTTTGGAGTTTTTTTTTCATCGATTGATTCAATAGTAAATTTGTTATCATTTGGATTTTTTGAATAGTTATAAGTACACGTGGAAGTTGTAAAAGCTTTAATACAACTTGAGCAAGGAGATTCTCTATTACACTTAATTTTTTTCTCCTTGCAATTGAAACAAACTAGGGAAACACGGTTTCTCCTTTGTTTGACTTTGGTGACTTTTGCAGTAGTTGTGGTGAAAGCAGATTGCATTATCCAAGATAATGGACAGTGAGCAAAGATGAGTTTCTAAACAAACAAGAAACAAACAATGTGAAAAAAAAGAGGGTTTCCAAAAAAAAAAAAAGATCTCCAAAAAAACCAGAAAACAACAATATCGGGTTTCAAAATGGAGACTGGGGCAGAAACCTTAAAGTTTCTTCATCCAAGTTGGCATTTTTATCTTAACTCCATCGTTTCACTTGTCCGCCACAATTTGGGTGAAGAAATAAGAAAATAATCAGCGGATGGAAAATCCCGCAATCTCCGACGGGTTTAGACGGTGTTAGTTTGTCTATCGGTGTTTGCAACATAGTGGTGAACTTTCTACTATTTATATTTACTAAAGGTTTGTTTATACATGTTTACCGATGGCTATTATGCAAGCGTTGTATATACTCTCTTTCTCACCTTGTCAGAATCTCCGCTATTGGTGTCATCTCTTTCGTCAACATAGATATGACTGTGTTCCTGTGTCCATCTATTTTGTAAAAATCTAAGACCTTGAACATTGAATCCAATATCATTTTTAGTGCTTTTGATCATATCTCTTAATTGTGTTTTCAAACTAATAATCTCATTTTTAAAAGTTGCATCATTTTGGCTGATTAATTCCATATGATTGGAACGGACCACAAAGAATAATGTACGACAAATAATATTTAATTTAGAATTATTCTTTTGCAGCAAATCTCCTGCTTTAGTCCATTTATTGATTGCCTTTAATAATTTAACTGTATAACTAAATGGTAAAACTAATAAACAATCTTCTAATTGATTTGGTTTGATTTTACTTAATGTATCAAATAAATACTCACTTGGTGTAGTATTCATTGCTCTTAACAACGCATTATCATCATCATCAATCATATCTAATGCTTCAATTAATTTTTCACTTGCTTTGACATTTTCCATAGTTTTTGATCTAACAGCTTCTGCATCATTTAAATCTTCTTCATTTTCTTCACCTTCTTCACTTGTTTTCTTTCTTGGTGATATATCATCTCCTTCTAATGATGTCAAAAGTTCATTTTCATATAATTCATCCATTTCCTTTTCACGTTCTTCTTCGATAAACACCTCATCATTATCTTGTTTGAAAAGTCTTATACTAAAATCATGCGACACACTAATAAAAAACTCGGAATCTGAACTTATTGACAACCCCCATACTTCACCTTGGTTGGCAGCAAATTTTTGAATCTGATCAAATTTATCACCATCCCAATATTTAATAAATTTATCCTTTGAACAAGTCAAAAAATTATGTGATTGTGGGAAAAACTTAATGTTCATAATTGAATCATCATGTGCAAAAATTGATTTATGACAATCACCAAAATCAAGACCCCAAATTCTTATATTTTTGTCTGCTGAACTTGTAATAATCATCTTACAATCAAATGATATATCAATTGATAAAACGGGTAACTTGTGACCATATAAACTTAAATAAAATTTAAGTGTATCAAAGAAGAAAATTTTAACTGTATTATCCATTAACGAAACTGATAAATATTTTGAATCTGGAGAAATCTTCATTGCAATTATACTTTCACTCAATTCTAATGTTTTGATGTGTGATAGATTTAATTTATTCTCTAATGTGTTGATTTTGATTTCCCAATATTTGATATTCTTATCAGATGACCCGGTTAAAATGGTTTTACCATCTGATGTTATTTCAATTGACCAAATCGAATCATCGTGAGCATTTTCAATGTGATGAATTATTTCTGAAGTGGATAAATCAATTAATTTTAAATCACCATTTTTCAGTCCAATTATCAATAATGAACCACCTGGTAAAAATTTACCGCATAGTACATTACCAACCTTTTCAATCGATCTAATACAATTTAAAGTTTTCAAATTCCAAATTTTAATTTGATTACTTGAACCTGTATACAATAAAGAATCATCATCATTTATATCAACGGATCGGATATCATTTCTATGACCTGGTCTTTCAATTGAATATTTTAATGAGGAAATTTTATCATTAATGTTATTATGTTTTTTAATATTTTCAGGAATTTTAACGTTCCAATAATTAATTGTATTGTTCGAGCTATTTATTAAAAGATTTAGGTCTTTTGAATTTGAGTTAATAAAACAAATATTTGTAATTTTTGATTCTGTGTAAATAATTGTGAACGGACATATTAACATACTAATTTTGGAATTTTCTAAAGATTCTTCAATTTCTTCTTGAGTCATACCCTTTTCTAACAATCTTTTCGTTCTTTTAGTTGTTGCTTTTTGAATTTCTTTAACTGACCTCAATCTAAACAATTCAATTGTTTTATCGTTATTTGCTAAAATCAATAATTGATTAAATGAATCAAATTTAATATCAACAACTCTATTTTTACTTTGCTTTTGAAATACACCAAATTCTTTTAATTTATGGCCATCATCCAAGTCCATATTTAATGACCAAATTTTACATTCACCATTTAAACCAGTTGAGATAAGATAATCTTTATCGTTGTAACTGAAAACTTTCATTGACCACGATTCACCATTATGTGCTAAATGAGTCTCAATACATTGATTAAGTTTCAGATCCCAGATTTTAATTAATCCATCCTTTGAAGTTGAAATTAAATAATTTTCGTCATAATAATGAATTGAAGTAATTAAATTTTTATGACCTTTAAATTTGATTAAACCTGATTCAGAAACTAAATCCCAAATGATTATACTCGTATCATTTGAACCACTAATTAAACTTGTACCATTAGTATCAAATTCTAAACATGAAATTGAAGATTTATGACCTTGAAATTTAATAATCAAAGAATTAGTTGATAAATCCCAAATTTTAATATCACCATTCGATAAACCAATTGCCAACAAATTGGCAAATGATGAAAATGCAAGCCTTGTGATTTCTGGAGGTGGCAATAATGATGAAGAATTTAATGAACCTGGAGTGGCAGTATCATTTATTGATGATATTTTAGTTTGAGTTTTAAAATTCCATTCCAATATGGAATCTAATGCTGATGAATAAACGGTATTAGATTTTTCATTATAAATTAAGTTAGATCTTGTAGAAATCACACCAAACACAGAATCTTGAATATATCTTGGATATGATTTAACCATTGTTGAATCCCTATAAGTCTTTGCCTAATTTGGTTATGACAGTTTAAGATCTGTAAATGTTAAATAAAACTACAAAATTTTTTCAGTTGAAAAAAAATGAAAAATTTTAAATCTTCAAAAAATAAAAAAACTAAATAAAATTTTAATTTTACGTAAACACGCTTGCTTTCCTCTATATAAAAACCTCCAGGTGCAATATTTGTCTACTCTATATCAAAAAGAAACTCGACAAAGTCGTCCATTAACACAGGCCAAGCTGCAGATTCACTGTGTTTTGCAAGTTGTTCTAATGGGATTTTAAAAAAAGAAAAAGCCATTTCCCATTCATCTTTACTGATATTCTCTTTGCCACTTTTTCCTTCTTGAAGAAAATCATTTATAAATTTAGTAACTGTAGTTACCGTTCCATTTGTCTCAAAATCTAAAAATTGTTGCTTGTATATCACTTTCCATAGTGCAATAGCATCTTGTAAATTTAATTTCCTTTTTCCTTCTTCTAATGCATATTTAAAGGCAAATTTATAAACTTCCTTTACTATTTCGGGATCATTAATTACATAATGGAGATACTCCGACATTCTCTGAATTGATGAAACATCAGTTTGACATTTGCACCAATTATTAACAAATTTCGATCTTTCAAATACTCCTGTACTAGGCGATTCTAAAATATAAGCAACAAAAATTGCTTCAATATCATTTTCAGCGTCAATATTTAGATCTGAAAAATATGCGATTGTTCCCTCAAGATCCATAATATTGGGGTCTGATGCGTCAGCATATTGTGAAAAAATTTGATCTATTATATTACGATTATTATAATAAACAGGTTGTTCCTTTGATGAATCGGCATTGTTAAAATAATCATTCAAAGCGGAATTAATATTCATGTCATTTCGTTGCAAAAATTTTGTGGCAGTTGTGTCACTTGCACATCCAGTAATCCGCATAAACTCCCTAACTACTGACATTATATCTTCTTTAATCTCGACTGAACAACTCAAACTCCAGACGGTTTCACTCTTTCCCAACTTAACCAACATGAATCGTCAACCCACATTTTCCCGATTGGTGCAAAAGCTGTTCACGCGAATTTCCTTTTTGGGAAGGCAATTCTGTGACATGTACACATTCAACGTCTATGTTGATGTTTTCTACTTTTTATCCTTAGTAAGGGCAACTTTAACTTGTGTTTCCTTACAGAACGAAACCTAAGTAGTGCAATAGGCTATATGGATCATGTCTGCTGAAGTTCACGGAATTGATTGTACTGAAAATCAATTTGCAGATCCAACAACTGAACTTCTCAGCTGGTTGTCAAATCAGATTTTTTCTAAATCAACTATCCATGCTTACATACCTGATGTTGTTAAAAGCTTGATTGATGATTCTCCTGATAGTCATATATTTCTTCCAGTTTTTCAAAGGATTCTATATTCTCACTCCGCAAAATTGGATGAATTCTATAACTGTGATGTAGTTCCATTTTTCAACTGGGTTGATTTATCATCAACTCAAATGGAACTATTATACATTTTATTCAAATTTAACAATAACGATATCATATTATTAAAAAGAACAGAGTTTTCTGTTTATCAGTGTTTTATAAGGTCTATTTGGGATGATGTTAAGGAACGCTTTAAAACAGGTATTTTTGATGAATTAAGAATATTATCTAATACTTTGATGAAAATCAACCTCTATGATGAACTTGATGAGTTGATTTTTGAATTGTCAAAATTTCAAATATCTAAAACAATAAATGAGGCATATACCCAAGGTTCAATTTTTGATCAAGTATATTTTTCAATCATGCGTGAACTATTACCACTTGTTTCAACATTAGTATCATATCAAGATAGACATATTCTGAAAGATTGCTTAACTAAAATTACTAAAAGCTCTTTGATTTCCAAAAGAACTGATGACATTTATTTTTTAGTTGCAAACTATCCAAAATCAAGTGAAACTTTAAAAGAATTCAATATCTGTATCACAAAAGATGTACAGAAAGATTTACTTGTTGATAATTTCATTACAAATTTAAATAAACAATTACTTCTTCCAAGTGTTAAAACAGTTAATATTATTCTATACTATATTAAAACAATTCATTCCTTTCTTATTATTGATCATAGAGGCGTTCTTCTTGATAAGGTTACAAGACCAATACGGCATTATTTGAATATGAGAAACGATACAGTTGAAAAGATCGTCGATGGGTTACTTAATACTGATGCAAAGACAAATAAACTAATTGAATTAAATCATGAATTAAATAAAAATCACCTTGCTAATAATAACCCTAATACATTAGTCAATTTACAAAGAAGAACCCTTAACTGGGAACCAGATCCAGTTGACGCACTTCCTGACTTTAAAATTGGTAAGATTGATGATATCATTGATTCATTAATATCAATATTTAATGATAATAATTTATTTATTACTCAATTTGTTAAACTTTTTTCCATAGATCTGTTAAATATTCAAGACTATAACATTTCTCATATAATGAAAAATTTAGTTTTACTAAAAACAAAATTTACTAATAATGATTTTAATAGGATTGATATAATGATTAATGATATTTTACATAGTAAAAAGCTACATCAGATTATAAATCAAAATGATGACCAATACATGTTAACGGACTATAAAATAAATGCTGTATTTTTAAGTCATTTGTATTGGCCTAATTTACCTACAGATATACCATCATTTGAACTTCCCCAGCCAATTAAATCTGATCTTGAGAATTACAAAGACATATACAATACTGTTCAAAAGGGAAGAAATTTGAAATTGCATCCACAATTTTCAATGGCAAATATTAGTATTGAAATAAATGGTGTTTTGAAAACTTATAATGTTACTTTAGATAAATTATCAGTGTTGAATTTTATTATTGAGTCAAAAATTCCTGTTGTTAAGTTGGGTGTTATAATGATGAAATTAAAAATTCCACTTCAACTGTTAAAGGCAAGTTTAGAATTTTGGGTTAAGGAAAATATTTTAGTTGAAATAAATAATGGTTGGAAATTAAATGAATAGGTATTTTTAGTTTATATAAATTCTATGAAAAATTATTTGAAATCATATTATCAATCTATTTCAACAAGCTATATAAACATATCTAGTCATATGCACAATACTGAACTAACCACTAGTAAAATCAGTTTATAAATCTCTAAAACAAAAGTGTATCATCCATTGATTTTAACAAGTTGTTCGATAACACGTAAAACATCTTGACCTTCATTGCTCTTAGGGTTATCTAATCTTGCTTGAATGATTTTATCAAGTAATAAACGTAATTTACCAATTAAAACAGCGTTTTTACACCAAGTTCTAATTGGTAACCAATTATCGATAACAATACCCCTTGATCTAATTGAGTTTGATGCATTACTCAAATCATATGCGATATTACCACCAAATAATAGAACTGCAATTGTTGTACTCGGAGTAATTCCATGAACGTACAATTTACTTGTTTCTTGTGAATCATTAAAAACGATAAATGATGGATTTGTTGCTGATTTCTCATCATTTATAAATAATGATGATGATGGATGCATAAAAACCCTAGTTGATGGATAAATTTGTTCGTTTGAATTGTTAAAATTTGTTTCTCCTTTTTCAAGTAATTTCCTGTATCTTTCATTGCGTGTCCAATACTTGATTTTCTTAAATTCGGGATCAAGTGCAATTGCACCACCATTAATTTGCATATACTTTGTATCTGGCAACTCAACTCTTGCAATTTGTGGATATACTGAAGCGGTTAAAATACTTTTAATCATATTAATATTTTCATTGTTTCTATTAAACTTAATATACTGTAAATCATCTGTATTTTTTGAATCATAGGAAAAGGGAATAAACCCAATTTCTTTTATGTTGTTTAAATATTGGAATCTAGTTGACTCAATGTCATTCATCCTCAACATTGAAATAAAATTTTTATTGCAAAACATTCTGCGTTCTTTCATAGTTTTAAAGGATTTGAATTCCTTATATGCATTCAAAATTGCAATCATATCACCATTATCTTTACCAAAGCTCTGTTGGATTTGTTTCATTTCGTTTCTATCTTCTTGTTTACAAGAAAAGGGTGAACCTGTAACACCAATCGAAGCTAAGGTAATACAACTTTCTAAACACCCAAAAATACATCCAAAAATCATTGTTTTACCAGATTTTAAATCTGTTGGCAACATCGATAAATATTTACCTAATGATGTTAATTCATCAACACTATAACATAATGCTCCAACATCTATTAATGTCCTTTGTGCATTAACAACATTGTCCCTATGTGGTGGATCCAGACCATTTTGTAAGAATTGATAGACGTCCTTGATTCCCATTGACTTAACAATTAAATAAACAGATTCTAATTTTGTACGTTTGATTTCGGGAATTGGTTGTGAAATCATTTTATTCTCAGTTTCCTTTGTAAATAATTTATAACAAATACCGTTTCTAATACGACCTGCACGACCTTTACGTTGCTTTGTTTCTGCTTGTGAAGCCCAAATTTCAACTAATTTAGTAGTATTTGACCTTGAATCATACTGAACACTTTTAACTCTCCCTGTATCAATAACAACAACTGCATCTGGAATAGTGATAGAAGTTTCAGCAATATTTGTCGATGCGATGATTTTACGTTTACCTAACGGAGGATTTTGGAAAATTTTCTTTTGGTCTTGTGAACTTAATGCAGAATGTAATGGTAATTTCCAAAAAATTTCGTCATTTAACGAGTTTAAACACTTCTTAATTTCCATAGCACCCGGTAGAAAAATTAAAATTGATCCATTGTCGTTCTTTGAATTTAAGTCATTGTCAACCTTACAAACTAACTTGTTGATTAAATCATAGTTTATATTACCAGTTTGAAAGAATTTAGAACCTGCTGTTGGTTTTATTAGATCATTAGAATCAGCATCATCATCCCCATCATCATAATAATTGGTACTTTTATAGTTGGAAATTCTAAAATCAGTTTTATCTAAAACAACATCTAAATAAAAATCCTCAATAGGAAACGTACGACCTTCAATATGAACATGTGCAATAGAATTGGATTTATTGTCATCAAAATAACCTCTGAAAATATGCTTGTCAATGGTTGCAGACATTAAAACAATTTTCAATTTTGGAAACTTCTTCATCATTTTCTTTAAAATAATCAACAAAAAATCACTATCAATTGATCTTTCATGAACTTCATCAATGAAAATATAACCTAAATTATGAAAAAATGAATCTTGTGATTGCTCACTTTTACCAAACACAGATTGAACCATTCTCAGCATAACACCAGTTGTTACAAATGAAATTCTAGTTTGATTAGAGGTTTTATTTTCACCACGAATGATGTAACCTGTTTCTAAACCACATTTGTCAATTCTTTCATCAGAAATACGATCTGCTAAACCAATTGTTGAAATACGTCTCGGTTGAGTGCAAATTATAGTTGTACTAAAATCATCTTTTTTATTTAAGTCATCGAGAATAAATTGAACAATTTGAGTAGATTTACCTGAACCTGTTTCACCAGTAATTAAACAAACATTATTTTCGTTAATAGTTTTAATAATATCTTCTTTTTTGTTCCATGCTGGTAATTTTGCCCTCTTTTTCAGAGACTCATCAAATTTTGACGACTTAACTCTTTCTTCATAATGATTTTCAATTTTACTTGGATCAATATGTCGTTTATTTGATACTTTATTATTTGAACTATTCTCATTTGTTGATAATTGAGAGTCCTTTGATTTCAATACTTTAATTAGCTCCTTTGGCGGTAAATACAGTGGCCCTGGATTTTCAATTATTTTTAAAATATTTTGTTCCAACCAGTCAACACATGTATAAATATATGGCATACCAAATACACCAACATCGACAATATATTCTAATAAGTGGGAGATAATTGACTTTTTAATATAATTCGGTAATGAATATGATGAATTACGAACAATTAAAAATAAACCACAAATGTCAAGCGGGTAATTTTCAGATCTATAAACTTTTAATGCAAGTAATCCCGAATTAATACCTTCTGGATCTAAAGATATTTCATAAATATCATCTTTTGATGGATCGTCTTCCTGTATTTTGGATTCATAAATAATCTTCAAACTATTCTTTTCTTCTAACCATTCATTTAGTGAATTGGTATTTGAAGAATCAAATTCTGGTCTCCATTCTAACAAACTATTTGTCAACCTAACTGCTGATTTCACAACATCATTATTGTTAGATTCTAAATAAGAAATTGTATCTTTTCTGCTATATCCACCTTCCATTAATTTTGCAATTGCACGTTCTTGTTTCATATCTTTGTAAATCTTTAATTTAACATTGGAATCAGTATCACCTTTAGCAAAGGAAAATGGAAGATCATCTTCGGGTAAATGGAATAATAACCACTCTAAAGAATCCTTAAAAGTATATGTGTAGTTCAAAGATTCATCAACATGCATTTGTCTAAATCCTAATTTAACAAGAGTTTCCGAATACGAAGAGTCCTTTTTAATAAGCTCATAATTTCTAACTTCTTCTTCAGACCATTCAATATGATTTCTAATTGCGTCTTCAATTGAAACTCGTAATTCTGAATCTAAATCAAATAAAATACTATTATCCCAAACTTTCTTTGGAAATGAAACAACATTTAAACTATTAGATGATTTGTTTTGTGGTTCAGTTGTTAGTTTTGCTGATGGTTTTGGTGCTTTCTTAGCAGCAGCTGATTTAGTAGTACCAATAACAATAGTTGGTTTCTTAACTTTTTCTAATGATGCTTGCTTAACTTCACGTTCTTTTCTCTTTGCTTCGTCTTCTTTTCTCTTCTCTAAAAATGCAGCAAATGGATCATTTGTATATTCTAATTTACACTTTGAAGGATCATCCTTCGAAATTCTTTTCCTTTCAACTTCTAAATCACTCCACAAAGTTTTGTGGTTTGTAGGTAAAACCATATGAAGATTTTTATTAAAGGCAATTCTATGCAATGTATATGTGGCCGCATAATTACGTGCTTCGATTGGAGTTTCTTGAGGTTTCACTATCTCCTTGGGTGGGTGGAACTTTATTTGAATTAATTCTTTTGTTTTAGGATGCACCCATGCAAGTTGAGGAACAGCAATGAAACCATCGGGCAGTTTTTTCATATCGTACTCCACTTTATTCCATTTTTGCTTCTGGCAATGTTCATGCAACAGAGAACCTGGTAATTTACCTGTCCAGGACGTTGTCTGTGCAACCAATGCTCTACCATTCCTAGCTTGTTGTTTCTGATTAGGTTCTGGTTCATCTTTGGAACTTTTTCCTCCTTTTGAATTTTTTCCTCCCTTCTTAAGATTTGCAGCAGGCGATTCTTCTACTGGGGTTGTTTTCTTTGTCTTTTTGGCCATTAATCTCTACTTTTTGAGCTGTCACAATTGAAAATCACATTAGAACCGTTATTTTACTCAGAGTGAAAAAAAACGTAAAAAACATGTTCACTGCGCCACTTCATTTGTGTTCACCCGCCACAGACCCTGCTAATTTGAAAAAGAATTCTCATTTCATTTTATTTTAGTTCTCAAAACGTACATATATCCTTATCTTTCTCCAAACGTTTCCTTGTTCTTCACAAAGACAAGAAAGTGTGTCGTTTATCACCTAGGGAGAACTTTAGATTTTTTATATACATTGCAATCTGCTTTGGGAAGAAAAGAAAAGTTTAACAAAAGTAACTACATACTCCAATTACTTACCCTGTTTCGATAAATTTTCGGCAGTAACTTTTCTCAACAGGTTTTTCAACTTCAAATTTTAGTTTATATCATTCAGGTTTTTTAATTAGAAACTCCTTGTCAACTTTGCTATATTTCAGTGATAGGTTTTTAAATTAAGATCTAACATACATACTTACATACATACATTTTTTTTTATCAATATTATTCACAAAAACAAAACTTTTTTTTCCAATATTTTAAATAGTAAATTGATAGCAACTATATTTTCCAATGGTTTGGTCCCAAATTGATGTTACCAAAGCACATGTAGCATATGCAGTGGTTGCTGTTTTTAGTACTATTTTTTCATTAATTTCTTTATTTGTCAAAGAAAAACTATATCTAGGTGAAGCTTCTGTTGCGACTATTTACGGTTTGATTGTGGGGCCGCATTGTTTGAATTGGTTTAATCCTTTAAGTTGGGGTAACTACTTTTACGTTACATTGGAAATATCAAGAGTTCTTCTATGTATCGAAATTGTTGCCGTTTCTGTTGAATTGCCAAAGAAATATGTTTTATATCATTGGTTCCCATTATTTCTTTTGCTAATTCCTTGCATGACTGCGGGCTGGTTAATTATAGGTGCTTTTGTTTATGCAATTATACCGGGCTTGACATTTGCTTATGGTTTATTGATTTCAGCTTGTATTACTGCAACTGATCCAATTCTTGCACAAGCCGTTGTTGGTAAGGGTAAGTTTGCCAAGAGAGTCCCAGCCCACTTGAGAAACTTACTAAGTGCAGAATCAGCGTGTAATGATGGTATTTCTGTTCCTTTTGTTTATCTTGCATTGAATCTTATTTTACATAGAGGACATACATCTGAAATTGCAAAGGATTGGATCTGTGTTACTGTTTTATACGAATGTTTTTTTGGCTGTATTGTCGGTGCAACAATTGGCTATGTTGGTAGGAAAGCTTTAAGGTTTGCAGAAGATAACGATTTAATTGATCATGAATCTTTTCTTGCGTTTTATATTATGTTAGCTTTATTATGTGCAGGTTTCGGTTCAATATTAGGTATTGATGATTTGTTGGCATCATTTGCGGCCGGTGCCGCTTTTGCTTGGGATGGTTGGTTTACTAATAGAACTGAGGAGTCAAATGTTTCAACGGTTATTGATATTTTACTTAATATGGCATATTTTGTTTATTTTGGTGCAATTATTCCATGGGCTGAATTTAACGATGTTGAGTTAGGTTTAAATTGTTGGCGTTTGATTTGTCTTGCAATAGTTGTTTTGTTTTTAAGAAGAATTCCAGCAGTTTTATTAACAAAAGCAATAAATCCCGATATTAAAAATTGGAAAGAAGCTTTATTCGTTGGCCATTTTGGTCCAATTGGTGTTGGAGCTGTTTTTGCGGCAATAATTGCAATTTCTGATTTAGAAGCTGAAGTGCTAGATATAACACATGGTCCATCAAATAATTACCCAGAAGATTCTGAATATTATCAATTAATTAGAATTATTTGGCCAACAGTTTGCTTTTTGATTATTACAAGTATTTTAATTCATGGATCTTCGGTGGCTGTTATGACTTTAGGGAAACAACTTCAAAGTATGACATTCACTATGACTTGGACAAAGGCAGAAACTGAAACTGCATCAACTGGTACTTGGTTTAATAGATTGCCAAAACTTGAAAGATCTGGTACTTCGTTTTCTTTGAAAAGAATTGATACAATGGCAAATCATTCTGAGTATCCGGATGATAAAGAATATAATGATATTTTGGGTATATCAAATACAAGTAATGAAGATATATCTGATGAAAAGATTAATGCAAAACTTAATGCAGGAATTGGTATGGAAAGGTTTAACCAAATTGGTAATAATCCAACAATTGAAACTACTGGTAAACCTGTTAGACCAATTGGTGGTGCAAATAGAAAGAAGAAGAGAAGATTGTTAAAGAATCGAAAATCAAAAGCTCATAAACCACGCCCAGTTGTTGAAACATTAGATCTAAAAACTGTGAACAGACATAATAATACTGAAGCTGATCAAAGTACTTCAACCGAAACGAAGGATTCCAAAGAACCTGAAGATTTTAGTTCAATGAAAGTTGATGATAAAAATAAATTGGTTGTTCCATTACAAAAAATTGTTTCCAATGCATCAAAGCATTCCGATTCTTCAAACCCTGATGCCAATAAAAATGTATTACAGGGTGTTGTTCACGCATCACCAGAAGTTCTAAGAAGAATTACGTCTGATTATGACCTTTCCGATTCAGATTTAAAACCAGTTTATGATAAAGATGGTGATGTTCGTATACCGACACAAGCATATAATTATGATGATGGTTTAGTTATTGAAGATCAACATGGTGAAGTTTTACGTACTGTTCGTAGTCGTGCAAATACTATGGCATCCAACAATTCACAAGCAATGTCAATGAGAGAAAGAGCTGCAACCGTTACTAAAAAGATTGCATCCACCATTGGTTTATTACCACAACCTTCGATTCATAGTGATGCAGATGATCATGGATCTCTGCATAAACTTCCAACTAATAATTCACGTGTTTCAAGAACTGAAACCATTGAAGAAGTTTTAGCAAATAATGAGCAAAATGAAGATAAATATAACAATGAAACGAATACAGGAAGACCAAGTGCTAAATCTACAACATCAAGATTCGGATTTGATAAGTTCCTAGACATTGGAGATAATCTATTAATAAAAAATAATTCTCCTAGAAGAACCAAGAAACTTCATGGTTTTAGAGTGAATGATGACATTATTATTGAAAATGATGATGGTGAAATTTTATGTAGATACAAAGTTAATATTAAAAAACAAAAGGCAGAAGAGTTGGCTAAAGGAATTAATGATAAAGAATTTAATGATAATTTAATTGGTAAAACATTACAATATTTTGGATTGAAGAAAGAAAAAGAAGAAATCGATGAAGAATTGAATCATTTAAGTAATTCAGATTTAATTCCTGAATCAAATGACATTTCAGATTTAGGCCTTGAAGATAAAATTAAACATCTCATCAATGCAGATCCGAGACAAGCAGTTGTTAATTTACCAGAGAGAGCTACACATAATATTTATAGACCAAGAGCTAAATCCGGACCTAAAAAGTACAAACCAAAACATTCAGTTTTGGTTCATGATAGCGATAGTGAATATTATACTGGTGGAGATGATGATGAAGAAGAGGAGGAGGATGATGATGATGATTTATATGATGATGATGATGATGATGAATTATATGATGATAGTGAAGCCGATAATTATACGTTAGATTCAAATGGACATATGCATAGACGTGACAGCAAACTTTCTACTGATAAAAAGTCAAAGAAGAAAATTGGACATGAATCAAAATTTGAAAAGGCAAGAAGAAATGCTGCCTTGAATAAATCTGAACGTCAAAGTGATGATGAAGAAGAATGATTTAGAGCTGATTTTATATTTTCAAGAATTGCACAATTGTTATTGATTTGTTACTCTTTTTTTTACTTTTGTACTATATTTTTTAAATTTTTAGCTTTATATAGTTAATTTAATGTAATCATGCAATTATTATGGGAAAAAAAATTAGAAAAAATTAAATAGTAAACTTATTAGAAAAAACTGGAAGATGGAATTATAATAATGAAATAGTAAACAAAAAAAAGTAGGTCATTCCGAAGAAAGATCAAGACTAAAAAAATAAGTGAAATCAAAACTTAAATCAAATTGAATGCACAACAAAATTATGCCCATCTACCTAATAGCGCCATTAAACCTGCACCAACACACATCACAATATAAGCCCAGATCATTTTTTTAAAACCACCAGGACCTTTAAATTCATCAGTAAACAAGAATTCATGTGCCATTAATTCAATTAAACCAGTATAGATTAAAATACCTGCAGAAATAGAGTCAAAGACACCATTAGTAATCAAAGCACGTCTACTTCCTGGGGGATAAGAATTTCTAACACCTATACCAATTGCAATTGCAATTGGTGTACTTATTGTATAACCTAGACAAAGTAACCATGGGGTCCAACGTTTTGAACTTGGCCAATTAACACATGCAACTCTTGTACCTAGACCTAAACCTTCAAACATTTGGTGGAAAACAACAACAATATATAATGAAATGAATTCTTCTCCTGAACAAGATAATGTTAAACCAACAAAAATTGAGTGGAAAATAATACCAAATTCAAGCACGAAAACGTTTAAAATTTGAGCTGTGTAAGCTGCAATTGAATCCACATCAATACTTTGCTTTTCAACATCTAATAATAAGGTACTGTTTTTACCATCAATACTTTCCCCTTCAACAAAGTCATTTTTATTTTCATTTTCATTTTGCTTGTTTTGTTCTTCGTCAACTAATTTTTCTTCAGTATCCTGAATGTCCAGGTTAGTAGTATAACTTTGATTGTGGCTGTGTGTATGTATATCATGAGTATGGTTTTGAGAGTCATCGCCTGTGTAATGCACCAATTGTGTCCCATTTTCATGATCTTCATGATGATTAATGTCATCATCTCCCAAATCATTATTTAAATACATGTTAGTTTCACCAAAATGAGAATGCGTGTGGGGTTCATTTAAATCTAATTTTTGATCGGAAAGTTTAGCTTCTATCCATCTGTAAGCTATCAATTCTAAAAAGAACATCAACATTAATACAATTAAAGTAATACCATATGCGAGTGGGTAAACATCAAATGGATAGCCAAGACAGTCGTCGGATAAATTTTCATTTGCAGGTTGTAATAAATGAATAAAAGCAGTTGCAATAATAACACCACTACCAAAGAATTTTGCAATAAAGAAACAAATTGGTGGCATTCTGATTGATGAATATTTGGATGATAAAACTGGGAAGAATGAGCCAATTGCAGATGCAACTAAAATAACAAAAACTGCAGAAATTCTGGCACCAAAATATTCACCATTGTAGTCATTATCTGCTGAACATGTATCTTCTTCTCTGATGAAAAGTTCAACAAAATGGCCTGGAGACTTAAAACCAGATAGTGTGGACATGTTGCAAAAAGTAGGATCTATTGATATTTATATGTTTAGTTAAACAATCGAATAGAGGTACCTAGTTGATATTTTTCTAGATAGGAAATTTGATCTGCACAATAGTGGTAAATATGCAGGAGAAAACCGGTAATTTCAAAAATGAACTAAGGTTTAGTGCCAAACCTATTGTTTCCAAAGAAATAATCTCTAAATTGTGACAACACTAAAGTAACCATACATAGTCATGAAAAAAAACAGTAAAAGATTTTTGCAGGACCCTGGTGGTTGTAATTAATTAATTGCGTTTAGACGTAACAATAGAAAAGCTGGAAAATAAGAAAACAGAAACAGAAAACAGAAATATGGCGAGGATTCTGAATTTGGAATTTGGCACTGAAATTATTTTTATTTTCTCATTTCGTGAATTTGCGATATCGTAGCATGAATTTTTCATTGAAATGAAATTTCATCACGGAATTGACAATAGGTGATTTTTCTTGAAAACTATCAACACGACCTCATGTCAGACAGTGTTGTCTTGGATAAGAAGTATCTGCAACAATTGGAGAGCCAATATGAGGACTTCAAAAGTGCACCGAAATATTCTCTTCACTCAGATGAATTGTTCTGCATCTGTCGGAAACCAGATAATGGTGAATTAATGGTAGCGTGTGATGGATGTGATGAATGGTTTCATTTCAAATGCATGGATTTAGACAAGAAAAATAAGGATTTGGTGAAAAGTTTTTATTGTAAATTTTGTGATTTGCTACAGCATAAGGGTAAATCAATCTGGAAAAGAAAATGTAAAATCACTGACTGCTATAAACCAATTAAACAGGAAAGTCAATTCTGTTCATCAGTTCATGCTATAAAATATTGGACTTCCTTTTTGAATAAGTTTGATGATAATCCAACTAACTCAATTGATTCGATTACTAAATCACAAATTGGAAATGTAATACAATCGATAGATACGCGTGAAGATCTCCTGAAAATAGGAGAGGAATTACCTGTTTTCAATAAAGGTGAGTTACAAGTTACTGACGAACAAAAAAACGAAATTGAATCCAATGAAAAGGAAGTCAAAATATTAAACTCAAATATTGAAAGTCTTGATTTAAAATTGAAATATTTGTACAAACTTAAATTAATAATATCACAATTTAATGAATTGTTAACAATGTCTTTGGATCCTGATAATAAGGTTAATGCTGAAGACAACGAAGAATCTTCTGAACCAAAGAAAAAGAAAAGCAAAAAGAGCCGAAAAAAAGGTTTCAAAGTTGATATTTGTGGATTTGATAAAAGACTACTTTTAAATGACATAGACTGGAAAGAATTCACCAAGTCAACAGCATTTGAAGATGTAATGAATTTTGATAAAATTGATGACAGAAAAGCGAGTGTGGAGTTTTATCAATCAATAAAATCATCTGGTGATGAAACAGATAATAGTTCAAATACTGATGTAACAGAAAATTCAACGTTACTAATATCAAATTTATGTCTTCAGAAAAAAAGATGTAATTTACATGATTTATGGTTCCAAATCACTTCTGATACCTTGGACATGAAAATTAATGAACAATACATTGAAATTGAAAGAAAAGTTACTGATAAGGAAAATCTTGAAAAATTTATTCAAGTTAAAAATTGGAAACGTTATTGTAATGAATAACGATGTATACTAAATGTGTATAATATAATTTATGATCAATAGACTAGCATATTATATTTCCTTGTTTGGCGGTTTTTTACGGTTTGTTTTTTACAAAAAATACTATATAAGAGGGAAAAAAAGTCGGTACTTTAGTTTTGTTTTTCTTCCACAATTTCTTCACCTTTATCGTAACTTGATTCATCATCTTCAACATATTCATCACCTAAATGTGCAGGTTTCCAAATTTCTAATAAGCCGTCATCTGCACAACTAACCATTAAACTATCTAAAGTTGGATGCCAATCAACGTCGCTGATTTTAGCTGAATGACCGCCATGCATAAAAGATAAACATGGATCCAATGAATCTGTCTTTCTCCTATCTGGTTCACCTTCCTCTAATTTATTTAAATCCCAGATTAGAACTCTACGATCAGTTGATGATGATAATAAATAATTTTCATGGAATTGTAATCCGATAACTGGACCTTGATGACCAGTTAATCTTCTAATTGGTATTGAAGGGTTTCTCATATCCCAAATTTGAATTGAATTATCGGAACCACCAGTGGCTAACAATGTTGAAACACTTTCATTAAAATCAACTGCATTTATTGGAAAGTTAATATTATTATCAGAATCTGGATTGTTATGAGCATCAGTAATATGAATGATTGGACCCGATGATAGCCTTAAATCATGAATTTGGTATGATGAATCATCAGAGACAGATGCAAAGACTGAATCAATTGACTTATTCCATGAAACATCATTCACAATATTTTCATGAGATGAAATCACACTTGATGGTTTAATTTCATTTGGTATTTTTTCATTAATATCCCAAACCGCAATTTTACAGTCTTCAGAACTTGATAATAAGAAATTCTTTTTTGACATATTTGGATTCCATTCTAATCCAAAACCTTCTTTTGAATGAAATTTTAAAGTTGATTTATGAGATTTTGAATTCTCATCATTTAAATCATATAACAAAACATCACCATTGTTTGTTTGAGTTGCAAATAGATTCAAATACTTATTAACTTGTAATTTATTAACTTCTCCTGGATGGTTCCACTCTCGAACAATATTTAATTGGCGTGATTTTAAAAGATCTTCGGGTATTTTATAATTATTCTTTATTGATGGTGACAATGTAGGTGGAACAGAAACTGACACTAATTTAACATAATTTTGTGAGTCTTTTGAGTTTGTACCTACTAATAAATTTGCATTTATATACGATTCATTATTTGGATTCTCGATCAGCTTTGTATCATTCAACCATTTAACTGATAATGGTGGGCTATCACATGAATATGTGTATAATAAATCGTAAAGTAAGGGGGATGTTTTCTTCCAAATTTTATATTCTTCATTAATCAGTTTTTCGTTCATTTGATAACTATCTTTAACATCATTGACTATAATAAAAAAGGCTAGAAGCATTAACGATATGTTAGTATCATAGGATTGAAGAAATCAATAATCGTTAGCAATCAATTAAATCGTGTGATAAACATACTTTTTGAACCAGGGGATGAAACATCTGGTATTGAGTTAGCAACTTTAGACATATTATTTAGATTTTCCTGTGTTGCAATTTGGGTACCTATGAAACTTGTAAAAAACAACGTAATCTCATAGAAAGCGTTAAAAAAAACCAATCGTGTTTTTCATGATAGCTTTTAAATTTCACAGTGCGCACTAAATCATAATTTTCTGTCAGATGAATTTATCGGGAGCAAAATAAGATCTTATTTCTTCTAACTACAAACTAAAATGCTAATTTGCTACACCATTTCCAATCAATCTCTTCTATAAAATGATGTGTTGAATTCATTAAAAGTATTTTCATATTTAAATAGAAGTTTTCATCTCAACAATTTGTGCGATACATATAAAACAGTATGTTCACCCTTTAGTTGTTTAATTACTTCTGCAATTTTCAATTGTTAGTTTCTTGTTCCAATTGTACTCCCGAAATCACTTATATTTCAACATCCTATAGATCTCATAGACATTACGTTAGTGATGTAAAATGTATTGAAGCTATTTCTATACTTACTAGCTATCCTTAACTGGCACTTGTTGGATCGGTCGATCCTTCACAATAAAAGTTTTCCCTTTTTCGAAAGATAATTTAACGATAACTATATGTGCTACCTTTATTTATATGGTTTTTATTATATTAATGATAAGCTTACTGTGCAATAGGTGCATTCGGTTACTATGTAGAGTATACTAGTACCGATGTGATTACTGCATCTATTGATGGGGAAGCTAGTTGAGTACCTATTAGTAGTGACAATTGCGCCGAGTATTCAACGACAATTATGAACAGGAATATATTTTTTCAGTTGATAATTGTGCATATATGTAAATCAGCAAATTGCACAAAAAAGATTAATCTACGTAATATTTCAATGATTATTTATTCAACGTAGTTGAAAGGCTAATTTTTACAGCTACCTAATAAATTTAGTTGACTTATTGTGAATGAGAACCTTTCATCAGAGCTGAACTGTGTTGCTATGTATGACATGGTTTTCTAAGTAAAGCATGAAATAATCGGAGTTTCAGTGTAGCTTTCAAAACTATAGGAGGAGAGAGTGAGACAACTTTATTATATAAAAGCATAGGTAATTGATTATTTTATAGACTTTTTTTATTGAAATTTAGAAATAGGTAGTATTTTTTAAATATTTTTAACAGCAAACATGTTTTTGGGAAATAAATAAATTTTAAAATACAAAAAAAAAATTTTAATACCAATAACCTGCTAACTTATGACAAAACATTTTTTTGGTGTGACTATTTAAAATGCACCTGTCTGAATTAAATTACGTAATCGTAGTTTAGGGTAAATTCAGACAATTAATTAATGAAATGCTAATACAGACTAGGAATATAATTCCAGGCACAATCATGACTCGTCTATAGAGAATGAAACGACAATGGCAATATCACTTTGTTAATAATCAATTGACACAGGCCATAAGCATGGAAAAGTCGGATGGCAGAAAGTGTGCGAAAAGTATTTAGCGTTCAATCCCAATGAAGCTTAGAACGGAAGTTAAAGAATAGTCAGTAAGGGTGATTCTGCACTGGCAGGCAAAGTGTGTAAAGTGGACGTTTCCACGTTTTTATATATATTGTATATGGCTTCGAAGAGGATTGATTAGTAGACAAGATTTTACTATACAATCCACCTTGCCCATTGTCGATTGTAGTAATAGTGCGATTACATATCTTATAATATACTTGGTATTACGTTTTATCCCAGATCTCGTATTATCACAGATTCTTTACTACAGATAATTAATAGATCCTATTTATTGTATCTTAGTTATTTCTTACAAAAATTCGTTAAGAAGTTTTAATAAGTATGGAAACAAATCTTCTTTACCCTTTTCAAAAAGGGTCAATGGTCTAGTGGTATGATTCTCGCTTTGGGTGCGAGAGGCCCTGGGTTCAATTCCCAGTTGACCCCTTTTTTACTTTTGGATAAACTGATGTAACTCAATTTTTTTTGGCTTTATTGATTTCAATAGATTGTCAGTTGGAATACACCCAAACATAGCTAGTGGATTGCTGTATTATAATATAAGTTTTCGGAGAACTGGAAAACTTAGAACACACTTCCCACTGTATGTCCATTGGTGGCAGGCTACAGCCAGGGGCTCAGCACCAATAAGGTCTGAAGACGCTTTATTCATTTTTGATTTTACATTTTGACAGGAGTTCGAGCGTTGTTGTTTTCCGTTTTCCGTTTTCAATTTATTTTATTTTATTTTAGTTTTGCAACAAACATAATTTTTCATGTTATATAAGTGAGGCTCCGTCTTGTTTGATTCAGTTTGTTGGCAATTTGACAGGTAAAGCTCTATGATCCATGACAGCAGCACCGCCATCTCACAACTCACAAGATAATTCTTTGCCTAATTCTGACACCATTCTTAGCAACACCCATCAAGTTCTCGATTTAATAAATGATTTACTACCTTTTTCAATCGAAATCACCGAAAAGATAATTGCATATGCTTATTATTTAGATGCTCCAAATGTTCTATACGATGATGATACTAACCAATCAACTATATCCATTCCTAATTCTGCGATGAATTTAACCAAAAACGGTGGGAGATTTAATAATTTGAAAAACTTAATTTTAGTTAATTCAGGTTTTCACTTTATTTGTTTGCAATTTCAATATAAATACTGTAATTTTGTTCGAAGTTTCAATTTTAGTAAATTTTTATTTAATCTAATCAACTTGAATCAGTTAGGTGATTATATTAGAGTATTAGATTTCCAAGAATTTACTGCAATTGGTTTAGGAAAATCTATTGAATCAATTTATAAAATTCCAAATTTAACTTCAAAGACTTTCTTAAAATGTTTACAGTTATCTTCAAAGAATTTAAACACTTTATTATTAAATGAGAGTATAGATAATGATATAAACTTAGATATCTTGTCTTTTATTTTCAATGATTTAAAAAGTTTAAAATCTTTAGATTTTTGTGGTTCTTCAAACTTAAAATTTATTGACTATTTTAATGAACTAAAAATTAAAAATGAAAAATTGAACTTAGTTAATTTATCATTCCATGAATGTTTGAATCTTCCATTAATTGCATTCGAGAAGGTGTTGTCTATTACTCCAAATTTGAAAAAACTAGATTTGTCTCATACTCAAATATCTTTAAAGTCTTTAAATCAATATCTAAATAATCAAATTAGGTTGACTCATTTAAGCTTAAGAAAATGTACACAGTTAGGTACAATCAATGAATTCATTAATTTTTTAAAGCATTCATCAATTTGTAATATTAAAGAAAGAAAAGAAGGAGAAGATGATGAAGGACAAGGTCAACAAGGGGAAGAAGAAGAAGAAGACAAAGAAGAACGTCAATCACATTTAATTTGGCTTAATATTCAAAATTGTTTTTCAAGTGATACTTTAACAAGTGAAAAATTAGATGAAATATTAGATATTTTAGCAGTTGGTGCATATAATTTAGAATATCTTAATTTAAATGGATATGCAAATGTAAATGGGAATCATATTAAAAAGATTAGTGAAAATTTTTTAAATTTGAAAAGTTTAAGTATTTGTGATTTAAATTTGGACTTTAATGATATAAATGATTTGAATATAGTTAAAGAACTAAATAATTTAACTTATTTAAGGTATTTAGATCTTAGCTCAAATATTTTTAATTTTACAACTTTGAAAAATTTAATTAATTCGTTAAATTATGTTGAAGTTTACGAAATTAAACAATATTTAAGTACAAATTTATCCCATTGTTTTAAAGTTTCAAAAATTAATGATCAACTAAATTATTTCATTATAGATGATTACTCAAACATCGAGTATTGGAGAGTTTTCAATAATAAAGGTATATCAAGAAGATGTTGGGTTCATAGATTAGTTAATTTCGATGATTGTAAATATTATGATAATTACGAAAACGAAATTACAGGTGGTAAATTAATTGAATGGGATATTTCAAATGGAAATTTAATATTAAAACTAATTAAACGTGTTACTTGGTTGGGTCTCGCTTGTGTTAAAATAAATTGCTTTGAAGATGATGAATTTCCGGAATTTGATAATACATTTGGTAATGATGCAACTATTAGAGGAATTTATAAATATTATTCATTAAATGTTTAGTTATTGGTATGTACATGGGTATGTTACTGGAAGTATTCTTGCAAGTTTATCGTTTATTAGTTTCATTTTATAGTTTTTTAGAAAACATTATTATTAGTCAGTTTATAAAAAATGTGTACCAAAAAAAAACAACTAAAAACTAAAGAAATATGATAAAGTTCTCTCTCAAATCTTTTTGATTTTTTTCCATCCCAATTAGGAATTTGAAAATTTGAAAATTCAAAAAGTTTGAAAAATAAAAATTCTTCTAGTATAATATCAAACATACGTATTGTTTAATCAATATTAATCCATAGTACATACCAATGGCGTTTGATAAATTTAAAGGTGGAAATAATTCATACAAGAATGGAAAACGTCAATCATATCAAGGACGTGTGAAAAACTATAATTCAAAACCGAAATCAACATTCAAACCAAAATCAACATTTAAATCACATTCAGATTCAGATTCTGGACCTGATGAAATTAGATTTTCAAAAGCTGAACAATATGATTCTGAAGCCGAAGATGATTTTTTTGATAATACAAGTAAAAAAGCTATCAATAAGAATAATAAAAATAATACAAATTCTAAAAAGAAAAACAAACATGCACCAGTTGAAACAAAAATAAATCATAGACCTGTATCTGTTGTACGTGACATTCCTGGACTGGAAATTAAAAAAGATTATACTGGAGATGGATCAGTTAGTGGGTTATATATGAATCGAGATATTAGGTTTGATACGGCATTAGGTAGAAGTATTGATTATGAAAGTGTGCGTAAACAGTATGCATTTTTAGATGCATACAGAGAATCTGAAATTAAAGAAATGGAAAAAATACTAAAGGATAAAAAAATGTTAACTAGAATGAGTGAATCTGAAATTAATGGCTTAAAATATAAATTACAGAGTACAAAATCAAAACTTGAAAGTTTAAAAAAGAAAGATAAAGAAAAAGAAGCATTAAAAAAATATATGAAAGAACAAAGAGTTGAGAATGGTGGTAAGTTCTTAACAAGAGCTGAAAAAAGAAAAGTTGTTCTTGTTGATAGATTTGAAAGTATGAATACCAAACAAAAGAATAAATCTGTTGAAAGAAAGAGAAAGAGGAAGTTAGGTAAAGAAATGCGTGCAATGGAGTTCAGAAATAGCAATAGTTAAGAAATTTGATAATTAATAAACTAATATAATCCAGGTTTTTAAAGTTTTATGTAAAGATTATATAAAGTGTTTTAATTTAGTATTTTTAAGGAAAGAAATATGCAATGCAATGAAATAAATGAACATCATTTATGCGATTTAATGTTCAAGAATTTGAAGATTACCAGTAATAACAACATTTTCAAGAATTGAACCATTTGGAATATCAATTTTTTGACCATCAGAACAGACAATAATAACGGTACCTCTTAATTGAACATCTCTACCAAAGAAAACATTACCGGTTACTGTTAAATGATCTAGTTCAATAATTTTTGGCATATGAGCAATTCTTTGTTGAAAGTTTGAAACTTTCTTAAAATGTGAACCTAATTTAATCAATGGAGCAGCACCAAATCTTGCACTACTCATAACTAAAGCACCATGTTGTAAATTGAATAAATCAGATTTAACTAATAATAAATCTGAACATGTTTTAACAGGTAAAAATCTCGATCTTGGAACAACAACACCATGTGCATTGTTAAAATATCTAATTGCGGCACCGACAGCCGTTTCTAATTGTAAAACTGACATATCAGAATTACCAACAGTAATCGATTTTTCATTTGGAATAATTTCTAATTCTAAAGCATTTGATTCAACTAATCTTTTAATTGCTCTTAAATTAATCCATAAATTATTTGTGTTGAAATTTTTAAATTTTTTAATGGATTTAAATTCTTCAACATGATCTTTTGGAACTTGGGCAATTTCCAATAATCTAACATGACCATTGTAATCAATTAAAGTACCACCCTTAACATCAGCTCTAGTTTTATCGGTTAATTCCATAATATATTCAGAACCAGTTTCAAGCATATGATTTAAAATTTTCGAATCAACAGTTGCACCTAAATTATCACCATTTGAAACAAATAAAATTTCTTTACCTTCACTCAAAAGTGAATCTAAGACACCTGAAGAAACTAAACTTTCAAATAAATCACCATGACCAGGAGGATACCAACCATCTAATTTATCATTGAAAGATTTTGGAACTGGTAATAAACTATCTTTAAAAATTCTTGGAAATCTTGATTGGTTGAAATTTTTAATTCTAATTCTATGAGATTGATACTTTTTAACAATGATTTCTGTATCTTTATCAGTGTTGAAAGAGTTCATCAATAAAAGAGGAACGTCAGTGTCATAAGTTTTATTCAAGAATTCAATTTGTCTAACAGCTAAATCAAGGAATGATTGTCCTTCTCTGACTTCGATGACAGATTTTGGACCAACACAACCCATGGAAGTACCTAAACCACCATTTAACTTAAGGACAGCCAATTTATCAAAGTTCTCATTTGATAAATTATCTTTAAGAGTTGAATATGGAACAACTTTATCGTTCGTTGGGCTGGAAATCATGTCCCAATTAAGGGTTTTATTTGAAGATGCTTTATCATTAAGGTACCTTCTATAAAGTGCAAAAAAAGAATCCATTTCATTTTCAAACCTAACCTTTTCATCAGATGGTAAATTAGATGGGATTGTGTCAATAATTGCATTAAGTGCATTTCTCATTTGAGAAGCCGCCACGTTTGAAGATTGGTTTTCAAAGGCGAAGGTAGATTGAGATTTCATATGCTTGGACATTTTTGGTGAAGAAAAGACAATCCTCGTGGACAAATTTAAGATTCAGGGGTGCCTGTTAAGAAAAGAAGACCAAAAGGCAATAAGGTACGACAACAACCATCACAATAACAAAGGAGGTCCTTTTTGAACTTAAATTTAAAAGTTGGAAATCAGGTGTTAGAGAAACTTAAAATTTCGTCGACGCGTCGCTTATTTTAATTCGTGATTTTTGGCGTCTGTGTTTCTAGCTGATGGTTTTTTTGGTGTTTCTTGGTGTCTCTGGTGTCTTGTTCTTGAGGTTTAGCTTCAAATAAAAACCATATATCATGGAATACTCCATATGGCGCAAGAATACACCATTTCTTTACAAACAGTTGCACACATCGTCTCTGTTGTGGCCGTCTCTGGCCATTGATTGGCTTCCCGACACATTCAGTAATGATATAGCTATCAATCATAGACTTCTTCTTTCCACGTTTTCTAACGGTTTAAATTCCCACGAATCTCTGTTAATTACAGACACTTCAGTTATTGATTTTGAAAACGAAAATACTAAAAAATTACAGAATTTTGATTATTTAATTTCAAACAATGAATTTGTTTATTCTCTTCCATTACCTCATACTAGTAATACAAACGACTTAATCAACAATAAAGGAACTGTTCAGCCATTAAACGATACCGTAAATGATGCAATAGATTTAGAGTCTTTAGACACCACGGATACTTCAACTTTACTCCCAAAATCTCAATTAAAAGTTAATAATTCAATAGGTCTATTACAAAAAATTCCACATAATGGTGATATACATAAAATCAAACACTGTCCGCAAAATCCTGACCTTATTTCAACGGCTTCTGATTCTGGCATTGTACGTATATTTGACAGAACAAAGAAACCAAATAACTTCAATGAAAGTGATGTCAATGACAATGACGAGTATTCTGATATTCTATTGGATTTTCATAATTCTGAATCTTGGACAATAGATTGGAATACTCATAGAAAATATACATTGGCCTCAGCTTCGAATGATGGCTCAATTGCAATTTGGAATCTCAATAATCAATTTAAACCTCCACCGAAACAAAAATATTCAACGTTTAATTCAAAATTCAAAAATTCAACCTGTATTTTGAATAATCCCTCAACCAACATAGTTGCTCATGATTTTGGTGTTAATGAAATAAAATGGTTGCCTGATCACGATTCGCTTATTCTATCCGTTGGTGATGATTCAAATGCAAAATTATGGGATATTAGAAATCCGTCTACAAGTCAACAAATTCTAAAGTTCAATTCTCCAAATCCTTTAAATACTATTGATATAAATCCATTTCAGACCTTTAATTTTGTTTCAGGTTCAGCAGTTGGTGAAATTTTAAACTTTGATATTAGAAAAACTTCAAGTTGTGTATCATTAGACAACTCCTCTCACAGTGGTTCAATTACATCAACAAAATTTTCACCTCACCTAAGGAATACTTATGCATCTTCATCAAATGACTCAAAAGCGATCGTTTGGAAAGACAATAAGCCAGTTTTCATTCATAGTGGTCACTTATTATCTGTTAGTGATTTATCTTGGTGCCCATCAACCGAAGGTATACTTGCTTCATGTAGTAATGATAATTCCGTTCATGTCTGGGAGCCATTACTATAGTATGTATTTATAAATCCGTAAACTCTTTTCTAGTCAATTCAAAATTCTTTATTTTAATGCTTCTAAAAAAATTAACAAAATATAATGCTACCCGAACAAATTTCTAATTAATATTTGTAAACCATTAGAAGATAAATAATTATTTCATGGACATTGTTCACTTAATAAATCATCCTAGCACTTGATCGTAAAAAAAAAGATGTATTCGATGAATTTTTTTTTAATCAATGCGAACTTTAACAATTCTAAAAGCCCGTTCTTGTTGCTAATAAAACAACTCTTTGATTGTGATTTTTTTCCTTAGCAAAGAAATAACCAAATATCATGCTTAGTGGAGCAAGTAAGAAGTTCGTTTTATTTATTTTTGTTGCACTAGCAATACTTGCAACATTCAGTATGACAGCAAAGCAACATTATCAGTCACTTCTGAAACCAATAAAGTCAGTTTACAATTCTGACAATAAGGAAGATTTAAACAAATTAGATGAATCATCACAATCCAATAAAGTTATAGTGAAACCAGACGATGCTGAAACAGAATCTCTTAATTTAGAAGTTGATCCAAATCGTCCTAAGCAACTTTTGCCAGTTGATAATAAAAATGATGATGTCGATAATTTAGATTTTGCTGATACAGATATTGAGAATGCAAAAATTGAAGAAATTCTTGATTCAGTTCCTTTATAGTTGAATAAAAACTAGTATATTTGTTTGTTTTATTTATAAAACATTAAACAGTTATATATAAATATAAAATCTATACCTTTTCTGCACCACTCAGACGAACAGCTGCACCATACTTTTGTAATTTTGTTAATAAAGCATCACCAGATTTAATTAATGCATTGTATTGTGCATTCTTTGTGTCTGAACGATTGGTTTCAACAATACCTTCAACTCTATCAATGACACAGTTAAGCTTCTTATTCGGAATAAATTTGCACAGATCATTATCTAAAAATTCAACACCTACACCGAATGATGCTGCCATTGATTTTAATGATAACGAACGATAACTCTCTAGTAATTGTGAGTATGCACGACAACGAATTTCTCGTAAATAATAATTTGAATGTTCAAATAAATATTTATCCTTTGTCAAAATTAAATCATTAGTTTCTAGTAAAGCTGGGAAAAACTTTTTATATTCAGTGGAATATAATGATTTGATTAAATTATATATTGGTAACAATTCATCGGTTGTTGAATTAATTGACAAAATTTCTGGGTTTTCAATCAACTTACTTTTTAAATCTGGTCTTTCAAATGTAATTGCACCACTAATTAATGAATATTTAGCAACATTTTCATAACTTGTTAACTCAGTTGAGGTAAATGTTGATAATGAATCGTTTAATAGTTTTGATGCCTCTTTAAAATTTCTAATTGACATTAGATAAATACCACTATATGTTTTATATTTATTTCTTCTTTCCCAATCACCTCCCTTTTCAATTAATTCATTAGATTTATCAAGATATTTTTTAATAAATATTAAATCATTGAAAAAAAATCCAATTCTTGAAATTAATAAATACAGATCAATTTTTAAACCTGTACTTGGTGCTAGCTCAATTGTTTTCAATAATACACTTTCTGCATTTTCTCTATCTCCAATAGTTGCATAGTATTCACCCAATTCAGTCCATTTTTTTAAGATATCCATTTCTGATTCGTCTTCTTTATCTAACCTTTCAATTTCAGATTTTATTTCTTCTATTTTTTTAGTATTTTCAGCAACAAGACCATCATAAAATGATTGATCCCATTCTAAACCTGGCAACTTTGAATCATAGAATAAATAATGGTAATATGGTGCCATATTTTCTTTACGAACAATTTCATGGATTTCCTTTATCATTGATTCTTCAACATTTTTTGAATGTTGTGCTAGGAAAACTTGATCAGAAAGCTTGTAATCAGGGATAACCTTTGTCGACTCGGTATCTGCCATGATTTGTATGTATTTATATGGTTGATCTCTTTAGAAAAGTGTAACTTACAGGAAAACTATTATTAAAACAACCTTTAAAGTTCGCCACCCGCTCTTTTTGATGGAATGAGAGTGATTTGAGTTGAAATATTGGAAAATTCCTTTTTAATGCTTTCTATCAAATTTTGTTGAATAAGTAATAGTTATTTTTGTAATATGCAGCCTATATGTGTATTTATAAGTAAGATTTCTAACATTAAGCTATGGTTATAAACGTAAATGCCTTAGAATGTAGAAAACTCCCAAGCTTTTTTATTTGCCCAGCTCAATATTGTTCAACATGAATTTTTAATTTTTAAATTCTCTTTTTTTTGGAGCACGTCTTTCTTTAAAGTAACAACAACATCTGCTCTCCACATAATGACTGCAGAAATTGTCCAGCTAAAAAATACTTTGCATTCAGTAGCCATTCAGATATCCAATTATACTTATGATGAGGAAGAGGAAGAAGAGGAAGATCAGATTAGTAATGTTTATAAGAGAATTGAAATTGAGATTGCAACAATAGAATGTTCAATTTTATCGACACTACCCCCTTCCAAAACAAAAGATGATTTGGAATATCAATTATTCAAATGCAGTGAAAGATACTCAGACTTAAAATCGTTATATAGAGCTAAAAAAATAGCTGAAAAGAATAAATATTTAGAATCTTTGTACTTGAAATCATTTGATAAAACTGAGTTAAAAATTTTGAATGGCCATGAAAATGCAGTTGAAGCTGATAGTGAAAAAAGTTATAAGAATGAATACGAATCTATTGATGATGAGCAATTAGGTGAGTTAACATCACAAGAAAAGTTATTAAAACAAAACATCCTGCTTAGTGATAAGCTACAAAATGTAAATGCTTTAATGAAATCATCATTATTAGCAGGTGAAATGAATTTGAGTGATTTTGAAGGGTCAACTAAATCATTGACAAATTTATCCGACAGCTATGCAGTTTTTGGTAATGTTTTGAATAAGACTAATAATTTAATTAAATCAATTAATAAAGCCAGTAAAAGTGAAAGAACAATGATTTATAGGTCAATTTATTTCTTCATGATTGTTTGCTGTTGGATTCTGTGGCGACGAATTTTTAAAAGACCGATATTGCTTATATTATGGTTAATTTTAGCTCCGGTTAAAGCAATATTTTGGAATTCATCAGCATCATCATCCTTATCATTTACAAATAATACTAATATTGAATCAAATTTAGCTGCTTTGACAGAATCAATTATATCTGCAACACCAACTATTGTTGAAGGTGTTGCACAAGTAACAAGCGCAATCATTGAAGAGATTGTAACAAAAGATGAATTATAAATTTTTATAAACTAATGTTCTTTATAAATTATTCAATACGCATTTATGGAAATTCTATAAAGCAATCATATTTCCAACCAATAAAAACATTTATTGCAATCAATAATCATCACCTCTTGAAACAACTTCTTTTTGGGTTGGTTGTAACAAAATAGTATGTTCAAATTGAGCAGTATAACAACCTTTGGTATCAACTAATGGAGGGTGTTCACTAACCAAACCTTCTCTAACCAATTGATTCAAAGCAAGTAAATATTTTTCTTCACCAACACGATCTAAATAACGTCTACAAAATGGAAGTGTACCAAAATTTTTATCAATTGTTTCCATTAATTTTCTTGCACGATCTAATCTAATTGTTGCACCTGGAGGTGGATTATTAGATTTCATATAATGAGAACATTCACCATCACTAACAACATAACCTTTACCAGTTGAACCAAAAGTTTCAATGGCAATTGTTTCATTTTCTTCCAACTTAGTTGGATCACCATTTTTAACAATAGGAATACTTTTACCACCATGAATTAATCTATTAAGAATTGTGTGACCATTCAAATTTCTAATACATTTAATTGGATATACTTTGCCATCTAATTCTATTTCATGAGATTCCATAACTTCTTCAACAGCTTCACCAATATCAGTTAATCTAACATCAATGCCGGCAGTTTTAATACCAGTGTTAGTAGCTTCTCTAACAGCATTTAATAAATCATCATATTTTGGATTAAAAGTATGAGTAAATGCACAATCAACAATATAACCATCAACATGAACACCAAAGTCAACCTTCATCACATCATCATAATTTAAAACTGTTTTATCACCAGCATTTGGAGTATAATGAGCAGCACAATGATTAATTGAAAGACCAGTTGGGAACCCAACTCCTCCCTTTAATGAATCGTTGGTACCTGATAAAGCTCTTGTTTTATTTTCAATCATTTCGGCAATTTCAATCATTGACATACCAGGTTTCAGATTATCCCTTGCATAATGACGAACTCTTCTATGAATTTCACCAGCTTTACGGAATTTATTCCATGTTTTTTCAGCTTCTTCTAAATTGAAATCTGCACGTAATTCTTCATTAGTTGTACGTTTTAAATTATAATCTAAGAATTCACCATGTGGATAATTACCTCTATATTCATTAGCAATTGCAAACTCAAAAGTTTGAGCTGGCTTCTTCTTCTTCTTTCTATTCTTCTTCTTCTTTTTATCACCACTATCTTCAACTGCATTAGCCTCTGGAGATTGTTCAATTACAACATCATTGGTATTCAGTTTTTCAACTTGTTTAACAACTTTTTCAACAACTGCTTCATTCATAACTATAAACTTCGGTAAGATTAAGAAAACTGAAAAAAGAATACTGAACAATCTCGTTACCCACTAACCATTACATTATAAATCTAAAAGGATAAAATAAAATGAAAAAAAATAGAAAAATCAATTTTCTTATTTTCTTATTTTCAGTTTTTTTGATGAATTTCGCATTTGTTTGATTATTTTTTCCAGTTTTTCATTTTTCGATTTCCCAACATCAGTCAGTTTTATTTAAAGTCTTAAATTCAACTAATTATCATCATCATCAAAAGAGCCAATACCATAAACAGCAATAGTCATGTTTTTCAGATCCACTGTGTCTATGGGTAGACTTTCTAGAGTCAATTTTCAAAGATTTAATGGTACAGCTTCTAACACAACAACTACACTTTCATCTGTTAATTCTGCAAAATCATTAAACAACAACGACAATAATAATAACACAGCTAATGCAAATATTAATCTAGCAAATAATTTGATTAATGAAACATTACGTAAAGGTAATGATACAACAAATGGATTTTATAATTTATCTAAAAATAATAATATCAAACAAATTGATTATAACCCTTATAATTATGCAACTGAATTTATAGTTAGTGATAAATTTGCTGGTAGATCAATTAATGTTTCAAATCATGATTTAGATAGAGCTATTTATCAACTTGATTCTTTAGTTAGAACTAATAAATTAAAGGATATTTCTGCAAGTCAACGTTTCTTTGTTAAACCAAATAAAAGACGTTTGGCAAAGAGAGTTGCTAATCGTAAAAGAGTTTTCGAATCTGGTATTGCTAAATTATTTGAAGTTGTTAGAGATGCTGTTAGAAAAGGTTACTAAATTATATTGGTCAATACTATACAAACATGTACATATATATGAATTTCTATAAATCATTTCCTACTTTATAATGATAATAATAGTTATTAGTTATTCTGGTAAAATATCATCGTTTAAATTTTCAATTTCTGTTCTAATCAAGTGTGAACCTTTTGGATCTAAATTTAATGATATAGTAAATTGTTTAATTGCATCATTTTTCAATCCAAAATGTTTATATAATTTGCCAAGAAGGAAATGAATACTTGCTTCATCAGGTACTAAATTTTCCAATTTTTCAAAATCTTTCAATGCATCATTATATTGTTTCATATGAAATAATACATGTGCCTTTTTAAATAATGGTAACATTGATAATGGTTGTAATTTTGATCCAAATTCATATTGTTTTAAACTTTCTTCGTATTTACCTAATTTTTCTAAAACCATTCCAATACAACAAATTAAAATCACATTAACTGGATTGATTTCAACTGCTTTCCTAAAATGAAATTCTGCCTTCCTAAAATCTCCCAATTTAAGATAAACCATCCCTATACCATAAAATGCATTATAATGACGTTTATTTAACACTATAGAATGCCTAAAACTATTCATTGAATTTTCAAATGAATCAGTGCCTAAATATTCATGACCTTTTAAAGTATATGCATAATAACAATTTGGATTAAAATCAATTGCTTTTTGAAAACATTTAATTGCGTCTTCAGTTTCTTTTTTAAAACTAAATAAATTTCCTATACAAATCCATGTAATATCAGAATTTGAATTAATTTCAAATAATTCATGTGCAAGGTAACTTAATTCAACTCCTTTTTGTAAATGCCATAACAAAGTTGAATAATATTCCATGTCCTTGATTCTTGTTTTATCAATTTTACGTAATTTTTTAAAATAAATTTCAGCTTCTTCATAGTTAACAATTTCATAATGGAGTTTACCTAATTTTGATAAAACCCATGGAGTATTTCTTTCATTTTCTGTTAATGAATCAAATATTCTAATAGCTTTAAAACAATCATAAACAGTAGTTGCTAAATAACCTTTTGCCAATTTTGAATAAAGTTTATTTAAATATTCATTATAGTTTAATTCATTTGATGAAGAAGTTTTCGATGTTGATAATTTATTAGAATTTTTCAAATCAAATAAAGAGGAGTTATTGAAAACTGTACTTGAAGTCAAAAGTTTATTTGAATGATTGTTTGATTTGAAAATATCGATATCATCGATCAAGTCTTTACTATTATTATTATTATTGTTATTATTATTATTATTGTTGTTATTATTAAGTGATGTATTATTATGTAATAATCTTGATGTTATGGAAGTATTTTTCAGATTTTTTGAGTTTTTTGATAGATTAGTTGAACTTCTGATTCCCGATCTACTTGATTTGATTGATTTATTTATTGGTGTTATATAGTTTGAATGAATATCAGGACTACTCGTGGGAATAATTGTTGGTTGTTTAATTTTAGTTACGGGGGTTTTAAAAATCATATTTTTATTATTAGGTTCATCATTGGTGGTATTGTTATTATTATTAGTATTATTGTTATTATTATTAGTATTATTGTTATTATCATTTTCAATTATTGAATTTTTTGACTTATAAATTGTATCAACATTAACTCTAACACCTAAATTACATAATTCTTCAAAAGCTTCAAAAATATAAGGATTTAACTTTAAAACTTTTGTATAATGAATAGTTGCTCTTGGAATATCATTAACTAGTGCATATAATTTTGCTAGTAATAAATAACAAGAAATTGAATCTGGTAAAATATCAAAACTTTCAGTATTTAAAGAAAATGGTAAATTTTCCCATAAATTTAAAGTCATTAATAATGCTCTAATCCCATCAGGTTCTTTATTTAATTCTTTACAACATTTTGCAAAGATATAAGAACATCCAATATGAACACCACAATATTTTGAAGTTACATTAAAGGCAGATTTATATTTTCCTTGCTTATATAATATATGAGCATATAAATGAATTGAATCAAGCTGTAAATCCGATGTATCAATAACATTATTAAATGAAAATTTTCTTTTATTATTAATAGTTGAATTAGAATGAGATGTTGGATTATTATTGGCTATAATTTCAGAATCTAAAAATTTAGAATTTCTAAATGATCGTGGAGTTGGTGTACCTATAATTCCATTTATTTCACGACGATTCAAATCATTATTTAATTTCATATTTATATTCAAATTTAAATCATCATCAGTAACATTGGTGTTGGTAGTATTGTTAGTAACATTGTTTTTATTATTGTTTAAATTGTTTGCATTAGTATTATTATTATTATTAAAATCAGATTGTTCATTTATGTTGAAAAGATTGGAATTAGTTTGAGATAATAATCGTTCAGCTGTGAATTCAGCGGTATCTAACATATCATATTGTAGACAATACAAAATGAGTGGACGTAATGTAGCTACCGATTGTTCAGCCATATTAATCATTATGATTATGATTGTTTGATTGATAAAAACTAAAGGAATTTATGAATAAAATGTAAACATGAAAACTAAATATTTTTATTGTTTAAGATCCCTGCGAAAAGTAATAAATTTAACAAACTTCATACACAGTTTTTTGTTAAAACAGCTTTTTTTCATTATTATAGGGAATATATAGACGAGTAGTAAGTATATATATATATATATATATTAATAATTTAAATCATTTTTCATTATCTCATTATAATTTACTGTCAATGGTACCAACAGATTTACCATCTAACAGTCTTTTTTCAGTTAAACATGCAATAATTGCAGCACCAACACCAGAACCATCTTCTGCATGTGTTAATTTAATTGGATAATCATTTGGATCACAATTCCATTTAAATATATCATTAAGTGCATCACGAGCACGAATTTTAAAATTTGGATATTTATTATAAACTGAACCATCACTTGCACAATTACCATTTTTAATATTCATTTTTTTAACAATTGCAGCAATACCACAAACGGATAATCTTGCAGCTCTTGTACCAATTAAAATAGATAAATCATGAATCAAATTTCTTTCGATTTCAGTAGTTTCAATATTAAAAGAACTTTTAAATAATTCATTAACAAATTCAGCTTTATGTTGTTCAATTCTTGATGGGAATGAAGTATCCATTGCAAAAGGAACTTTCAATTTTTCGATATTTTGATTTTCAAAAATTAAATTTTTTGAATAATAATCTAATAAAATTAATCTTAAAACTTCACCTAAATAATAACCAGCAATCATTTTTTCATAAAATTGTTCACCAGGTCTTGGAGATTCATTATCAATTTGAATATCATATTTAGTTCTTGGTAAAACTTCCCATTCATTATCAAATGCACCATATTCACAATTAATTGCCATTGGACAATCATCATTTACAATATCAGCAGGTAATTTACCATTTAATTTAGGAATTTTTTTACATTCATCATAATAAGCACCATTAACACCAGTACCAAATATTAAACCCATGATAGTTTTAGGATCACAATATTTAGAAGCTACTAAAGTACCAGTTGTATCATTAATTAAAGAAACCACTTCAACAGGTACATTTAATTCATTTAACGAATGTTGTAATAATGGTACCACATCATTACCTTCAACACCATCAATATCGAAACCTTTTGTCCAAGTTTTCAAAATACCTTGATTAATTGCATTTTGGAAAGCTGGATAACTGAAGGTAAAACCCAGGGGTAATTTTTCACCATTATAATTTTCACCATATTGATTGATAATAAAATTATGTAAAGAATGAGCAATAAAATCCCATAAATCTTTAGATTTACCAGTTGTTAAATTTCTTGGGATTGGAAATTTTTCAGAAACTGATTTAAATTTAGAATTTCCTAACAATGTAACTCTAATAACTCTTAAATTTGTACCACCTAAATCGATTGCTAAATATTCGCCTGTTTCTTCACCATTAGGAAAATTTAAAACCCAAGATGGAATCATTGGAATATTACCACCTTTTGGTGATAATCCCTTATTTAATTCATTAACAAAGTGATTTGTTATTTCAATAAGTTTATCAGGTGTTACTGTAAGTTCCTGTTTAGTGATTTCAAATGCTTCTTCAATGTTAGACATTTAAGGGTATTTTTTTTTCTTTTTGTTTAAAAAGATTTATTTATTCTTGTTTGTTTTGTTTGTTTGTTTTGTTTCCTTTATGAAGTGGAAATGCTCCTTTTATTAACGCCAAGTGGAAAAAAAATTGGTGCGCGGATTAACTGGATGTGGGGAGTTTGGTTGGGTTATTTTAAGGGTGATTGGACGGATAAATTGCATTGTTGCATTATGGCATTGCTGCATTGTTGTATTGTTTACTTTTGTATTGTTAAATTATCACGTTGATCGGATCGGGATTATTTAATCAATTAGAATACAAGATGGGGGGTTTACATTAAAAGTAAAGTAAATGAAGTATACAAGTCAGGATTAGAATTACATGTTGTTTTTTAACCTTGCTAAAGTTTCGAAAAGTTGTGAAACGTCATCTTCTCCGGAAGAAGACGTAGGCGGAGGTGGAGGCTGAGATGCTTGATATGGTTGTTGTTGTTGCTGTTGTTGTTGTTGTGGGTGTTGGTTTTGTTGTTGATTAACCATATTCAACATGGCCTTTAAAGAACCTTCATCTAAAGTAGATAATTGATTAATTAATTGTGAAGCCATATTGGAATTAGGTGGGGGATTGTAAATTTGTTGTTGAGGTAGTGAAGAAATAGATGAATTGTATCGTTGTTGTGATGTATTATACATTTTTGATGAGGATGATGCAGGTGATTGATAGTAAGGTTGTTGAGATAAATTAAAAGATGGATGACTTACTTGAGGTGGTAAATGTTTTTGTTGATCTTGTTGTCTTGGAGAATATCTTATAGTATTAGGTTTATTATTATGAGCATTGTGATTACCATTATTAATATTATTATTATTATTATTAATATTATTATTATTATTATTATTATTATAAGTTTTATAATTAGAACTTGTTGTATTAGCACGATGTTTTGTATTTCTTGTATCCCTTTCTCTCTCTCTCTCTCTCGATCTTTTACGTTGTTGTTGTTGTTGTTGTTTATCCTTTGAATCTCTTTCTTTACCATAATTATGATTTTTAATAAAATTGACGGCACTTTCTAAAGAGATATTTTCATACTCATCGAATTTAATTGAATTGTCATGTTGATTTTTTTGAAATAAAAATAAATTAAGTAAATCAAATTTGTTGGTTACAATTGTTGCAATATTACCATTATAAGCTGATTCAGTTATTAAATCTTGAGATAAATTATCAATAGATGTATCAATATGTTTAATTAAACATTCGATATTTCCAATTTCATTAATAGAATTAACTAATAAATGATTAAATTGATTATTTGAATCAATTGAAATGATAATTTGAATTTTTGATTTATTTTTTTGAGATGTATGCTTTTCATGAGTTTTTGAAACTTGTAATTCCATTAATTTATTATGTAAGGGGACATGATTTTCACCCATAATTGAATTTTTACAATCGATGGAATTTTTAAATTGAACAAAACCATAACCTTGTTTCATATTAATGGATTTAATCTCACCATATTTATTAAAAATTCTCCAAATATCCAAGATTCTCAAAGAATTAACCGCTAAATTACCAATAAATAATCTTGAACCAGATGGGAAATTTAAACATTCGAATTCTTTTGAATATTTTTCTGAATCAATTTTGAAATTTTCGAAATTTGCTAATTCTAGATCTGAAAGTGAAGTATTTAAATCAGGTCTACGACAATAAGGGTTAATTGGAACTAGTAATTGGAATTTATCATTTGGTTTTAAAACTGATTTATTATAAGAAGTTGTTGCATTAAAATTAAGGTTTAAGTTAGTAGTATCAATTGCTTTACCAATTGATTCTTCATAATTTTGAATTAATTTGCATGTTTTATCAGCTGGAGAAAGTTTGTTGAAATTGTCATCATTGATTAAGTTTGAAGAGATGAAAAACTTAACAATTTCATTAAACAATGATACATTCAAATTGTCATAATCAATAGAGAGTGAGTCATCAAGGCTAGAAGAGGGAGGCAGGGGAAGAAGGTGAGGAAGAGGAGAATTAGAAGGAGAGTTAGACGAAGATTCAGGAGAAGAATAATTAGGATTAGATGGGATTTGAGTTGTATTATCAGCAAATTTTACACTCTTAACTGGTTTAGAAGGGAGATGAGAAGGAGGAGGAGGGGTAGGAGAAGGAGGCGATGCCGATTGAGTAGTAGCCGTAGCCGTAGCAGTATTAGTAGTAGTAGTAGTATTATTATTATTAGTAGATAGTTTAGTAGGTTTTGCAAGCAGAAGTTCTGGGTTGTAGTCGTCGGAATCTGAGTCAGACATTGTTGTATAGTTTGGGAGAAAGAAGATGGTGGCGAAGGAGAGCAAACGAGAAACCGAGAAGTGCAGCATGAAAAAGGCAGAATCAGAATCATTCATCAAGAATCTAAAAAAAAAACGGCCAGCAGCGAATGGAAAAGCAGCGAATCAGAAGTGGGTTATTGAGTTTGCGTAATAAGCAGACAGTGGTATAGTAGATATATAGAGTGTATAAAGTGTAGATATGAATGAGGCTAGATAGAGGTATATATAGACAAGAAGACGTCGACGCACCCACATGAGTCGCTGTCTGGCCACTAGGCGTCCTTCTTAGCGGCGGCGGAGCGAGCAGGCGGCTCTGGATGCGGGTGGGAGTCGTTGGCGATGGCTCTGTCGACCGGACAGGGCACAAGGGAGTTGGCCAGCACCAGCGAGAAGGCGACGATGAAGGTGGACGAGAAGATGGAGCGGGAGATGGTGGTTCTGGCAGACGCTCTGAGCATGGTGGATGGCTAGTCTGGGGTGGGTGGCTTCTCTACTCTGTTACCCACCATCACTATTCTACTACTCTTAAAGTGCAACCAACAGCAGCGCACGCAAAACAAACAAAAACGGTGCGCAACAAAGTTACCCGGCCTGCGCTGCGTTTGCGTTCGCACTGAGAGTAGACAAGACTAGACAAGACAGACAAGACAGACAGAGGAGACAGTGCAGACAGTGCAGACAGTGTAGAGCTTGTAGAGTAGACACACACCCACCCCGTTCACATGTTTTCTCGTATCTTCTCCCGTCACAACTCCTCCATCCCCAAACTGGCCACCACCCCCAACAAATACAACGCCAGATCCTCTGCCTTCAACCTCAAACCCCTTCTCCCTGATGGCTTGTTTTACCATCCTGCTCCTGCTTCACTCAATCCCGAAATAACCCCAAAGGCCTTTCTTCCAACCCACGATATAAGATCCACGGCTCCTGAATACTACCCGGAACAGAAATCCTACATTGCTGACAACCTCCCTCACATGCCTGTCATCACCAACAAAAAATATCCAAAAAATTATAATCTGTCGCCAGCTGACGTCCAACAACTGCAATCAATGAGAGACCAGGGCGCTACAAGAAAGCAAATTAAACAAAAATTCAATGTCACCGATCATTTTATTTCTTTAACCACAACCCCAAATCCTAAAACCGTTCAAAACCAATCCAAATTACTCAAATTTCAATCTAAGAAATGGTCAAAGAAAACCCAAACTGCTAGAAAGGCAAGAGAAAATAGGAAACTTCAATGGGAAAGAGATTTATAATCAAAGAATTATTTCTTCTTGTATATATACATCTATATCTATCTATCTATCTATATTTACTTTTTATATAACACCTTGCTCAAACTCTTTAATTATGTTATTAAATTCAACCTCATCTCCGGGACATAGTTCCATTTTAAGTATTTTGAAATCTTGCCCACTTTCTAGTTTGATTAAATAACTTTCATTATTCAAATGATGAATTGTTTTAATTATATTATTATCGTTTTTTAAATCAATACATTTAATGCATTTATCTATTAATATATATTCGTAATTTAAATATCCAATCAGTTCTCCTGTATACTTCCTAATAACCAAATTCAGTCTACAATCTACTTTATATAATTCAATATACCCATTAAATAAATATTTCCCTTGATTTCCATGATTAAACTCAATACCAATTTTATAATCTCTATTGTCCTCATTATTCAGATGTTGATATTTTAATGTTTTTTCAACTTTAAAAAACGTTACTAGCGTAAATTTCTTTACCAACATAGGCATCATGTTGTATCATCCTTTTAATATGATAAGACCTTTTAACCTGTAGTATTTTCAGTAAACGTTTGGGTTCGATAGTTACTTGTTTATATATTTTCTCGATTTTTTCATTTCTTGTGTTCTCGATTTTCTTATTTTTTTCTTTTTTTCATGCAATCTGAATTCGTCATTGAATGAAAAGATAAATAATAAATAATAAAAAAACAAAAATAAAAAAATCAAAAAATCAAAAAATCAAAAATCAAATTAATAATAGTAATAATAATAATAATAATAATAATCATAATAATAATATAATAATAATAACCTAACTTTACAGCCTATACAATAACTCATTCCCTGACTTCCCTACCTTCTCATCAGCCATCAACATGTCCATCTCATCTGATGAAGTCAACTACATGATTTGGAGATATCTCCAAGAATCTGGTTTGGAAGTATCCTCCTATGCATTAGATGATGAAACTTCCATTTCTCAACTTGATTCAAAACTATCCAAAGTCATACCCTTTGGATGTCTAATTGATTTAATCCAAAAGGGTATATTATATTCCAAATTGAAGAATATAGCTGATACAAACACCATCTTAGATAATGATGCAGTTATTAATATGAATTTCAATTTATTCAGTAGTATTAGTGAAATTGATGATGTTGAAGATCGTAAAATTTTAAAAGTTAAAAATGAACCTTCTTATTCTTCTTCAACAACAGCTACCGTTAATGAAAATTCCATTACCAAGACCAAAAATAACAATAATTTTATTCAAGTAATAAAAGAATCAATGATTTTCACTTCTTCTTATTCATCTTCCTTCTCCCCAATTTTATCAAATTCCTTAACTTATTCACTAATAAATAAAAACGAATCAATAATTTATAATTTAGATACCAAAACTCAAATTAAATTACCATTTTCAAAGAATTGTAAAAACCAATTAATTGTTTCATATTCTCCCAATGGTAAATTCTTAATAATAGCAAATGAAAATGGTGAATTACATTTATTTGATTCTCAAAATGGTAACTTATTATCCGTTCTCGCAATCCATAAAAATCCAATCATTTCCCTAAAATGGTCTCCAAATGGTAAATACCTTTTAAGTTTAGATATTAAAAATTTAGTTATTGTTTGGAATATAGAATTAAAATCAATGTATGTATGTTTAAATGATGATATTATTAATTTAAAATTAAATTTTAATAATTTAACTAATTTAGTTTCAACTACCTCAACAATCAACAATGATCTCACGTATGGTACTGAAACTTGTTGGTTAGATGATAATAAATTCATCATACCTGGTTCAAATTTCAATTTATTAGTTAATCAAATTCATAATGATGGTAATCACTCAATCATTGGTGTATTATTAGGTAATGAAAATTCAATTTCTTCAATTAAATATAATCCACATTTAAGATTATTATGTTGTTCAAACGATGATGGTATAATTAGAATTTATAAAGGTAACTCAATCAATAGTTTACAAATTATAATGGCTCATTCATTATCAATTACTTTTATTGATTGGATAAAAATTAATAATCAATGGTTTATATTATCAACTTCTTTAGATGGTACTATTAAAATTTGGGATTTCTTTAAAAATAAATTGCTATCTCTAAATTATGTATTTGATTCTCAATCAATTATAATTTCAAAGTTATTTTCTCATATTGTTGATGATGATAATGATGATGATGATAATGATGATGATGATGATAAAAAATTTCACCTTTTAGCAACTGGTGATTCTTCAGGTTGTGTTTATATTTGGAAAATTCAAAATGGTAATGATGAAAATGATATATCAATACGACAGATTAAATATTATCAACATGTCAATGAATCTGATTTGCCAACAACAACTGCGAATACAGGTTATATAGCGGATTTATCATGGAATCTAAATGGTTCAAAACTAGCTGTTTGTTATACTGTGGGTAATAGTGTTATTTTAGATATTAATTATAATCACGATAATGATAAGGATTGAAAATCCCGTGAGGAAAATGATCTTATTATGTATTTATATAGCCTCTTCATTGCTTTTCCACAATTTTTGAAAATTTTTTTAATGATGTACATAATCATAATTATAATTAATCATATTCAATTTTATTTTTACATTAATTTTAGTTATACACAAATTATTTGCATATTTATTTATACTTTTTTATTCATGCCTTTTTACCCTTATTCCTTTTAAGTAATGATTGTTCATATTTCATACGTTTAGCCATTGCATATTTCCAACTACGTCCAATACCTGCCGTCAAAATACCTTTAACACTTTGAACTAAAGCACCAGAACTAACCGTTCCTTCAATTGTTTCAATTAATAAATTCTTAAAATCGGATTTCGAATTAATGTAATTTTTAGACATTTCTTTAATTATTTGAGAATTAGCCAATTTGATATCTGGTGCTAAAAATTCCCATTTGCTGCTTGGAATATCATTAAGTATTTCAATTGATGACGTTAAAGGTATTGATTTTAATTCATTATATTTCGGTGATGTTTCTTTTTCATCATTATTATTATTATTACTATTTATTTCATATGTTAACATGTTTTGTACAACTAAATCATTATCAAGTTTCAAATTGGAATTTGATTTTATGAAATTTTCAATTAATAGTAATCGGAATTCCCTTGGTAATTCAACTAATATTTTACCAATTTCTTCAAAACTAAGATTAATCTTATATGTTAATTCTCCATTCTCTTCACCTATCAATTGAATTAAATTAGGAAAATAATTGTTTAAAATCGGTTTATATAAATCTTGAAATAAGTTAAATTGATTTTCAACTATATTTTTAACCTTATCCGGATTTTCACCTTTAACTTTTAATCTTGGATCTCCTAAATACGATAATCCTGCAATTTGTAAATACAATTCAGATTCCTTGATTTTGGTTTTACCCAGTAATAAAATGGATAATTTTATAGCATTTGATAAATTGAATTGATTAAGAAATTTCAGTTTTGAATCATTTTTAATAATTGCAACTGGTTTTTGTAATCTACCAGCTAAATAAAATGTATTCCAATTTAATAAATCATTCATTAATGTTTTAGTTGATGTCACACCGTATTTCAATTCCAAATTCGAGTTTATTTTAATAAATGGATTAAAATAAATTCCTGCTCCTAATTTACTAATATAATTAACCAATTTTGAACCTCCAAATTTTAAAAATGAATAATCTAAATTATTCATTTTTATATTTTTATCATGCCATTGAATTGGATTATCAACCGACAAAATCATATCTATTTGTGAATTTAAACTACCACTATTTGAACCCTGTGAAAATATCTTGGATCCATATCCAAATGCATAATTAATTGGATTATTATTAATATCAAACCTATCTAATATTTTATTCAATGTTTCATCCATATCTAAATTCCCTTCCCTTGCTGAATTATGCATTTGATTCACACCAAATTTATAAGGTAGTTGATCATCATTTTTAATATCATTTAAATAATATAAATAATAATTAAAATCAATTGGTTTTAATTCTAATTCGGTTAGTTTTTCTTCAATAACCGAATAACATTCCGTATTTGGTTTTAGATCATCATAATGTTTATCAGTATTATCATTAACTCTAAAATTTTCTAATTTAGCGTATCTTAATTCATTATTATAAATATCAGTACCTTTATTTTCTGTTGAATTAATAGTGGAATTTAATTTTTGACTATTTCCAGTAGAATGAAATCTCACAATAGTTTTCAAATTTCTCGTGTTCTTCCGTATATTAAACTTTCGTACAGTTTGTCTAAGCATAGTATGTCTGATGATGATTTATATGATAACGTTTTATTATTTTTATCCAATATTTAAAAATTTCAAATTCAATTTTTGTTCTTTAATCTTTTTATCTTAGTTGAAAAATTGAAAAAATAAGTTGCATAACGTGAGAAATATAAACTTAAGAGTAAATCCGTGCACCTTTTCAAATTTCAAAGTTGTAACATGAATTTTTATTTTTTTTGGTGTTTTATCTTTGTTTTGGTTTGTTTACAACAACAACAAAAACAACAACATCCTTATTTACTCAAGCAATGAAACCACATAGAGAATCATATACAGCTGGCAAGCGATATAAATTGCCACATCGACAGGACAGCTTTTTATCACCCCTAATAGGGAGTCAAAGACCTCATTCTTCTTCAAGATCATCATTGATACGTTCTCCAGATCCCATGGAACCTGATAAAAATATGAAGAAGAGAAGACTTAGTTTGTTACCCAATTCAACTATCGATTTAGGGGCTCCTAAATTAGTAACTCAAAAACCTGTACAACTACCTTTACCACAGAGTGTAATGCGTCGACATTCAAATATTAATAATAATCACGATTCAAATAATAGACATTTATTAAATAATACACATTCTTTATCAAGTAGAAATACAGCTACTCAATCATCCATACAAGAATTGGTACAAAATTCTGTAAATAGAAATAATATATCAAAACGTAGAGATAATAGGCGTGATTCGATTATCCCACCATCATCATCTGGTAATAATAATTCTTCAACTCAGAAATATATGTCGATAAAACCTCCTGATCCAAGACCTTTAAGAAACCATAAATTTCAAAGTAAAGTTCAAACTGAACTATATGAGTATTTATTATCGAATAATTTTAACATTGAATTATCAATTTTGAAAAATCCAACTCAAAAAGATTTTGAAAATATTTTTAAATGGTTATATAGTAAATTAGATCCTGGTTATAAATTTGAAAAATCTTTTAATAATGAAGTTTCTATGTTATTAAAATATTTAGAATATCCATACCTTGATACTATCTATAAATCTCAAATTACTGCAGTTGGATCCAATTGGCCGGTATTTCTGGGTATGTTACACTGGTTATTACAATTGGTAAAAAAATCAATGAAATTTGATGATTTTGATTTAGATGAGATCCAAGAAACTCAAATTTTAAATACTAATCATAATCAACAAAATAATAATTATAATGATTCGATTATCATCAATGAACAAACTATTTTAAATAAGTTGTTTATAAGTTATGCTTTAAAGTCATATAAAGCATTTTTATCATTTGGTGAAGATGATTATAGTTCATTTTATGATGAAATGCAATTTGAATATAAGCAATACATTGAAGAGATTCAAAATAAATATGATTTAAATTTTGAAATTAATGAAACTTTACAAAGTACTTTAAATTCATTGACTGAACAATATAATTCATACTGTGAAGAATTAAATAGATCAAATGCTTTAAAAGCTGATGTTACCAAATTTCAAAATTATATTGATATTCAAAAACACAGACAAACCAAATGGCCAAGCATGCTTGAAAAGGCCCATTTTAATATCAATAACATTAAAGAATCAATAAAAAATAGTAAAAAAGAAAAAGAAGATATTGAATTAGATTTAAGTAAAAAAAGTTTAACCTTGAAAGATATTGAAGATTTACATCGAGAGAGAGCAGAGTTGACTTCTGAGTTAAATTTGCTTGATTCAAATCAGAAAAAGATTAAAGATTTAATTGATAATGATAGATTGAAATTTTTACAAAATCAGTTTGTTAAACTAAAATCAAATATTTTTAATTATAATAATTTAACTTACCAAATTTTAAATAATTTAAATTTATTAACGCCTTTTGATTCAAAACGTTTGATAATTAATTCAATTAATGATGAGCTACAAACTTCCAAATTTGGTTTATCACCAGATGAAATCATACCAAAATTTTCATTATTAAGAGAATCGTTATTAGATTTAAAGAAAGAAATTCAGTTGCAAATTTCTCAAATTCAAGATGAAACATTTCAAGCACAAAAATCATTGGATGATTTAAAGTTGTCCATTGTTACGTGTAATGATAAACTTGAGGAGTTAGAAGATTCTTTAACAAAGTTGAAGAATGAATACACAGAATTAGATAGTAAATACCTAGCAGATTCCTCAAATCTTCAAATTGAGATTGAAGAAAAATTGAAAAACATTAGATTATTCAAATTACAAAGTAATGAGAGAAAAAAATCAATTGAAAATAAATGGAAAGAAACTCAACGTGCTTATAAAAGGGTACTTACCAATATTCATGAACGTAAATCTCAATTAGTTTGTGATATTGTAAAAGCTTTAGATGATGCAGTTAGTTTTAAAAGTGATATAATGTTAAACTTGGAAAATACTCTAAATGAAGTTAAACAAGAAATTAAAGATCATCTTAAAAATGAATCAAACAATGAATCAAGTAAAGAACCAAACAAAGAATTAAGCATTGACACAGACAAGGAATCAAATAGTGAATCAAATGATGTATAATAAAATAAAATGTATTTATAAATGCATGTATAATAGCCGATGTAAATATTAAAGGTGTATTTTTTTTTATAAATTAGTAGAAATATATTATTAGACAACGAAAAATAAAAAATAAAAAATTGAACTGTAAACTATATAGAAAAGTGTCTGTATGTGGTGCGCTTAAAACTTGAACATCTATCTCTTTCTTCTTCTGTAATAATTCTTTTCAAAGAACGGATGATGTGAGACTTCAGCTTCTTTGTTTTTATTTCTTGAATATTCAACATAAGCCATATCTTCACCACCTGCTAAACCAGCCATAGATGCTTGATTTTTAACAGAACTTGATTTCAATCGCTTGGATATACCATGTCCAATTAAATTATCTGCATCTTCTCCAACTTCAACACCTGCAGCCTCCTCATTTTTTAATAAAACTTCTTGTAATAATTCTCTACGTTCCTTTGGTGATGCATATGCAAGATCAGGTAATTCTTCCATACCATGTAAATGTGTGATAATTTTAAACGCATAACCTTGATCAACTAAAAACGCTTGTCTTTTAGTTGAATAATACATTTCTTGGGTATCTTTGGAAACTAATGAATAAAAAAATGCATTAAAACCTTCATCATTTCTACGTTTTGCACGTAAAATTCTACCTAATCTTTGTGCTTCTTGTCTTCTTGAACCATAGTGTGATGATATTTGAATTAAGCATGTAGCTTCAGGTAAATCAATTGAAGTATCACCAACCTTTGAAAGGAAAATCGTACTAACTTGATCATTATATTGAAAATTTTGTAAGATATTCATTCTTTCTTGTTGTGGTGTTGAACCATAAATAAATGGTTTACCTAATTTAAGTGCATATTCTTGTAATGCATAAACATTATCAGAAAAAACAATAATTTTATCACCCCTACTTTCATGATATTGAATTAAAAATTGACAGGCTTGAAATTTGGTTGGATTCATGATATATAATAACATTCTTTTACGTGCACTCTCTCTTAAATATTCTTGATAAAATTCACTTGTCATTGGACACCAAACTTCTGCACACTGAACCTTAGCAATATGCCCCTTTTGTGATAATTCCATCCAATTTGCTTCATACATTTTTGGACCAATAAGGAAATTAAGATCTGAAATCTTTTCATCTTCTCTAACCAATGTTGCTGTCAAACCCAATTTTGCATGTGTGGCTAATGCAGTAACAACTCTTCTAAACATTGCAGCTGGAACAACATGCACTTCATCTAAAATAATAAAACCCCATTCTCTTGATGTCAAAAAATCCATAACCTTTTGAGAATCATGTGATCTATTTCTGGTGTTGGCAACCATTGAATATGTCGAAACAACTAAACCTGAATCACCTCTAAACATTTGTTTATTTTCCGATGTGAACACTGCAACATTTTCTGGTTGAATTGTACACCATTGCAAAAATTGTTGTCTCCATTGCATGACAGAAACTGAAGATGTACATAAAACAATAACAGATTTTCTGATTGTACATGCTGCAGTAATCCCAACTAAAGTCTTACCTGCACCACATGGCAAAACAATAATACCAGATCTTGCACGTCCATTACCAAACATTTTACTTAAAGATTTTTCTTGGTAAGGCCTGATTTGAGTAGAGGGTTTTAAATCAATTTCTAAATCTGGATTACGTGTATCATTTCTAAAGTCGTATTCTTCCAACATTGGATAATCAATTTCTTGGCATCTCTTTTTAACAGTTTCAACATTTTCAGCTGCAATTTCGAAAGAGTGAACTGTATCATCAGCATTCTCATCTTCAGCATCTGCAATAACACCGGCATAAATATTTTCAACTTCTTCCGCCTCTTTATCCTTTTCAATATCCTTTACATCCTTTATTTTATCATTATTAACTTTCTTTGTACCAGGGATAATAAGATCACCTTGAGTTGGGGCTAACGTTTCAACCAAGCCATCATTATTTTCTTGATTGCTTTCATCAACAGTGACCAACCTCATTTTACCAATGACATCATCCTTTAGCAACATTCTCAAAATTTCAGCTGACGACGATTCCACAAAGTATCTATTATGTTTTAGGACAAGTTTAACCTTACCATAAGAATGAGTAGCGTTTTTAATGAATTCAATAACAGAAGTTGCAACTGGAACCTTAGATAATCTATTTAAAACACCAATGATATCATCAGTTTCCAAACCCACAGAAACTGCTGCGTATAGTGAATGTGTTGTAATTTTATATTCATGCATAAAACTTGGTCTACTAACAGGTTCTGCAATTGTAACTAAAAAATCTTGTGCTTGTTCTGATAATGGTGAAAAACTTTCAAGATAAATCTTACCATCACTTGGGCTAATCCATATTGGTCTTGATTGATGATCAGGTTTCAATTTTAAATAAGAGAAATCACTATTAACAAAGATATGTGCAACTGAATCAGGTATAAAATCACTTGGTCTGTCAAGTTGAATTTTAATCAATTTTTCATCACCCAAATCTTCATCATCATCTGTTGCATTTTTAATTGCATTAATTGAGTCTTTTGCCTTTTGTGAAAGTTTTTTCTGTCTTGGCTTTTTTAAAACTGGTTTATTCTCGAAATCAGTATCATCAGTTGAACTACCATCAGAAAACAAATTTTCCAAATTTTCCTTCCCACAAGTTCTTTCTGGTGCTAAAGAGGTCATAATAGAAATACTACGATAACAATATTTAGGAGATCAACGTCTGGAGAGAAAATGAAAGGATAACATAGTTAGCCAGAAGACAAAGGCAAACTATCAAGTTTCAATTTAGATTTATTCGCAACATGAAAAACCAATTTAAAATTTCCTGGAAGGGAATTTATTAATTAATTCTTGTGTATTGCTTAATTACTGATCAAAAAGAAGTTATATTTATTTAAATTAATGTTTTTCTATATGAATGTTATATATATATGGATAAGTGTAAAAAATACAGAAAGAAGTGCTATGTGTTGTTAAATGAATGACTTAGAATTTGCTAAACTGTTCCATTTAATCTTGGAACTTATATGAACCAACAGCCATCGTAATTGAACCACCTCTGTAAGAACCTTTCTTCATCTTATTTTTACCTTTCGTGAAATCCTTACCTTTAACTCTACCAAGCTTTTCATTTGCCATTTCACCCCAAGTACCAGCAACACCTTGGTATGTATTGTTCATCAACTCTTCGGATTCAAAACCAATTCTGGACCTATCTATTCTTGAGAAATGTTTTTTTTGTCCTGGTTTCAGTTCTTCCATAGTTGCCGGAATTAAATCCGGTTCTTGTGATGATTGTGTTCTTGATGATGAATCTTTTGCAGTTTCAGTTTCACTACCAGAAGGCGATTGTTGTCTAGTAATTTTTGATTTCTTAGATGACTTTTCTTCTTCCGTTGAGTCATGTTTTCTCTTTTTAGTTTCTAAACCAGAATCAGAATCAGAATCAGAATCAGAATCAGAATCAGAATCAGAATCAGAATCAGATGAAGAATCAGATGAAGAATCAGAATCAGATGAAGAACCAGAATCAGAATCAGAATCAGAATCAGAATCAGAATCAGAATCAGAATCAGAATCAGATGAAGAATCAGAATCAGAATCAGAATCAGAATCAGATGAAGAATCAGAATCAGATGAAGAATCAGAATCAGAATCAGATGAAGAAGCAGAATCAGAATCAGAATCAGAATCAGAAGAAGACTCAGATGTAGAATCAGAAGAAGACTCAGATGTAGAATCAGAATTAGGTAGTTGTCCCTTCTTTTCTTTATCATTCTTTGTTACTTCCTTTTTATCTACGTTGTTATCAGAATCAGATGATTCAGAACTAGATGAGTTAGAGGATGACGACGATGATATTTCTTTCTTTTCATTGTCATTGTCTTCATCAGCAGAAGATTCAGAAGAGTCAGAAGAAGAAGAAGAAGAAGAAGAAGAAGAAGAAGAAGAAGAAGAATCCTTCATTTCAACATCATCGTTTTCGTTTGTTTTCGGTTTGTTTTGCCCAGCATCGTCATTATTATCATCATCATCAGAATCATCATCAGAATCAGAATCAGAATCAGAATCAGAATCAGAATCAGAATCAGAATCAGAATCAGAATCAGATGAAGAATCAGAATCAGAATCAGATGAAGAATCAGAATCAGAATCAGATGAAGAATCAGAATCAGAATCAGATGAAGAATCAGAATCAGAATCAGATGAAGAATCAGAATCAGAATCAGATGAAGAATCAGAATCAGAATCAGATGAAGAATCAGGATCGGATGAAGAGTCGGAGTCAGAAGTTGAAGATGAATTAGTTTTCAAAATTGTAGATTGGTCTTGTGATAAAGCGTCTTCTAAAGAAAGAGCACCAGTTATTGTAGTCTCAAAGTTAGATTTTGCTTCTTGAACTAAAGCTGTGGCAGCGTTTTGAAAACCGTTGTCAACAAAGTATTTGTGGATTTTGGCAAGAACATATTCCTGGGAAGCAACCATCGTGTGTACGGGTAAGTATTGCAGACTGGGTGCAGAAACAGTACAAATGTGAAAAATTCTAAAAAGAAAAACTGTAAAAAAAGGTGAAAATAAATTCTAAAAATGAAAAATAAAAAATGCTCAGCAAACTTCAAGAAAAAACAGTTTCTTTTGCGTTGCTGGTATTTTTAATTTTGGTCGGTTGGCTTCAGGTGTTAGTGTTACTTGATCTGACACATTTTAGAACCATAATAACTATGTCTTCATCCAAATCAATCATTATAATTACATCCGATAATGACCGTTTCACTGTGGAGAGAAAGGTTGCAGAAAAATCTCTTCTTATCAAGAACATGCTTAAAAATCTTCTTCCAGCGGAAGGCGAAGACTTAGATACCGATGAAGAGCAAGAACAAGATACCGTTGAAGTTCCAACTCAAAATGTGCGTTCAGCTGTCATGAAGAATATTATTGAGTGGTGTGAACATTATAAAGATACCGATTTCCCGGAAGATGATCAAGATGATGATTCCAAAAAATCTGCACCGATTGATCCTTGGGACAAGAATTTCCTTAATGTTGATCAAGAAATGCTTTACGAAATTATTCTTGCAGCAAATTATTTGAATATTAAGCCATTATTAAATGCTGGATGTAAAATTGTCGCTGAAATGATTAGAGGCAAATCACCAGAAGAAATTAGGAAAACCTTCAACATTGTCAATGACTTCACTCCGGAAGAAGAAGCCGCAATCAGAAGGGAAAATGAATGGGCAGAAGATCGTTAATATTCTTTACTATACTATATACTATATTTTCACTTTTGATCCTTTTTTTAACTTTCTTCTGAATTATATATAGTTAATAATTAACCTAAGTTACAACTTCAGCTTGATTTTCGCATTTTCGGCATTTTTTCTGGAATGAAAAAATCAAAGGGCGTCGGATAGTAAAAAATATTTGATGTTGGAAGTTAAAGAAAGTAACCATATTAATATTCTTTCATTTAACCCAATTGGTGCTGTGTTGTTACAATAGTACCACTTACATTTACTTGTGATGTCACTTTCACATTCCCGAAGCTTTCGTTTGAAAAGGAAGGATTCAAACCCCGAAATGGACTCACTGGATTCCAACAAATCAAGAAAGAAAAGATCAAATACGTTAGCAAAGCTTTTTAAACGTCGTTCGATGTCAATTTCAAGACCCGACTCAAAGGAATCTTTAACTTCAATTCAAGATTCAAATACCAATTCTGCTGGCACCTCACAATCAAAACATAAACTTTCAATTGATATAGGAGGCTTAGCAAATGGAAAAACCTTTAATATTGGAAGCAATCGAGTGCCAAAATCAAGGTCTGTCCCAAACAATTTATCGCTTGATCATAATAACAATAACAGAACTATAACTATTAATGGTGATCAATTAGACTTATCAAAAATGCCCAAACTGCCTCCTGTTCTATCAATCAAACCTTCAAAATCAAAGATGGAGGAACTAAATGCTGTTAGAAGAAAGCTTATTGGTAATAGTAGATCTAATTCACATTTGCCTTTCAAAAGGAATAGTTTATCTAAAGAAAGGAATAATGATGAATATCATATTGATAACGGTGACGTTAATAGTGACGATGAAAATGAAGGAGGAGGAGACGAGGAAGAGGAAGAAGAAGATTTTGATGTAGATGAGGAAGATGATGTCAAATCAATTCCAAATCGTGTATTTTTAGACGGAAAAGAAATCAGAACAAATAACAATGAAAAGAGACAAAATTATGAAGCCCAAAACCATCAGCACCCTCATATGTCATTGTCACGTAAATCAAGATCTGCATTACGCCTTAGGAGCTCAACACCAAATCATTCAGATGATGAGTTAGGAAAACCCACAAATGCAAGTACAACTGCAACTGGAAATACAGGGTTGTTTTCAACACTTTTAAGTACTTTTAACCTTAGATCATTTGCTGATCTAACTAAAGACCAAGATGAACTAAACTCGCTTGACACAAATTCAGTTCAATCTTCGTTGTCAGATGACACTAATGTATTAGCGGGTTCAAATAAGGCTCTCAGTAGTACAGTGAATTTTGTTCCTGTTAAAAAAGCTCTTATTACAACATTGGGTCAGGGGTCATTAACATTAGATTCATTTCCCAACAATCAGACCCAATTACCCAATGATGATAACAATAAAGTTTTAGTTGATAATAGTGGATCACTGAAAAAAATTCAAGAGCAATCGAATTTGATACCACCTCAAGATAAATCTATTTCATCAGTGGATAATTTATTAAATAAAAGTACTAGTTTAGATATGGATAAAAAATCAAATTTAGCAGCACGAGAATCAAGAGCAAAATCTTCTTTATCACCAAAACCAAGAAAAGCAGCAATTAGAAATTCTCTATCATCGGTTTTTTCTTCAGATGATGAATTTGATACTGCTAATGGAACTCATATTGGAAAATTAGCACCACAAACTGCAATGGCCCATAGTTTGAGCTTTAAGAAGAAGTTAAAATTACCTTTAACAACCAAAAGACAATCGACTGATATAAATTTATCAAGGAATCCATCAACTGATGAACTTAATAACCCCAATACCAATAACAATATTAGCAATAATAATAAAGACTTGTTATTTGAAAAAATTGATTTAAAGCCACCTAGTGAAAAAAGACAAGAATCTTTTCATTCATTATTTTCTAATCTACCAGATGATGAATTGTTTATAGAAGATTTCACATGTGCATTCAAAAAGGAAATTTTAGTGCAAGGTAAATTATATTTAACTGAACATCATATCTGTTTTCATTCAAATATTATTGGGCTAATCACACACTTAACTATTCCATTAAATGCAATTTTAAAAATTCAAAAGAAAAAAACTGTTGGTATACCAAACGCTATTGAATTTAGCAATTTACACAATAAATATGTTTTTGCAACTTTCCTTTCAAGAGATTCCGCATACACTTTAATTTACAAAATTTGGAAGCTAAATATAAATAATGAAGGTTATGGTCCAATCTATCTGGATATTGATGAAGATGAAGTTGATTCAATAGAATCGGGTTCAACTCAATCGTCTGAAAATGAAGAGGATGAATCTGATCATAAAAAGGGCGATGCAACATTACATAACAACACAAATGGTAATTCTAAACCTACTGCTGTAGATGATGATACTTCAGATACAAGTATTTCGGATCAAGAAAATATGATTAAAGAAGATAGTTCAGGTGAGAAAAATGATGATGCAAAACCAACAAAAGATGATAATTTATTTAATGGGTTAGCATTTGAAGGACCAAAGATTCACGCTGAAACATCAAATGGATATACAGCTGATTCTTCGGATATAAAAATTATTGATGTCAATCTAAATGCACCAATTGGAGTAGTTTATAACTTATTGTTTGGTGATGATATTTCATTCATGAAAAATTTACTTAAGGTTCAAAAGAATTTTGATATCGGAGATATACCAAAATTTTCAAGTAATAAGAGGATTTATCAATATACTAAACCTGTTAATGGTGGTCCAGTTGGTCCAAAACAAACCAGATGTATTGTTGAGGAAGTTATTGATACAAAGGATTTTAATAAATTTTGTCTAGTTATTCAACTGACAGAATCGCCTGATGTTCCTTCTGGTAATTCGTTCAAAGTCAAAACTAAAATTTACCTAAGTTGGGCTGCAAATAATTCAACCAGGTTATTTATTGTCACAAATATTGTATGGTCCGGTAAGTCGTGGATCAAAGGGGCTATTGAAAAGGGTACGATCTCAGGTCAAAAAGAAGCATTGGGTATATTGGTTACTGAAGTTAAAAAGAAAATTTCAGCTGGTGGGACAGCTACTACAGGTAAGCCTAAAAAGAAAGATAAAAAGAAACAAAAGGAAGAAGTTGTTGAAGAAGTTAGTGACCATGAAATTGAAGCTACACCTGAGCCCGAAACTCCAAAATCATTTATGGATGTATTTATTGAACAATTTGATTTTAAGTTCATTTTAATAATAATTTTGTTCGTATTTATGATTTCTGATAAATTTAAATCTTCAAAAAAAACATCACAAGGTTATGAACTTTACTCAAGTGATAGAATGTTAATGAGTGAATCCAATCTATGGGAATGGATTAAAGAACGTGAGCATGAACATGTTTCTAAAGTAAATATCGATTCAATTGAATTTGATAAAAAACCAAAAGCAAGGTCATTAAAAGCCTCTCTGAAAAACACAGCAAAACGTAAAATGTCTCAACAAGAACTTAGAGATACCATCGATATGATGGAACAACAACTTTCTGCATTGAAGGAAAGGGCTGATAACATTGATTCTCTGTTATAAACCCTTCAAATTTATGTTTATTTTTTCTGTAAGATGTAAACTTTAAATGATTAAAATCTTAGAATTTCAATAGCATGATTTCGCTGGACACGAAATGAGCCATCATTTAAATCAGTTTGTTTTCTTTCTTGGTGGTAAGTTAAAAAGCCATGCATACTTCTAAAAACATGAATACAGAGCCAATAAATAGTAATACTACTACCAATGAAATATATCCGACTATTTTGAAACCTTCGTTATCAATGAACCCCATTCCAAACAATATTAAACTGGAAAAAAAAATTGAAGCATTAGAGAGAAAGCTTAATGATTTGAAATCTCAACATTCCAAATTAGCTAAGGATTTATATTCAGATAGCATTATAACCAATATCGATTATAATAAAGAGATGCAAAAGCATATCAAGCAATTAAAAACATATAATGAATTAAAAGATTTAAGTATGAGACTAATTCAGTTAATTGCCGATCAAAGACAACTAACACTTCGTGCAATAATGAATGAAATGGGTATTGAAGACGACAAATGAATTAAAAACTCACAATTCTTTTATAAGTATTTTTTTATGTATTCTCTTCATTTTAAATAATTGACTTACATTGATACAGTATTCTGTCGAAACGTATAGAAGCTAAAACATACAAAATTTATTATTGTCAATTTCAAATTTCGAACTTGAGAGGCATGAACATTTTTTTTTTTCAAATTTTCTTTCAGTAGTATATTTTTCTATATTTTTTTTGTATGTTGTTTTTAACGTGTTAAATCATAGGTTACATCCTTCTTTGCAAATATTACAAGTTTTGAGTAACTATTTTAAGATGGCTAAACCAAATAGAGAAATTCTTACAGGAGGAAAGCGTTATAAAGATGCAAAAAAATCAAGAAATAGAGTTGATGAAGTTGTTTTTGATAAAGATAAACGTAAAGATTATCTAACAGGATTTCATAAACGTAAGCTTGAAAGAAAGAAGAAAGCACAAGAATATCTTGAGGAGCAAAGTAAAAAGGAGAGATTAGAAGAAAGAGCTAGAATCCGTGAAGAGAGAAAAGCTCAAGTGCAGCAAAAATTAGCTGAAATGAAAGAAGCACAGGAATTAAACCCATTTCTTGATAAAGATAATTCAAGTAGTGAAGAGGACGAAGAAGAAGAAGAAGAAGAAGAGGAGGAAGAAGACGATGATGAGGAAGAATTTAGTAATGGAAATGAAGAAACTATCAAGAATGACGGCAATAACAAAGAAGATGTAAAATTTGAAGATGAACATAATAAAAAATGGAATGGTTTTGACGAAAATGATGAAGTAAAAGCAACAAAAGGACCAAAATCAAAGGGAATACTCAAGAAACAAATATATGAAGTTGATAGTGAAGATGCACCAGTTTGCGGTATTTCTGAAGTTGTTATTGAAAGCTTAGACAATCCAAGTAAGTTTGATTTATCATCAGTTACAAAGAAAATGAATGTTGATCTTTCAAAGGCAAACGAAGTTTTACAGAGTTCAATTGTTAGAGCAAAGAAATATGCAAGATTAATGGGCATGAGTGATACGCCTGCTGAAAGTGATAAAGTTGTGAAACCAAAGAAAAAGAAATTCAGATATTTAAGTAAAACAGAAAGAAAAGTAAAGAATCTCAAAGAAAAGAATAAGTCTTTTAAGAGAAAGAAAAAGGATTAAATAATAGTTAAGTATATTTTTTTATAAAGTAAGTTAATTAATTCAAAGGTTAAAATTACAAATTCAAGAATGATCATTTAATCTATATTTTGTAGCTCAATAATTGAATCCATAGAAACCATTTTAACAAATTCAGTTTCAATTTTCAGAAAAACCCAAACCCATCTTCTAAAGATTTCCAAAATTTCAAGAATGAAATTACCTATTTCGGAAGTAAATAGTAAAGTAAAAAAACTAGCAAAAAAGCTGTCTGATGATGTCTCAACATAAATTAATTTATAAATCCATAAAAATCTCAATTGAAAATCAATTATAATAGCCAAGATATAAGCTGATTTACTATATAGCAAATCATTTCGTAACATAAAAGTATTAGGAGTTGGGCTTGATGACAAAAATTTAATAAAAAATCCAAAATTCCAATCATTTGTAATATCCCAATAAAATGAATATGAAGAATTAATTAAACTTGTTAAATACCATAGTGTTTGAGTTTTAAGCACACCAGTTTTAAAAAGAATTATTGAAATTGTTGGTAAAAATGCAGTTGAATATTTTATTGCGTTAAATAAATGTGATTTATTTTCCTGTCTACTTAAATTATATTCTTGTAAACATTGTTTCAATCTTAAAAATGAAGGAAAATTTGCTAATACTAAATCAATACTATAAACTTGTAAATGTGATTTTGATAATTTCTTGGATAAATTATTTCCATACGGTAGCGTTTGAAGACCTAGAAATAATGCTGAAACATAAGCAAAAAAATCAACTAAAACTTTATTATAAGAAGTAAATGTATCAGTTAATAAGATATCATTATTTCTAATTGAAACATCGATGTTACCTCTAATAACTCTTTTCATTGTTTGTGATAGTCTTGTAGTTTCAGATGATGGATCAGATTTCAACAGAGTGAAAAATATAAAACCAATTGTTACTAACGGTAACCAATCAATTAAAATAATCTCCAAACCATTAGTTAAGAAAAAGAAATAAATTAAATAACTTATCAAATTAATGATAGTTACATTAACTAAACGTTTCCTACTTTTATAGAGGAGTCTACCAATTGTTGTATCTTGATTGTGAAGTTTTAAAACCATTAAAATGTTAATTTTAAACCTTCTACATGTAACTAAATTTATGTGCCAAAATAAAATACCGACATTAATTAACAACACCACACGATAAGGTAATGGGAAAAATATATCAAAAATTATAATTGGAACTTCATCAGTCATAACAGTTAATGCCAAGAATGTGAATGTATGTACTTGAATGATCAAAAAATGTGGAAAACAAAAAAAAGTGTCAAACAAACCTACACGAAATAGTTTTTGAAACAATTTGCATAGAAAGTTCAATACTAATTTTTAATTTTTTTGTATTATTCTTAATAGTTGATAATAAATAGGTAGTATGCAAGACTGGTTTACAAAATTGATAATCGTTGAGTAAAATTAGCTTCACACTTACCGGTTTTACAATTACAGTGAAAGAAGGTAAAAAAAATGATATGCAAATACTTATTAATCAGCAATAAACTAACATTATACTTCAGAATTTTCAGTGTTTGGCTTGTCGAGTCGGTCATGTAGTTCCGATTGGGGCGACAGTTTGTCATCACAGTATAAATGTAGTTCATGAGATTAGGCATAAAAAAAATCAGATAGGATACTGTACACTGTCTGGTGTTTTGCAAGCCCCTCCTGGGAAAAATGCATTCACTAGTTATTGTGCATTTCTAGAGTGATCCCTAACTTAAAAAAGGTTTGAATATCTGCAGCATATTGGAAGTGGAAATGGCGTCTTTTATAGCTCAGAGGAAGTAGAAAACGAAAAGTGAAAAGTTTTAAAAATGGAAAACGAAAATGAAAAATTGAGGGTTTCTCAAAAAGGAAATATAAAATTGATCGAGGTTTCTGGTATTTTGCAGCAATCAGTTCAGTGTTCGATTCACTTTTTATGCTATCTTTGTCGGTTTTGCTGTCAGTTTAAAAGGAAATGGTTATATTTCGACCTAGAGATCAGTCAAAGTTTACATACAGAAATTTACTTGACTTAAATGACCCAAAGCGAGCGTACAACAGTCCATTGGCAGTGATTTGCCACATAGATCTTAATGCATTCTTTGCACAATGTGAACAACTCCGACTTGGATTGTCCTTAGCTGATCCCGTTGTTTGTGTCCAATGGAATTCTTTGATTGCTGTTTCTTATGCTGCAAGAGAATATGGAATTACTAGAATGGATCGTTTGGAACAAGCAAAACTAAAATGTCCCAATCTAATACCTGCACATACCGCTGTCTTTAAAAAGGGCCAGCCATTCTGGAAGTATGTTGATTATATGCCATCTCCTGTGGATCACAAAGTCTCATTAGATCCATATAGACGAGAGGGGAAAAAAGTTTTAGATATTTTCAAGTCTAAATGTGATTTAGTTGAAAAGGCAAGTGTTGATGAAAGTTTCATGGATTTGGGGAGATTGGTTTTTAAAAAAATATTGGAATTATTTCCAAATATCTTGGAAGAAATGTCAAATAGGTCTGATTTATTAAAACCAATTGAAAACTTATCTAGCAGTTTATATTTCAAAGGTTATATCATCAGTAAGAACGATGATGCAGAAAACGGATCTTCAATTGTTGATGAAGAACATGATTATTTAGTAGAAGATTGGGATGATTTATGTATACTTATAGGATCAATCATATGTTTTGATTTAAGAAAGGCGGTTGATGATAAATTAGGTTATAAAACTTCTGGTGGTGTTGGTAGAGTTAAAACAATTGCAAAATTGGCAAGTGGTTTTCAAAAACCTGATCAACAAACCATTGTGCGGAACGATTCTATACCCGCCTTTTTGAAGTATTTTAAACTAACAGATTTTTGGTCCCTAGGTGGTAAGATGGGTCATCATATAAAAGAGAGGTTAGGCGATGATATATCCATATCTTCTTTACGTGATACTTATGATTCACCATCAAAACTTGCAAAGTTATTGGATGGAGACACCGAGTTGGCAAGCAAGTTATTTAAAATTATACGTGGTGAATTATATCTAGAAATTGAAAATAAAGTATTAATTCAATCAATGATGGCTAATAAGAATTTCAGAGGTCAATCAGTTTCTAGTTCAAAAGCCTTGCTACCATGGATTGATGTTTTTGTTGGTGAATTAATATTACGAATTCAAGATTTAGATGATGAATATAATACAAATTTGAGGCCCACAAAAATGTCATTATCTATTGCAAACTTCGATGGGACAAGACACTCAAAACAATGCTCGATGAATCAACCACCAAAAGATTATGAAATTTTAAGACGATTGTTTTATACCCTTTCAAAGGAATTACTTCAATCTTTAGAAACTAATTGGAAAGTACAATCACCAAATTCCCGAATGTATCCAATACAAATTACTGGATTAGGAGTTTCTATATTTAAAGATATTAATACAACAAATACTTTAGATGATTTAATTCGAAATACTGAAAAAAGAAAAGCTGATACATCACGTTTTCTTGAGAAAGTAGAAGAAAGATCAGAAAAAAAACCAAAAGATGAAAACCCAATGGATCATTTTTTAATGCTTAAAAGAAAATCCTCAAGCAATTCGAGCAGTATTACAAGTCCCAGTGATGCAGACGTATTCAAATCTCAATCAGGAACCAGTGATACCTTTTTCAGTAGCAAAGAACCAGAAAATAACTTTAAAGAGAATGTTAGCTTAATTGTATGTAAAGAATGCGGAGAAACCATAGGGAAAGATGCTTGGCAAATGCACAAAGATTACCATGTTGCTGTTAATCTAGACTGCAAAATAAATATGAATCTTGAAGAATCGTATGGACTGAAATTATTACAAAACTCGAACAAGAACAGTTTGAAATCCAAGTCAAAGAAAAAAATTGATAAGTTTCAAAGTAAGCTCCCATTTTAATGACTGCATTAAAATGTATAAATAGTTAATTTAATAAATTTCACAGTATTGTTATTTCTGTATTTTTGAAATCTTCAGATCTAGAAGCGTCATAAAGTTCATCCAAAAAATTAACCAAAAAACTTCCAGGACCACGACTGTTTTGCGCAGCTCTAAATCCGGCCTCTTTATACAATGCAACTGCCTTAATAGTTGCTTCAAATGAATGGAAATATGATACTGCAGAGATATATCTTGCAATTACACCACCCAACGCACATCCAGATGCAGTTATATTTGCCATTAATGGATTTCCGCCGTGTATAACTGCAACTTTAGGAATTTCACAAGGTGTTATACCGTCGACAACAATATCAATTTCACCTGTCATTACAATTATAGATTTTGTTCGTATTGCCAGTTTTCTAAAACATTCAACTGCTTTATCAACGTCTAATTTCATAGTTGAATCAACTCCTGTCATTGAGCTGTCATCCACACCCGCAACAGTTGACAGTTCTGCTAAATTTCCCTTTATAACTCTGAAATGTGCAACGGATAAAAGTTCTTTCATTAACTTACGTCTGATTGTTGATGCACCACATCCAACAGGATCATAAACAATCGGTCTCATGTTAAAATTATAGATTTTAACAGCATCTTTATACATTTGAATTTTCCTTTCATCTGGTGTACCTGTATTCAAAACTAAACCTACGTTAGGAAATGCTGTGAATTCAGAAAATTCACCGGAGTGTTCAGACATAATTGGCGAACCACCAACTGCAATACACACATTTGCCGATATGTTTGTAGCTACCGAATTAGTAATAAAGTGGACAACTGCCTTTTCTGTTTTTCCAGATAACTTAGTGGGATTGATTCTACCAAATCCGATATTAACGCTACTTAAAGTTTCCTTAGCTTCTAAACCTGCATCATATTGCGCCATAATACATGAAACAACTGCAACACCATTAGTATTAAATCCATCATGGTGACAGTTTGATAATGTTGAAGCAATATTATGTTTATTTAAACCACCGATTAAAACACTCCTAAGTTCAGGTTTATTTTCTTGGATTAGTTGTAGTAAATTCTTAACGCCATTAATTCCAAGTGGTGGAACTTTAACATTTTTAGTGGTTGTTGCATATACCGCACCAATACCAACATAATCAATCATAACATCTAAACTAAATACAGTTTGAAGTTCTTGTGCATTCCTTGTACTTAATCCTAAAATTTTATCGGTGCCTATCATTTTTCTAACTAAAGCAGGATCCATATCAGTTTGACCGATATGTACGCCTTCTGCATCTATTGCAATTGCAACATCAACACGATCATTAATAATCAATGGAACATTATATTTTTGTGTTAATTCATGTATTTTTTTAGCTCTTTTAATAAAATGTCCTGTATCTAAATTCTTCTCTCTTAATTGAACAAGAGTTGCGCCATTCTGTAATGCTTTTTCAACTTGTTCATAAATGTCCAGACCTTCAGGAACAAGGTCGTTATCGGTCACTAAGTAAAGTGAGTAATCAACGCTTGATTTATCCACGTACATGCTTGATTGTGTAAACGGTAACACTTTTTGATGCAACTAATGAATCATCATAATATCTAAAATGGAAAATGTAAAATGATTTTGGTGTGCTTAACTCAATCGGCATTGAGGCAAAAAAGCCAGAGACCAAAATGCGATTTTGCACTAGCTTCGTAACATTGGTTTAGTAATTTGTTGTAAAGGCTTTTGACGGTATTTTTAAGAATACCATCAAATATATAATTCATTCTCAAAATGTCACCATCGAATGTGGTGAACTTAAATCTATATGGAAATGTTGATCTAGAATCCATTACCCCAATAAAAAATGGTACAAATTTATTAACTGTTATGACAGTTGCAGGGTCCGATTCATCTGGTGGTGCAGGTATTGAAGCGGATATAAAAACAATCACTGAACATAAATGCTATGCGTTAACAAATATAGTATGCTTAACAGCACAAAATACCACAGGTGTTAAGGCTGCATATCCTTCAACAAAGTCAACTGTATCTGCAATTTTTGATGAAAATTTTACTGATATTCCAATTAATTCAATCAAGACTGGTTTGCTTACGCTTGAATCCATTGTTGAGCTGAAAAGTGCAATTGAAAGGTTTCAGTATAAAGGAAGTTTAGTTATTGACCCAGTTATGAGTAGTACCTCAGGATTTAATTTTGTGAAATCGGATATTCTCAAAGCAATTGTTGAAGCATTATCGTCTTATACTACATTAATTACTCCAAATATGATTGAAGCAAAGGCATTATTGAACACACTAAGGAATCAAGAATTGTATAACAAGGAACCAATTGAATCAATTGAAAAAATTTGTAGTATGTGTTTACAAATTCATAAATTAACAGGCATAAAGAATGTCCTTATCAAAGGTGGACATCAAAAGTGGTTAGCAAATTCTAAACTTTTGACAGATATTTTATACTGCTCTTTAAATAATACATATTATGTGATGCGTTCAGAAATGTTAGCGTCTAAACATACACATGGTACAGGTTGTACATTATCATCTTCAATTGCATCCAATTTAGCAAATGGATTATCGATTGTCAACTCTGTTGCCAATGGTATTGTCTATGTTCAAAACGGTATTAAATCTGCTCCCCAATTAGGTAGTGGAAAAGGACCATTAAATCATATTCAAGATTTTCAATTGTTTAATTACGAATCTAAAATAAATGATTTTAAATTACCCTTTGAGAAAGAAGCAGCTCTAAGCTATTTTTACAATCACCCCAAAATAAAAGAATCTTGGAACAAATATACAGATCATTCCTTCATGAAATTACTATATACATATAAAATGAGATTAGATACATTCATCAGTTTCATGGAACAAAATTTATTATATATGATTAACTTTCAACATGCATTAGGGTATTTATTAACCAAATTAATAGAAGTTGAAGATATGGATGCTGTCATCAACAAAATGAACGTTATTGTTTTTGAGATAAAAAAACTGAAAAATATTTTAAAACTAGCAGGCCATGATGATTCAAAAATTGCGAATATACAAGCAACCAAAGAATGTAAGGAATATATGGATAAATTATCAGAGTTGGCAAGTTATTCGGGTGATTTATTAGATATAAATATTGCCATTTCACCATGTTATTACGGATATTATCTGTCATGTAATAGCGCACGTAAAGCAGCTAAATGTACTGAAAATGCAGATATGACTCCTGATATCAAAGATTTAAGATATACATTGTTTCCATTATGGTTTGACGCAGTCACCTCTGAGAATTATTCCAAATCTTCAAAGTTTGAAGAATTTAAATTAAATGATTATATTCTGAAATATTGTAGAAGTGAAATTAAATTAAACAGAATTATTGAAATATTTGGTATTTTTACAGATTTGGAAAATAAATTTCTAGACTCTTTTATTGCTAATTATGAATTATAAAGTTTTAAATTTTCAGTATGTGTGTATTTAAAAAATATGAAAACAAACTAATGTCTTGTCTTAAAAAATAAGTTTATGTTTCTGATTTTCCTACTGAAAATTATTATTTCACTATTTCACTATTTTATCTGAAATATTAAATTAAACTAATAATTATCGTACATAATTCTTTCCATTAAAAACTAGTGGTTATAACAACCAGTCTAAACTATAAAATACAAAATATTCATCATTAAAATTTTAAAACTAGCTGCTTAGATGTTAGCAGAGTTAGCTAACTTTTCGGTATCTTCTTCATATTCATTTTTTTCATTTGTAGTTTTACCAAATTTGCTCATAAATGCTAAACCTGGGGTATAATTAGAGTACAGTTCATCAACATCTTCTAATGAAAGACCCTTTGTTTCTGGAACAAATGCGAAGACGAAAAATAATGAGAAAACGACACAACCAAAGAAGACATAACCGTAAGCAAAGTGAATTGCATCAGTAATAAATGGAGTAAAGAAAGCAATTAAGAAACCCCAAATCCAATTTGCGGCAGTAGCAAGTGCCATACCCTTTGATCTAATTCTTAATGGATAAGTTTCAGAGACAACGACGAAGACGGCTGGACCCCAGGTTGTTGCAAAAAAGAAAATGAAGAAACAAGATAGGAAAATCATGGCATTACCAACTGGTTTTCTTGCTTCACTACCATAACCATCGACATATAAATTTTTGACACCAATGGAAGCAAAGATAACTAAACAAACTAACATACCAGTAGAACCACCCATGAGAGTTTTTCTTCTACCAAATCTATCAACAACATATAAGGCAAGGAAAGTAGAACAGAAATTAACAACACCTAAAACAATCGAGGTTTCAAAAGAATCTTCTAAACCAACTGACTTGAAAATAGTAGTACCATAATAGAAGAAATAGTTATTACCAGTTAATTGTTGTAAAGATTGTAATACAATACCAACAATCAATCTGTAGAAAAGCTTTGGTTTACCAGTGAATAATTCTTTCCAACTTGCACTACCTTCACTTCTTTCAAATTCAATACCATTAACTAAAATTTCTAATTCAGAATTAACAAATGTAGAATCAATTGCTTGCTTGTTAACAACAGCTATAGATTTTTTTGCTTCTTCAATTTTACCAACTTCAATTAAAAATCTTGGAGATTCAGGAGTGAAAACCATACCAACAATCATTAATAATGCCCAAGCAAAGGACAGACCTAAAGGAATTCTCCATTGTCTTGAATCATCATAAGCATGAACAGTACCATAAGTAGTACAATAACCCAAAAAAATACCTAAAGTAATCATTAATTGATACATGGAAACCAAACTACCTCTAATTGCTTTTGGAGAAGTTTCAGAAATAAACATTGGAGCTAAAACAGAAATGGAACCAACAGCCAAACCAGAAATAATTCTACCAATGAAATATTGAACCCATGAATAAACAGAAGCAATTTGAATAACAATACCAACAATATAAACAATCATGGTAATCATTAAACCTTTCTTTCTACCGTAGATATCGGCAGTTTTACCTAATGTGACACCACCAATTGCGCAACCGATGTTGAAAATAGAAACCATTAAACCGACTCTAGCTTTGGAAAGATAGTATTCACCTTCGCTATTAAGTTGACCGAATCTATGTTTGAATTCAGGCATGTTAACAAAACCAGAAATAGTACCAGTATCCCAACCAAAAACAAAACCACCGAAAGCAATAAGCAAACATAAAATAGCTGCCATAGCATAAGTAGATTTTGGTGCTGGTGGAATAATATTAGGTTGTTCCGTTTGTTTCTGTTCATCTTCTGAACTCATTATGTGTTGGTCTGGAGTGTATTCGTTATGTGAGGCTAGTTCAGCCTTATTGACAGATGAGTTTGACGACATATCGTAAAGTAAATAAAAGCTTGCTTGATAAAGAGAAAGAAAAGAAAAGTAAAAGAAAAGCAAACAGAAAAGAAAAGAGATGTCAGGCAATTTATTTAAAAAAAGTGGGGGAGAAACCACCTGATGAAAAAAATGGAGAAACCCCAACTTTTATATGCTTTCGAGCATCTGGAGAAATGGAAAAATAAGAAACGACGAGTTTTTCCAGCCCGGAATTGTTCCGGGTGTAACAACAACCAAACAAAGGCGGATAAACGTCGCGACGAGTTACACCTGCAACAGGTGGGGCAATTTTCCAGGCGGGGCTACGGGAAAAACAAGAAACTGACCAGCCCGCGTAACAACATACTGCTTGACACCATAACCACAGACACGTTACCGCTTTATTTTACCCGAACCCCGACTCGGATTATCTGCACCAGGCATTGTAGCCTTGCAGTGGTGTGCCTTTTGTTTCTTTTTTTTCGCATCATGACATATAAGGCTCCACGAGTTTAGTGAATTTTTTGCAAATGTGATCACTATAAACCATTACATCATTTATTGACTACATTGGGTCATTTTTTGTGACGTTGTCACGACATAAGCTATAATCAATAAATTGTTGGACCAACATTACAAATGTTTCTTAAATTTTATACTCAGTATATTACTATAGTTCCGTGGGGTAATAGTTTAATTTATCTGTCATATTTGCTATAGGTTTATAAGACTTCTACGTATAAAGTCACGTTAGTACGGCTATAGTAGGTGTTAGCTGTATTAATGAAAAAATTTTCACCTGGTGCGCAATTTTGATGGAGGTAGTAACCCGGGGTAACCCCACAACAAAATTAGCAATTTCTTTTTTTTATCAAATATTTTTTAATCTTACATCTTGTTTCTTTTATTTTTGATATTATAATTAATCAGTTAATTGTCAATAAATTAAATAAAAACTATAAACTATAAACATGTAAGAAAGAAAGCTTAAGTAGTCTATTCTTCATAAACTCTAGTAATCATACCAGTACCAACAGTCTTACCAGATTCTCTCAAGTTGAATCTTTGACCAACTTCCAAAACAACTGGATATAATAATTCAACAATCATTTCAACGTTATCACCTGGTGCAACTTGCTTGGAATGATCTTCTTCGGTTTCTGGGAATAATAATGTAACATTAACATTAGTAGTTCTAATGTACATTTGTGGTCTGTAGTTTTCTGAGAATGGTGTATGTCTACCACCTTCTTCCTTGGTTAAAATATATAATGAAGCTAAGAATTTCTTGTACGCTTTAACGGAACCTGGCTTTGCTAAGATTTGACCTCTTTTAATTTGTTCTCTCTTAACACCTCTTAGTAAGATACCTGGAGTATCACCAGCTTGTGCCTGATCTAAATCTTTGTGATACATTTCAATACCAGTAACAGTTGTTTTGATTGCACCATCTTTACCACCAACAATTTCAACTTCTTCACCCTTCTTTAAAGAACCTCTTTCAACAGTACCTGAAACAACGGTACCTCTACCTGAAATTGAAAAGACTTCATCAATTGGTAATAAGAATGGCTTTTCTAAATCTCTTTGTGGAGTTGGGATCCAAGTATCAACAGCTTCCATCAACTTAAGAATAGATTCCTTACCGACTTCTGGTCTCTTATCTTCTAATGCCATTAAAGCAGAACCCATAATAACTGGTGTGTTATCACCATCAAAACCATATTCAGATAATAATTCTCTCATTTCCATTTCAACTAATTCTAACATTTCTGGATCATCAATAGTATCACATTTATTAACAAAAACAACTAAATGTTGAACACCAACTTGTCTTGCTAACAATAAATGTTCTCTAGTTTGAGGCATTTGTCCATCAGTAGCAGCAACAACAATAATTGCACCATCCATTTGAGCAGCACCAGTAATCATATTCTTGATATAATCTTGATGTCCTGGACAATCAACATGGGAATAATGTCTGTTTGCAGTTTCATATTCAACATGAGCAGTGGAAATAGTAATACCTCTTGCTCTTTCTTCTGGTGCTTTATCAATAGCTGAGTAATCTAAGAAATCAGCACCACCGTTTTCGGATAAAACTTTGGTAATTGCAGCAGTCAAGGTGGTCTTACCATGATCGACGTGACCAATAGTACCAATGTTAACATGAGGTTTAGATCTATCGAATGATGCGAATCTTACAGCAGTTCTTGATACAAGTCTCGGAACACTAGCAACTATAATAAATAATATTTAAATATATGGATAGAGATATAATTGTTAGTATTCTGTTATGATGTAACAATCATTTTAAAAGGTTCAAAATTAGACATATAAAGACGTAAATAATGTAGACAAAAGTTTCTTCTTTACATACCAGAAGCTCTGTTGATGGTTCTCAATGCATTAACAAAAAAACGAGATGCCATTTTGTTCTTGTTGGTTGGTAAGCAAATGCAAAAGCTTTGATGATTTACAAGAATTTATTATTCTCCTGGAATTAAAACAACCATGAAATTTTGGCCATTCGTGTTTCCTCTCGTTCGAGTTCTGGCACAAGAGATGTGTACAATGTACGCGGTATTTATGTGCTTGAGGTGTACGGGTTAATAGACAGATAACTACAATAGTTTAAACAAAGTCCCCACACTACAGCTTATAAATTAAAGATTCTAAAAAGCTTCATTAGACTTGTTATCACTAGGAATCATATCATCTAATTCCAAAGTGCTCAATTGTTCTCGTAACTTTTCGTTATCTTTATTGATAAAATCTTGTAATGTCCTATTCAATGGAGAAAAGTCATCTTTATAAAATGTCGATTTTTTAACATAAACTAAAACCATTCCATCACCAAAATCTTCTTCTGTATATAACTGAACATTATTAATAACTTCTTTGATATCTAATCGAGAAATTATAAATTCTTTACATGTTTCATCATTTATCGAAATATTAATCCATGAACATCCCTTTTTTTCACGATAATAAAATTGTGCTGCATTAAACATAACACCAGTCAAAATCCAGGGTTCAAAGTTTTCTTTTATTTCAGGCGTTAATAGTTGATTAATATCATATTTGCTGGCCTTGAGAATAGAAATTTTATCATTTAAGAATTTTTGTTCATTTTCGATTTCTTTATGGGTTTCACGAATGTGTGATGCTATCATTTCGATACTTTGACTTGCAGCTAAATATTTATCTTTCTCTGAAAATGAATTTGAATATGTTGGAACATCAGTTAGTTTTGAATTATCGATCATACTCATGGCTTCTTGATTTAAATAGTTCTTAGTATCATTTAAAAACCCATTAACGCTTCTATTATTGAATGCCCTTAACTTTAAACTGTCTTGACTTAATTCTTTTTGTTTTAGTTTTATTTTTTGAATCTCTTCTTCAATATTCAATAATATATTTGCATTATCATATGTATATATTTGTGGATAAATTTTCTCTTCAACTTTAAGACCAATAGTTAGGTTGTTCATACCCGATTCAAATGTAATTGGTATAATATCAGATATCTCCATTAACAAAATTCTATTATTATCACTTTGAAAAAAACAATTATGAATAGTCTCATATAATGACGGTTTCACGGTATCTACCTGAATAGGAATATTGAAAATGTCATGTGTTTGGTCAAAATTATCTTCAGCAAAGCAAACCATTTTAAATAAATTCTCACAATCATGTTTTAAATGATGATTATTCTTCATAAATAATGACAAAATTTCACTAAATGCAAAATGTTGAAATTCTGATAACGATTCAATTTCATTAGTTTGTAGTTTACTAAAACAATTAACAATATTGTATATCGAAGAAAATGATCTGTGTGAATTACCGTTCAAAAACGTAACTAACCTTTGCAATTCTTGATATAACATTGGGTTTTCCGAGCACTTTTCTCTATTCCACCAATTTGCTTTATATGGAAATTTCAAGAATTCATGATTTAATGCTATATTACTAAATCGTGGAACTTGTGAAAATATTGTCAACAATCCAGCTAAATATGATTCAAAAAGATCACCTCTTAATGGTAGAAGTACACCTGGCTCGTTTTCCTTCCTAACCATTTTACTAATATCAGTGTAGTAATCAACTGGTTTCAAAATATACTTTTCAGTTTCCGGGATTTCATTTTCATAATCTGGTATATGATGGTTTATTGCAATACTTTGATTTAATGAATACCCAAGTCTATTTTGAATCTCTGAGTCAATCGGTATATCAAATTTTATATCGTTTTGAACGTCATTTTCATTTGTATCGTATGTATCAGAATATGTTGGAGGCTCTGCTAAACCAATTGTGGGGATTGAAACTGTTGGTATAACTGTTGAATGTCGGGCTGGTGGCGGTGGCGGAGGAGTTTTTTTCTTTGTTTGATGTGCTAAATTTGGAACATTCGTTACTTCTGCATTTACATTATCACTTCTTGTTTCACTGCAGTGATCATCTTTCTTGTCATCCATCATATTGTATGTTTCGTTGGCGAAACTGAGAAAAAGAATAATACATGTGAAAAAGGTGAAGCAGAGAGGTAGTTTAGTTGGTTTAAAATAGTTTTATTTTGATAGCGAGAACAATTAATACTAATAAATTATAGTTAATTCACGCTATCTCTACCATAAGTTTTACTTAAAAAATATGAAATTTATTCATAAATAGTTAATATAAAGGTGTGAAAATATACTATTTCTAAAGATGTGATGATAGTAGTGTACAAAGATAACAACAAAAGGATAAAAACAAGGATGCAAAAAAAGCTAAAAAACATCTGGTAGTCTTTCGATCACATAAGAATGAGCACCAACACTCATGATTGGAATACCAGGAACTTTTCTAATTCTTCTCTTTAGGTCAGCATCATTGGTTGCAATAATATAACATTTATTTTGAATGACTCTACTAACTAGACAATCATCTGCATAGGTACCTTTGTGAGAACATTTAAGTCTTTGAATTCTTGGATCCTTTGCAAGTGTCAAAGCAATTCTATACCTTTGACCTAATTTTTCTAATTCTGCAAGAACACAATCTGTAACCATTGGTATACATTTTGCTAATAAACAGTCCATCATTCCTCTAACGATATCAATTTTTTTTTGGATACTGAAATTGAAAAAATTTGTATCTATAATGATTTGGTAAGGTGGTTTAATAGATTGATTGAATTGAAAAAATAGAGCAGATGACACTTGTGGAACTGATTTTATTAAATCTTTGTCTTCCTCTTTCTTTGTATCATCAACTAGATTTTTCTTGATTCTCTGGTCATCTGATTTTACCATTCGTTTGACAGAAAACTTTCTTGTTTTTTTAGCTTTACCCATGTTTACTTATCCTACTTTTGTTGAAAACAAAATGCAAACAATTTTCAAGCAGGTGTAAGAAAAATTTTGTTCCATTTGAAAAAAACAAAAAAAAAAACAAAAATAAGAAACAAACGAAATTTGCGCCACGCTAACTTTTTGCAATGCAGTACTGTGTGGCGCATGGCAGACTTTTCAATCAGAATAGGGAATCAAAACACTTTAGATCACGACATTGTTATTGTTGATAATGTTAACAGTAAATTTTTTCCTTTTTTTTTGATTTAGAGTTTTCCTTGGCTTATTTGGAGTTTGGTATATATATCATAATAAAAACTCGAAGCATTGCAGATTTCAATAATATGCAAAAAGTAAAAGTAGACGACCATTTCCATCAAAATGAGCCAATACACGACAGCAATTTTGAGCCCGATGTAAATGTTAATCAAAGACTAAATATTAGTGCAAGTATTAATAAACCTTTGAAGGATTTTGACTCAATACTTAAAACTATGTCACTGCTTAATCTAAACGATGACAAAAGAAAATTAACGCCAGCACCCCTGCCGATAATTACATCCAAAAGAAACAATGAACTAGTTGTGTTTCAAGATGAGTTCGGACCTTGTAAATACAAAATATCACCTAGTTTTGAGAATTCTTCAGATAAAGTAAGAAAAAATAACAGTAAAACTTACATTTCTAAAATAAACAGCTCCAGAAACAAGTATGGCAGCTTAAGGGTTATTAGTGATACAATACTAACAAAACGTAATTTTTCGAGTGACAATGAACAACCTAACAAAGAAAGATTAAAAGCTTCAAATAAATACGGCATCAAGCAACATGTAGAGGAAAGAAAACACAATAGGTCTCTCAACTATTTTGGTAAAAAGCCACTAGTTAGAAATGCATTGGCTACCATTTCTCATATCAAGTGGCTCGATCCAAATTTAGTTTCTAATGATGTAGTTAGTTCTGATCAATCTTTAGAATCACAAAGAACAAATATGGTACCTGAAAATAAGGAGAATATATTTGTTGTACCCCCAGAAGACCAAGTTGATGCTACAACCGCAGCATCTGCGTTAAAATTCGAAAACGTTTTGGTTTTTTCTCCACAACATTACTGGACTATTGTTTTTAGTCATGAACAGAATGATTCATCATGTCTTTTGGAAAACTTTCATAGGCTTCTATATGACTATGAACGTTTATGGAACCAAGTACAACAACAAAACCGTTAAAAAAACATTTTTGGTCACGTGACCTGATAAGGTTTAGGGTAAACCGTATTTCCACTTTTTTTTTTCAGATCTATTAACTTGTTTATTTTCAACTTCTTCATGTTTTCAAGAAACACATTTCTCTTTGTTTCTGGAGAAATTTGTACATATTCTTTGCTTTCTCTTTCTTTTTTCTCGGTATCTAGATAATTTATATTCATAAAGTATTGTATATATATATATATCAATAATATAAGCTAGTTACTTTGACCATGTCTTACACTGAGCATTTAGATGCTTTTGTTACAAAACTTGATGATAAATTATTGGATTATCAAGAAAAACATTCCTTGTTTTCAGAACTATGTGATACACTAGAAACCTACAACGGTGTTAATGAATATGAATATTTTTTGAATAAAGTTACTGATGTTTTCTTTAATCATTTAGATACTGTACCAATATCTTTTATATCAAATTCAAATGAACAAAAATTAAGATTTTTAATTTTGGATATAATTCATAGATTGCCTTATAATGAGACCTTCCAACCTTTTGCAATAAAAGTTTCTGATAAATTAATTGAAATATTGAGAGTTGATAATGAAGAAAATGGTTTACAATGTATGAAAATTATTACTGCTTTACATAAATCTTATAAGAATTTGATGTCTTCAAAGGTTGATGTATACCTAGATTTTTTAAAATTAGTATATGAAAATTTATCGAGTTTAGTTGCTGAGCAATTTGGAGTTTATACACGCGACGGTGAATCAGTAGATATGGATAAAAATGTTAACGATAATAGTACTATTAATGAAAAGAAAGGAACTGATGAAATTGCAAATAAATCAGATACTGCTACTTCACCATCTGATTTTTCTTCAACAGACGAATTGAATTTTGTGCGTACATTATTCAAAGCAACTCATTCCTTCAAGATGGCATCTGAATGTCCAATTACCTTGGTTTCACTATATAGTACCTACAAACCTTTACTCGATTCAACTGTTGATTCAATTTTGCCATTAGTTATTAATGTTTTGAAGTTACAGGCACCAGCACAAAGGAGAGAACATGATAAAGCAGAACTATTGAATTCTAATGTTGTTAAGATTGCACCATCACTTCACAACAATTCTATCTATAATGATTTTAATTTTGCCCAAGTTAAAGCTTCTTCATTCATGGCTTATGTGTTTATTAGAAAAATTTCATCACCAAATGTTGAAGAATATCAAAAAGATATACCTGATTTAATTATAAGATTATTGCAAGATTGTCCAAGAGAGTTATCAACTGCAAGAAGAGAATTACTACATGCTACTAGACATGTCTTATCGACCAATTTAAGAATATTATTTTTACCAAAGATGGATTTATTGTTTGATGATAATATACTTATTGGGGATGGCCTAACAGCACATGAAACATTGAGGCCACTGGCGTACTCAATTGTTGCGGATTTTATACACGTCAATAATTCCCTTACTTCTGATCAAATTTGGAAAAGTGTTAAGAAATACAGTAGATATCTTCAAGATGATTCATTAGCTCAAACTGTTCATATCATGAGTGCAAAACTATTATTAAATTTAATGGACAGAATATTAAAATTGGAAGATAAAAATGATTCAAGACAATTATTACTACTAGTTATTGATACTTTTGGTAAAAGATTTTCCGCTTTAAATTATCAATATGATAACATAATGCAACAACATGAAGAATTCAAAAATAGCAGGAAAGATAGAGCGTTAAAATTAAAGGAATTGGAAACATTCGGTAAAAATCTGACAGGTAAGTCAATTGATGAAAATCATCATATTAGAAATTTGTCAGAAAAATTACACCTTGATGATAAATCTACAGATACTAAAATGGATATAGATGATGAAAAAGATTTAGTTACTAATATTTCATTTTCTCAGCTTGAAAGAGAATTACCAATTCAAATAACGCAACCACCAACACAAGACCCATTAGATAGTGCACGTTACTTATTTAGAACTCTAATGACATTTTTAAAATCAATTTGTTATGGATTTAAGAATTGTAATATGGCACCACCAAAAGATTATACACAACAAGTTTGGCAAGAAAGTGCACGTCTTATTTCAATAGAAGAATTAAACATTTTTAAGAGATTGTTCAGAGAATCGACTGGTGGTTTGAAATTTTTCCAAAGTTCAAAAATTACTACAATTACCTCATCACTGAAACAATCGTTTGATGCAAGTGGACCTAGTCTTCCGATCACTTCTTCAAAAGAAGAAAAGGATTTAATGGAAATATTGGCAACAATTTTTATTTACTTAGAACCGGCCGCATTTAATGAAATTATCCAAACTGAACTCCCTATTTTATTTGAAGAAACTTTGAAAAATCCAGCATTACTTCATATCCCGCAATTCTTCTTAGCAAGTGAAATTACAACCTCCAATTTTTCAAGTATCCTGATTGTCTTTGTCATTTCAAAATTAGAGAAACTAGGAGATATGGATATTGTCAAATCCAACATTCTAATAAGACTATTTAAATTATGTTTTATGTCAGTCAATTTATTCCCAACTGCGAATGAAAATGTTATTCTGCCGCATCTTAATAAGTTAATATTGGATTGTTTGAAATATTCGATGCATACAAAAGAACCAATTGTTTATTTTTATTTAATTAGAACACTATTCAGAAGTATTGGAGGAGGTAGATTTGAATCACTTTACAAAGAAATTCTACCGCTTTTACAGCTATTATTGGATTCATTGAATAGATTGGTTCAAACTGCACGACGTGCACATGAAAGAGATATTTATGTTGAATTATGCTTGACTGTCCCTGTTAGATTAAGTGTATTGGTTCCATATTTAAGTTTTCTGATGAAACCATTAGTTTTTGCATTAAATGGGAGTCAAGATTTAATCAGCCAGGGATTAAGAACTTTGGAATTATGTGTTGATAATTTAACAGCTGAGTACTTTGATCCAATAATTGAACCTGTCATTGAAGATGTTATGAAAGCTTTATGGAAGCATTTAAAACCTCTTCCATACTATCATCAACATTCACATACTACTTTAAGAATTTTAGGTAAGCTGGGTGGTAGAAATAGAAATTTTATAAGTTTACATAATGATCTTAGCGGCGAGACTTTAACGGATCAAAGACTTGAAGGTTTATTTAAAATTGAAGGCTTGCAAGGTGAAGTTCCTGTTTCCATGACGGCAGCTATGAATACAGCATTCAATACCTTAGAAAGTGTTAGGTATAAACTTCATTATCGGGTAAGTGCGTTCAAGTATTTATCAACAATTTTAAAATTAATGATTAATGCAAATGAAATTCCTGAAGGTTATGAATTGAATGTACAACAAGTTGTTAATTTTATTATTCAAGAAGGTAAAGACCCAATTGATCACAATCAGATATCACTTGAAGCTGATGATACCTGTGATCCAGCTAAATTTTCTAGGCAAGAAGACCTCTTAATAAAATTGTTGAAATCATTATTTTTTGCTGTTTCGTTAGATGAAACGAAAGATGAATCATATTCATTGATTGAAGGTATTTGCCAACATTATGTTCTTCTTAGTTTAAGTAAAGCAATGATTGATCATCATAAAATCAGTAGACAATTTTCAATTGCTAATCACGAAGGAAAACATTTTCTTAATACCAATACTATTTATGAAGTTATTTCTTATGCATTAAGTCATTATATTAGTTCTGTCAGAGAGGTTGGTAAATTTGCTGTTAAAGTTATATTTGAGACGTGCGTTAAATTATTTGGTTCTATTAATAATGCACTAAAATTCATGCCAGTTAGAAGAATGTGTTCAACATTTATTCACAATTGTTTTGAAGATAAGTATTATGATAAATTAGGTGGGTGTATCGGTTTGCAAATGATGGTTAAGGAATTAAATATTCCTTATGAATATTTTGGTGTTAGACAGCTAGAAATTTCAAGGGCAATGTTTTTTGTTCTAAGAGATACACCAGAGGATGTACCTGCTGAAGTTTTTAAAATTGCAAAAGATATTATTATTGAAATCTTAAAAAACTGCAATAAAGAAGTTTCAAAGGATATGGTATTTCAACAATCATTTCAGTCACTTGTTAGTCAAATTGTATTTGATTTAAGTAACTCAAATATCAAAGTTAGAGAAACTGCTAAAGAGTCGCTTCAAGTATTATCAGATGTTACATCAGTTCCAGTTTCAACTATGGTCACTCCAAGTAAGGGCATTTTGTTAGCTCCAATTTTTGGGAAACCGCTTAGAGCATTACCATTTCATATGCAAATTGGTAATATTGATGCAATTACATTTTGTCTTAGCTTAGAGGATACATTTTTAGAATTTAATGACGAGTTAAACAGACTGCTGTCCGAAGCTCTAGCGTTAGTTGATGCAGAAGATGAATCATTAATTAATGTTAGTGGTGTCCCAGAACATACAACTGCAGAACAGTTGATAAATTTGAGAATTGTTTGCATTGAATTATTATCAATTGCCTTAACAAAGAAGGAGTTTTCAAATAATCAAGTTAGAATTAAAATACTAGGTGTATTTTTTAAAACTTTATGCTCCAATAGCTCAAGAATTATTAATGCTGCATATTCTGGTTTGCAAAGGGTTCTTTCTCAAAACTCCAAGTTACCAAAGGAGTTACTGCAAAGTGGTTTACGTCCAATGCTAATGAATTTGTCTGACTATAAAAAATTAACTGTTTCGGGTCTAGAAGCTTTATCAAGATTATTAGAGTTACTTATATCATATTTTAAGGTTGAAATTGGCCGGAAATTGTTAGATCATCTGATGGAATGGGCCAGTCCGCCGACTTTGCAACGTATTTCATTACAAGAACTTGATAATAACGTAACTGTTCAAATTATTGTTGCGATTTTTAAAATATTCCACTTACTGCCCCCACAAGCACATACATTTATGAAGGAACTGATGGAAACATTGCTTTTCCTTGAAACTAATCTACGCCGTCACTATAATTCACCATTTAGAGAACCACTTGCTAACTTTCTGAACAGATTCCCTGAACATTCGGTACTATTTATGAAAGACCACATGACATCTAGAAATTATGGTTCAAGATTTGCTTATTTCCTTAGTATGGAAAAATGCAAAGATTTCAGAGATGAGTTCAAAAAACATATTGATTCATATATTGACATGATTGCGAATGAATCAAATAATGATTTGAAATATGTTATTTTGGTTAATACAATTGATGCAGTTGAATCTCTTTCAAAGTATGATAATGAATGGTTTGCTTCTTCTAAAGAATTATTAAAGAAATTGGGTGATTTTACTGTTGAATGTATGGCTTATGAAAAGTCATCTCCAATCTCATCCCGTATTCATTTTCAATTAGACCAATCAACTGAAAAGGTTCAAAAAATCTATGTTAGATATTTGAAACTTGATAAAACCAACTTTACTGATTTAATTCAACTTGTTAATTATTTATGTATCAATGAAATTGCTGTTAATAAAGATCTAGAAGATTATTTATTGAATTACATCATTAAAGTTGATGATTCTGAAAAGGCGGTTAGCTATTTAACCGAGTTGACAGAGTATATTACAGATCCTGAGTTTAAAATAATTTCTAAAACTTACTTATTACACCATATTATGATTCCTTTATGTTACTATTTTGCAAAAGCTAAGAGGAATCTCACTATTATTAAATCAGGTAAAGAGTGTGCTGCATGGTTGAAAAATATAGGTGAAAATATCTGGAAAGTAGGCACAGAAACTCCAAAGATTGAATCATTTATTTTTGACAAGTTTAGGGTTGAATTACTACGATTAACTTCGGTTTTATTACAGTATTATTCGGATGCTGTTATTGATTGGAAGAAAGACATTATTAAATTCAACTGGAACTTTATTAGTTTAGAAGATAATATTTCAAAGCAAGCTGCTTACATTTCTACTGTTTATTTTATTAGAGCGTTTAATACACCATCTAAAGTTATTATTCAAGTTTTTGTTGCACTTTTAAAAGCAAATCAGTCAGACGTTAAGTTTATGATAAGGCAATCATTAGATTTAATTGCTCCTTATTTGAACAAGAAATTGGGCTCAGATAGAGAATGGATTAATTGGACTAGAAGAGTTTTATCCGAAGATGGTTATGCTATAACACAAGTTTCAAATATTTATCAATTTATTGTTCATCATTCTGATTTCTTTTATGCATCAAGAGATCAATTTATTCCTAATATCATTACTGCCATGAGCAAACTATCTGCTGTGAACAATGCTGCAACTGAGAATCAAATACTAGCAATTGATTTAGCCGAACTAATTTTACAATGGGAAGTCAAATCGAAGAAAGAAATCGAAGAAACTCAAACAACTGCTCATGTAAGAAATTTTAGTGTTGAAATGGATGTTGATATAAATGTTGAAGGTAAAACGGAACAAAATAATTTGAATGATGATGTCATGGATGTTGATGGAAAAGAAGAAAATCAGGTTAAAGTTAATTATAACGCTAATAATGGAGTTTCACAACAAAAAGATAACAATATTGAAGACGATGTTGATAAAATTGTAAGTCAACCTAAATCAGAAATTGAAAACAGTAGTCACAAAATTTATTCAGTTCCAACTAGTCAAAGAGACACGTTCATTACTTTCTTAATTCGCCATGTTTGCATTTGTTCTCAAAGAGCTTCCGAAAATGAACTTGGCCGCCGTGCTTTGAATATTTTGCATATCTTTTTATCTCCAAATTTCTGGCCTGATGTTTCAGTAAAGCTTGCTTTTTTTGAAAAGTTTTTAGTCAACACTGATTCCAATGTTAGTAATATGCTTGTTTATTGTTTGAATGCTTTGGAAGTGCTTAATATTGCATTAGAATGGAAAACGTCCGGCTGGATTATGGAAAATTTACCAGAATTTCAAACATTACTGGATAAGTGTATTAAGTCTAATAATCATGATATTCAAGAAGCACTTCAAAGCGTGTTGCTGTTGATTTTAGAAGCGATTTCATTAGAAAATATTCACATATCCGAAGAAGAAGATGATGAGGAAACCGATGGTGATAAATTTATGAACTTTTTAGTTTCTGTTATTGCTGATGATTTGAATGCAATAAATTCGGTTGCTGCTGGTGTTACATTAGCTTCGAGTGTTGCTAAATTTAAACCAGAATTATTAGACATTCATATTCCACTAATGGTAAGGACCCTTGGCAAGTTAGTGAAGGATCATGTCACTCTTGCAAGTCAAGGAAAGCATCAATCTGGTTCTGACACGTCTAATGCGACAGAATATGAAGTAAGAATGACCACAAAACTTGTTGAAAAATTATTGACTTTTGGTGCTAATCGTATTGTTGCACTGGGTGATCAAAGGAGAATTTATTTGTCTATTCTTGTTCAATTGATTGATAAATCTATTGATAAGGGTTTACTTACTACTATTGCAAAAATTATTAGGCGATGGTTATTTGAATCAACTGATGTTGTTCCAACTATTAAGGAAAAGGCTGGTATTTTATCCAAAATGATGATTTACGAATTAAAAGGTGATTCTGAGTTAACTAAAGTATATTATCAAATTATTATGGATATTTTCAAAAGTGAAAATTTGAATTATAGTGAACTTACTTTCAGATTAGAACATCCATTTTTAGTTGGTACTAAGATTTCAGATGTTGCAATTCGTCAAGAATTAATGTCTATTTTTAATAAATCATTAGATAAAGACATTCGTAGTAGGCTATTTTACATCATTCGTGAACAAAATTGGGAGTATTTATCAGAATATCCATGGTTGAATCAAGCATCACAAATGTTATATGATTGCTTTGATTTTAACTATCCGTTAAAATTATCCGCTAAAGAGAATACACTTGCAAGTATGGATGAAATCAAAGTTGTTTTACCACAAAATTCAGTCGAATGTGCAACTGATGCAGTTTCTACCTTACTGAAAAAGCATGTATCCTTTATTAATGAAAGTTTGAAAACTACTGTATCTGATATATTGACACCGCTATTGGATATTTCTTATCAATCACCAGAGGCTATTCACAATTCATGGTGTACATTATTTCCACTTGTATATACTTCAATTGATCAAAACGATAAATCAGATTTTCTTTATGCATTTGTTACACTATTATCCAAAGATTATCATATGCGTCAACAAGAAGGTAAACCCAATGTGATCAATACTATGTTAACTGCTGCTGGTATGTGTCCAGATTTACAATTACCACCACATTTAGTTAAATATTTAGGTATCAATTATGATGCTTGGCATTCTGGTGTTAGAATCTTAGAACAAATTGAGTTAAATCCCGTCATTGATAATTCCAAAATTAGAGAAACAAATAGGGATGCAATGGTTGAAATGTATTCCAATTTACAAGAGGATGATGTGTTTTATGGTATGTGGCGAAGACGTTCCAAATATTTTGAAACTAATGCAGCATTATCGTATGAACAAATTGGAATGTGGGATAAGGCTATGAAAATGTATGAAACTGCACAAGTCAAGGCACGAAGTAGTATTCTTCCATATAGTGAAAGTGAATATTCATTGTGGGAAGATAATTGGATTCTTTGTGCTGAAAAACTGCAATGTTGGGATATATTAACTGAACTGGCAAAACATGAAGGTTTTACTGATTTACTCCTAGAATGTGGTTGGAGAGTTGCTGATTGGATCACAGATAAAGAACCTTTAGAACAATCAACTAAGACCGTCATGGATGTTCCAACTCCAAGGAGACAAATGTTTCAAACGTTTTTAACTTTACAATCATATGCACATAATACAGAAAGTATTCACAATGTTAATAAACAAGTCGATGAAGGAATACAATTATCATTGAGGAAATGGTATACACTACCTCAACGATTAACCAATGCACATGTATCATTGTTGCACAGTTTTCAACAGTATGTTGAATTTACAGAAGCAACCCAAGTCTACCGGAGCTTAACATCGACTACAGCAGAAAATTTGGATGCCAAGTCACAAGATTTGAAACGTGTTTTACAAGCTTGGAGAGAACGATTACCAAATGTGTGGGATGATATCAATATTTGGAATGATTTAGTTACATGGCGTAAACATGCATTCGATGTTATTAATAAAGTTTATATCCCATTGATTCCAGCTATTCAACAAACTAATAGCAACAATAATAATTCATACGCTTTTCGTGGTTATCATGAAATTGCTTGGGTTATCAACAGATTCGCACATGTTGCTCGAAAGCATAATATGCCTGATGTTTGTATCAATCAATTGACTAAGATCTATACACTTCCAAACATTGAAATTCAAGAAGCTTTTTTGAAACTTAGAGAACAAGCAAAATGTCACTATCAAAACCCAGCGGAACTAAGTACTGGTTTGGATGTAATTAGTAATACTAATCTGGTTTACTTTGCTGCACAGCAAAAGGCTGAGTTTATCACACTTAAAGGTATGTTTTTAGCAAAGCTTAACGTCCCAGATGAGGCCAATCAAGCATTTGCTACTGCTGTGCAACTAGATTTGAATTTACCAAAAGCATGGGCTGAATGGGGATTTTTCAATGATAACAGATTCAAAGAATCAAATGATATTAATTATGCAAAACACGCAATTAGCTGTTATTTACAGGCTGCAAGTTTATACAAAAATAATAAAGCACGTCGTTTGTTATGCAGAATTTTATGGTTGATCAGCCTAGATGACAATTCAGGAACCCTTAATGAATCCTTTCAGTCTCATCAAGGCGATATGCCTGTCTGGCATTGGGTTACCTTTATTCCGCAACTTTTATCAGCATTATCACATAAAGAAGCAAGTTTTGCACGTATCATTTTGATTAGGATTGCAAAGGCTTATCCACAAGCATTACATTTCCAATTACGTACCTCAAAGGAAGATTATTCAGTTTTGCAAAGACAACAATTACCAAACCAAGGATCTTCTACTGCCACACCAGATGCAGCTGCTACTAACTCACAATCTCCACCTGTACCTGTTAGTGGAGAAACAACTTCAACAAATCCGAATGCTGCTTTTAATGGTGCTCTTGCTGTTGTGGGCACAAAAAATTTTTCGACTGCCAATGATACTACGTCTGCCTCTCATAGTAATCCAACTGCAACTCCTGCTGGCTCACCTCCTGCTGGTTCTCCAGCTATGCATCCCGGTATTGTTGCTTCCCAAACTAAACCATGGATACATGTTGATGAGATCATGGGAATTTTAAAAACTGCATACCCGTTGCTTGCATTATCGTTAGAATCTCTTGTTGATCAAATCAGTCAACGCTTTAAATCCAATCATGATGGTGATGCTTATAGATTAGTTGTTGCGTTGTATAATGATGGTGTTCAATATTTTAATAGGCTATCTAATCCAAAAGAAGATGCGAGATTACCACCAGCAACGGAAGCCAATATTGTTAGATTTGCTAATACTGTGTTGCCACCGCATATTAAGGAAGAATTTGAAATTGATTTAATTCAAAGTAAACCAAATCTTGAAACTTACATTTCCAAGCTAAAGAAATGGAAAGATTGTTTAGAAGAAAAGCTAGACAGAACTTATGGTAAGGTTAATTTAGAAAGAGTTTGCCCACATTTAAGTCAGTTTCATCATCAAAAATTTGAAGATATTGAAATTCCAGGCCAGTACTTATTGAATAAGGAAACCAATCAGCATTTTATTAAGATTGAAAGATTCATGCCCACAATTGAAATGGTTCGTGGTCCAACTGCATGCTATAAGCGTATAACAATTTGTGGGCATGATGGTAGTATGCATAAATTTGCTGTTCAATTTCCTGCTGCACGACATTGTAGAAGAGAGGAAAGAATTTTTCAATTATTTAGATTGTTTAATGATCAGCTTTCAAGAAATGTTCAAACTAGACGTCGTCATATTGAATTTACTTTACCTGTTGCAATTCCATTATCACCGCATATCAGATTGATGTCAGATGATGATAAATACATTAATATGTTGAATATTTATGAAAGATATTGTAAAATAAAAGGACAGAATAGAGAAGAACCTTTAGCATATACAATTGAAAAGCTACATGCAGCCTATGATCCAAGGCTTCCACGTCCCGATGTCTTAAGTGTCAAAACTGAAATTTTAAGTGCAATTCAATCATTATTCGTGCCAAACACTGTTATGAAAAATTATTTCTTAAATTATTATACTAAATTTGAAGATTTCTGGGTTTTCCGTAAACAGTTCAGTTCACAATATGCAACATTTATATTTTCAACATATATGTTGTGTATCAATGCAAGACAGCCACAAAAGATTCATATTCATCAATGTTCCGGTAGAGTTTGGACGTCTGAAATGTTACCATATAAGGTTGTGGTTGCTAAAACTCCACATAATATTTTTCAAAATAGCTCACTTGATGTTTCGGCACAACGTGCAGCTCCAATGTTCTGCTCTATGGAATTGGTTCCATTCAGATTAACACCAAATATTCAGGAATTAATTGGACCTATTGGATCAGAAGGTATTTTGTCAATTCATATGATGCTTATTGCTCAATGTTTATCAGATCCACAATATGAAATTGAGCATTTCCTTAATTTGTTTATAAGGGATGAAATTCAATCTTGGTATGCACAAAGAATGAGGCCAGCAAACCAAGAAACTCCAAATTTAAGAGAAGTCGTGAAGGTCAACGTTGAATACTTGATTAAAAGAGTACAACAACTGGCGACTAACGATACTTATGGCCAATCAATTGCATCGCAGTATATCATTAACCTTATTACACATGCTGTTAATCCTAGAAATTTAGCCAGTACAGATACACTGTGGATGTCATATTTATGAAATAGTCGTATTGTTATCCTTGTTTGTATATTTAGTACTGTTTCCTATTTTTTGTATGTTGTTTAGAAAAGAATTAATTAATATTCATTATTTATTAAACATTAATTATTATTTATTGATTACACAATGTTAAGTTAAACATTGAAAGCCTATCTAGAAAATATTACGATCAAATTTATGTTCAAGAATTTCATGATTGAACATGACTTCCAAATCGTCAGGATTTTGTAATCGTTCAATTCTATTGATACAGGATCGAATTTTCCTATTTGTCATAACAAAATTAGTAACTGCCAAAATAAAATTAATAAGAGTTAATTGAAAAGAGATAATTTGGAGTATTCTGAGAAATACAGTCATATCAATTGGTAGGTCTTTCATTTCTTGAAAATTATATCTCAGTTCAATGTAAGGACCACCATTGAAGACTTTTACCAACGCAATTATTGAAACAATAACACATAACGATTGTGCAATAACACAAACTCTTAATTGCCTGTAAACTTGTATTTCATTTGCTAATTGCGAAAATGGATTTTCTAAAACATCTTCCAATTCTGAAATAAGTGATAAGGGTAAAATATATGAGAATAATAAGTTAAGTGCTTGAGAAAGGTAAAAGACAGTAACACTTTCCTTAACATTTACTAATGCAAATGCGATATAACTAAAAATCAACTGTGATAAAATAGTCAGCAACATCAACATCATACAGCTAAACAATTTATCATTTGAATATATTGCATTCCAATTGGTAACTGATAATAATGATGTTTTTTTGATGGTATAACGCTTTTGAGTTGTTTGTACATTTTCGGGCATTACAGTTTTAGACTGGGCAATTACATCATTGAAATCTAACAATTCTCGTAGTGTTTTAAAATTGTTAATGGTTCTTGTTGTCATAGCAAAGATTAGCAACTAATTCTTACTAATATTGTTTCGTATAAACAAAGAAGGAAAAAGAAGGAAAGTTTAATGTTTGCATGAAAATAAATATTAATCTGAAAAAAAAGGGACCCCATAAATGGGCTATTTTTTTTTCAGTTCAGCAAATCAAAGAATATAGTTTTGATTAAAATTTAACTTAATGTTTCAGTGCAGACCCATTGTAACATGACTGCATTAATATATGCACATTGTTAATGGTTTATATGGAAACTAGTTGTAAACTTGTATACAGAGAAAGATGCATTTTAAATTGGTCTATATTTATTTAAATTTAAAGTACCACCATCTTTCTAATTTGCAGATTAAGCTATTTGATTGTGCTACTCCAACATTGACCCAAACACCTTTGGCACCCATAATATTTGCCATAATCATATCTGTAAAAAGTCTATCACCAACAACTGCAACTTCGGCTGGGTTTTCACAGATATTATTTTTCTTAAAATAATCCATAATTTCTTCATGACATCCAGGTTTTTTTGTTGAATGTCTGAGAACTGGAACACCTGTTCTTTCTTCCAAAACTCGTGCTTGCTGATGGTCATTCTTATCATCATTTGTTCCTGCAGAATTACTAACAATCAACAACTTTGCACCCGGGTATTCTTTTGTCAAGGTATTCCATTTCTCTTGATATTCAGGCCAAACTTTATCATCATGTGCCTCGGCAAAGCAGTTATCTTTGTCTAACACTATCGCTTTGATTGTAGTGTTCGAAATTGCAAGTGGTACAGGTAAATGGTTAAAAGTAGGTACAATCATCTGTGGTAAGCAGAGTTGGGGGTTAAGCATTAGCCTAGCAATGTTTAGAGTTGCACTGAGATTAAAACCGGACATGTTTATGCAAAAAAAAATTATAAAAAGTATACCACTCAATCAAAAAAAAAGAATATTCATGTAGCTGTAAATTCATGTCAGCCAATACAAATTACCTTATTGGGAAAACTCTTTCTTTTTTTTTTTCAGCGCACAACATTCAAATGAATGTCATAAGCTTAAATATCGCAACGGTTTGTATTTAAAAAAGTGGTTTTGTGAAAAATAAATATTACACAAACACATAACAATGACTACAGGAAGTTTCATTGGCTCAGAGAAAAATGCAGATACCAGGAAGCAATTTTCTAGTTTGCAAACTTTCAAGAAAGACAGTGACTCTTCATCAGTATACTCTTCAAAAAATAGAAATATTACAAATCATGACCATGCTGAATCTGTTGCGGAGATGTGCCTGATTTGTACAGAACATATTAGAATTGCATCGTTACCACCTTGTGGTCATAAAATATGCCACGTTTGTTCTTTCAGAAATGTTGCTTTATATAAAAAAAATCAATGTCTAGTTTGTCGTAGTGAAATACCAACATTAATTTTTACTGAAAACAGTTCATGTGATAAATTTGATTCATTCACCGAAGCAATGTTAATCCCATCTTTTAAGAATGATCACGGCATTCGGTTTACAAGTGATTATGCAAAAGATGAAACTTTAAAATTATTAGATTATGCATGTCCAATTAATAATTGTAATACGAAAGGCATTCGTATGAAAAATTTTAAAGAACTAAATAGTCATGTTAAGGAAGTTCATAATAAATTTTATTGTGAATTATGTGCAAAATATAAAAAAGCTTTTATTACTGAACTAAAACCCTATTCGAGAAAACAATTGCATCAACATCATACAAAGGGAGATGGTCTAGGTTTCAAAGGACATCCAGAATGTAAATTTTGCGCAAATAAAAGATTCTATTCAGATGATGAATTATTTATCCATATGAGAGATAATCATGAAAAATGTCATATTTGCCAACAAATTGATCCAAATAATCCACAGTATTTTAGAAATTATGAACATTTGTCTCAGCATTTCAAATCTGCACACTATACATGTAACGTTCAATCATGTTTAGATCAAAAGTTTGTTGTCTTTAAAGATGAATTTGATTTACAAACGCATATGGCAAAAGATCATGCTACTTTATATGGTAATAGTATTTTTTCAACAAATACTTTTAATAATCAATTATACACAGTTTCAGGCGGTAATAAGAAGAAGTTAGCAGCTCAGAAGGAGCTTTCTGGTTCTGCTAATTATGAATTAAAGAAAAAGAGATTAGAGGAAAGAGCAAAACATTACTTAAATTACTCGCAACAAAAGTTTGATGAGTTTTTGGCAACAAATATCCAATACAGCAACGAACAAATGTGTGCTTTGGATCTAGTTAAAAAATATAAAGCAATTTTTAAAGATGGTAATGGCGTTGATTATGAATTACTCCTGTATGAGTTATCAGGATTGTTTCCAGTTAAATCGAATTTGCGCAAAGATTTGGAAATTATAAATAAGCCTCAGCTAGATAAAAGAGAAATGAAAGATAAGTTTCCTTCCCTACCGGGTACTGGAAAGACATTTCAACAATCCTTTTGGGATGATGGAGCTAGGTCCAAATCCAATACCAAATTAAAGATTTTGTCATCTGGTACTTCAACGACAAAGAAAAAATTATATGATTTACCGGCCTTACCAGCTGATGATACTCCAATTTTTCAACCAATTGCAAGTCGAACTACAATTAAAACTAGAGGAATATCGCCAAATACACCAGTTAATGGATATAACATTCCGGGATATAACCCAATTTCAGAAACAGCGATCAAAAAGACTAAAAATACTTGGAACTCTAGTGAAAAAGTTTCCAGTATGAGTAAGGCATCAACATCTACAACATCGTTAGCATTTGCCTTAAATGGATCATCCTCATCGCTATCTTCTACAAAATCAAAATCTTCATCTTCGTATCCTTCATTATCGTCGGCAATAAATTCAAGACCAATCATTATCAAGAAAGAAACTAAAGCTGACCCACTACTTTTCCCGAGCTTACCAGATGACCCAGTGCCAAAAAAGATAATTCCGCGTGTTAATCCTATCAATACATCAACGGGACCATGGGGCTCGGGTGCCACAACACCTTTAGAGGGATCATCGTCATCAGATGTTTTTAATCTAGATGACATTGGAACAAGTTTAAAGACTGTTAAAAAAGGCAAAAAGGGTAAAAAGATTGTTTATCGTCTAGATATTTAATCTTACATACATCTATTCCACAGTAAATTGTTTATACGCAAAAAAAATGTACAGTACAATATCACATTTACATAAATTTTGTGTACAGTTAGAATACCTCAAACCCTTTTGACCAAACATAAATTCCATCGATTAATATTACAATAACAAAGCAAATGATGAAAGTTGACCAAAAGTAGATATGTTGATACCATGGATGTTCAAGATTATATAATTCATTGATAAATGAAGACATTGTAGTTAGTGAGCCACAAAATCCGGCTAAAAATCCATCTAAAATAAAACGATGAACTTTATTATTAATTAGTAGTTGATTCTCCTTCACTAATGCATGAGTTAATAATTCGGATATTGCAATAAGTGTACATCCAATTACATTCGCCATAAAAGTACCAGTGGGAAACCAAGACCGGATAATTTTACCATTCAACCTTGTTAATTTAAATCTTAATAATGCCCCAAACGCACCAACTAAAATTGCAAATGAATAAGAATTTTTGTACCAATTATCGATTGATAATACACATGTTAGAATTAAATTGGCTATAAAAGCAGTAATTCCGGCTAAAACAAAACCTAATTCAAATACCCTTATATTTCGACATGTTAAAATTGCGGAAATTCTTGGAACAATATAATTATCAAAAAACAAGGCAAAGTGTATGCCTAGAATATGGCCAAATAAAGGAATTGCAAATGCTGTTAAAGTTGCTGAAAAAAATTCCATAACTCTATATCCCGGATTAGGTAATTTACCTTTAGTCAAATCAAGGGTTGAAAAAAATATCTCAATGATTGCACTTGAGAATGTAGAGAAAGAACCACAGAAACCAACTGAAATACCTGAATGAAATGTTAGTTGCTTATAGTTCGTCTTGCCTGAATTTTCTAAAATACAAGACCAAAATTTGAACGAATTATTACACCATGACATAGTAAAACACGCAGCAAAATTAACCCATAAAACAGTGCCATCACTATTATGTATATAAGAATTTTCATAGTTTGTTAGTTTTTGTAATGATATTCTTGCCAAATTTCCAAGTATTGAAAATGAAATAACTAACAATGTAACTAGATATCTTTTTGAAAATGGTGTATCTTCAACAGATAATATATTTGATGGTCTCCAAAATGTTAAATGCAATGGAGTAATTTCATTCTCCAAAAGCTTTTCTTGCTCGGTTTCCTCCGTCAGCAATAAGTTAGCTGCTGGTTTAAGGAGCCTCGGATTTCCTGGTAATTTCTGTGATAGCATTGCATATTAATTGACAAGCATAAAGATTAATTGAACTCTTAGTAAAAAATTAAAAATATTATTTTTTAAATTCACATTGTAAAAAAAAAAGCAACTCCGTTTCCAAAATAAACAAAACTTCGTACTGCGAATATGACCCTGATTTATAGTTTTCACATAGTATTAGTATTCATGACCTGAAAATGACATCCCCTTCCTCTCCCAGAACGAAATGCGCGGGAAAGTTCCTGAACAATCACCAGATTGAGAGTAATTTGATGCCTTATTATTGGTTTTTATCTACTTAAACATGAAAATGCATATTATATATTGTACATAAATATTAACATTGTGTTTTGATTTGGACTTGTACAGAAACCTCACTAATATAATTATGACTCGGACGCCTTGAAAAGGTTAAAGAATTATTATCTGTTGTAAAAGTGTAAAAGATTTGTAATGCTATCTGATACTAGGTATATTTGTGTACGTTGATTCACATAAGATATACGTTTAATAAATATTCAAACTACACATTACATTTTTTTTTATTTTATATTACATATTATAATCTTATCTAGAAGATAACTTGAACTTTAATATATTATGTATTTATACTATCATTTTTATTTAGTAACATTGACGTAGTTGAAATAATAGATTTTTGAGAATCAAAAATTGCCAAGTCATTTCATTTGAGTCCTTGAACATTATAATCACATGTACCATCCTTGAGCCATTTGAACAAGCAATTTAGTTAACTTTTCAATCCTTGTAATGCCTTGTAATGCTTGTGTTACTAAATATTTTAAGACAATTTGGAATCTCTTGGTATTTCAATTCCATTGAAAAATGGAAAAGCATTATATCATTAATTCTGGGATTATACGGAGATTTAATTCTCATTAAACTAGCTGTATCTTCATTATTAAATAATGTGCTTTCTTCATTTATTACTGGCGTAAGACCTTTTAAGATTCATAATTTTCCCAATAGTATTTGTGAGAAGTGGTGTCTACTAGTAAAAGATATGAACTTTAGATTTAGCGTCAAGTAACCGATTCCGAATTAAAACTTTCTTCTTTCTACGCGAAATGACAAATTGAGAAATGCTTTAAATAATACATAAAATGTAAAGTATAGAATAACCATCATGGTAAGTGGTTGCATTCTTATAAACTATATAGAATCCAGTTATAAGATATTTGTTAAACAAGAATGAACAATAATTGGTATTCACATTTCTTTCCTTTTGCAACAGCACCAGCAATTGTCCGTTCACAACAAAAAGATGAGTATTTTATTTCCCAATTAGAGAAACAAGTTATTGACTTGATAAAGAAATTTAACGGTGCTAGATTTGTACACAAATATCAACCAGATTTCAATGTTTTTGTTAAAACACTCTATCTTATAGTTACCACTGGTGTTGGTGCACGTACTTTGGGGGAAGAATATGTTGATTTACGATACGTTGATAGGAATGGTATATATGGCATAAGTAAAATTAAAAGATTAGCATTTATTTTTCTATATGTTTTTATACCTTATTTATTAAGTAAGGTTAGTAAGTGGATAGCTAACAGGACTCATGATCCACTTGCATTGAAAAAACTGTTAAATAAGCTAACATTTATTCGTATTATGGACATAATGAATTTACATCTTACATTATTTTATTTCAGTGGTAAATACTATGATTTATCAAAAAGAATTTTAGGCATGAGATATATTTTCAGTTACAAACCAGATCCAAGATCAAATAGAGGCAATAAAAATTATGAAATTCTTGGTGGTCTAATGATGCTTCAACTTGTATTCAAATATAGTGTTGTTATGAAAAATTTACTAGAACATACATTTTGTCGAAGTACTGATAAATCTAAATTAGGCGGGAGTCCAAAGGAATTAAAAAGAAAACAAATAGGACATGGTATCTACAACAGTTTACCAGAAATGGAAACAGACGCCAGTGCCTATACTTTGGTAAATGATGATAACGAGAACATTATAAGTGGGATGTTTAAACACAACATAACTATTATCGACTTACATGATCCTACACAATTACAATATTTCCCTGAACAGAGTAGAAACTGCATGCTCTGTCTTTCACCAATGAAAGACCCTGCTTGTGCAACTTGCGGTCATGTTTTCTGTTGGGGTTGTATTCTCGATTGGTGCAAAGAAAGACACGAATGTCCTCTGTGCAGGGCACCAATCCGTACCAGTCAGTTGTTGGTGCTTCATTAACAATAGCATGATACTGCAATTGCAAGTGCTAAAAAAAAACAATATAAATTTTTAGGGATGAAAACAAAAAGGAAATTTATTGACAAATTCTCAGGCAAAAACACCGCCAGGCAAAAACACCGCCAGGCAAAAAAAACGCAACTCTATATAAGAAAAGAATTTCCCCAGAACTTCTACATAGCAATCTCTTCCTTCCATATCAATCAATCAATCAATACACTAATCAAATACCAAATGTCTTGTTGTTCTACTTCTAATAATTCAAAATCTTCCTGTTGTCAAGCACAAACAACTGCATGTGTATGCCCTAAACTGTGTCAATGTCCTGAAGGTCAATGCAAATGTGGAGAATGTGCAAATGATAAAACTAAGTGTGTTTGCCCTTCTGCTGTTTGCTCCTGTGAAGGTGAATGTTCATGTTCCCATTGTGCTGTATCAAACAAATGTTCATGTTCTTCTGCCACTGTTGCATCTACAACTCCAAAATGTGCTTGTCCAAAGAAATGCCAATGTCCTGAAGGTCAGTGTAAGTGTGGTGCTTGTATAGATGATGTTACTAAGTGTGTTTGCCCAACTTCTACATGTTCTTGCGAAGGTAATTGTTCTTGCGAACATTGTGCAAAAACAAGCAACTGTGAATGTGCTTCATGCGATGATTCATGTCAATGTTAGTTATAAAACTTAGCAACTCTTTTCTATTCTATAAATTTATAATTGTATAATAGCCAAATTAATTTTAGCAATATTGATAAAAAATAAAAGTTAAAGTAAAAAATATATAGATAAAAAATCATTGAAAAGAAATTACATTATAACAAAATAAAATAAAACGAATTAAAATAAAATAAAAAAGAAAACTCATACAAAGCTGACTAAAACAAAATTGAATCTTTAATTGAGTTTAGTTTATTTTTTTTCGGTTTCCAATGGAACAACACCTGCAGCTGTTGCAGTTGTTGAATCAGGTGTAATTGTATTAATTACTGGGAATTGAGCACTTCCACCACTTGAATTGCCAGCTTGTTGTTGTTTCTTGAGTTCTGCGAGTCTTAGTGCTTCATCATTAACTGATTTAACATCTTGAGTAACGTTTTTATAGAAATCATGAACTTGACTACCATATTTATCATTCTTAAATTTATCCATATAAGAGTTCAAAGTTCTCACACCATTATTCCAATAGCTTTGAAGACCCCATTGATTATTTGCTTGATCAACAAGGGTATTGGTTTGATCAACTATTTGTTTATTCTTTTCTTGAAGATGATATTTCTTATCCAAATTTGAAATAAATGAATTAAATCTATCAGAAATACCACGTTGTTGATCAAACTGGATGGCCTTTTCAACTAATGAAGATTGTAAAACATAGCCATTTGCAAGCAGTTCTGCAATAATTGCACTTTTTGGTTTAGATTCTTGATCGATATCATTTTCATTTGATTCATCATGGGTTAAATCGTCATCAGTTGCTGCTGGTGCTAGTGATGTTGGTTCTGGTTCAGAAACTGTGATGGCAGAACCTTCAAATTCTGCACCGTTTAAAAGTAAAGCGGTTGAAATTGCAGATGCTTTTTCAAATTCAACTTTAATAGTCTTGGTTTTTTCAGTTGTTTCAATAACCTCCATACTCTTAATTTTGCCACAGAATGAAAAGAATTCAGAAATTTTTTCTTCAGTTGAATTGACTGGAATTTGGGATGCAATAATAAAAGACATTTTGATATTTATTCTATACGATTGTTATATTAACTTGTGCAGTAGTTGAGCAATTGTTATCAAAAGAAAAAGAGAAGGGCAAAGAAGTAGAAAGGATAGGAAGAAGGCCCAGCCCCTGCGAATGCGATACAATTAATTTTTATCTTAATCTTAGATGGCGCCTTATTGTTCACTCAATATCAAATTTTAAATTATGAGAACTCAAAATCAATAATCATTTCTGTATATTATATTTTGACGCTATTTATATTTTACCTAATTTTCAATCAATATCTAATACCTTTTTACATATATTTTTATAAAAACTAATGTATAAAGTTTATTTTATAGCTTTGACTATTTCATCATATTTTGTAAGTTCTTTACGAACTGCAAGGACACTATCAACGATAACCGCATCAACACCAGCTGCAATTTCAAGTTTAGCATTTTCTGGATTATTATTTGCTGATCCATAGGTAAAGCAAGCCAGACCACTAGCTTTAACAACGCTGGCTAATCTTGGACACTTAATAAACGGAATTGCATCACTAACAATACCAAATAAATTCCAATTTTTTGCGAATCTGATGGCATTCTGTAATGAGCTCGCACGAACATCCGCCATTTTATTAACACCTGCTTCCGTTAAAAATAGAACAGGAAAAGATGGTTGTTTCATTGTCATCATCATGCAAATATCTGGATGGAACGAAGAAAATATAACATTTCTACCTGAATTTTTTTCATAAACCAATGATAAAATTGTATCACAAAAATGGTTGATTTCTGGTGCAATTGGTCCAATATCATCATGTTGTGACTCATCTAGCATTGGATACTTTAATTCAATATTAAAACCAGCAGTTTTTGGAACTTTTGTAAACAACTCTTCCAATGTTGTAAATGATGATGCAATTGTCGTACCTCTTATATTTGCTTTAAATTCATTAATCTTCCAAGTTTTTGTCAATTTCATTCTTTCATGCTTTGGATTACTATCATTGTCATTATTGCTATTTAATTTTTCATCTAAGCTTGAAATTTGATCAGATGAAGATATACTTTCATTTTTGTATGAAACTGATTTAGATCTCGATTTTTTGTAAACATCAGAATCGTCTTTAATCATTTTCTTTTTGCCTAGTTTTCCTTCATCATCTTTACTTAAATTTAAATGCATAAATTGTTCTAGTGTTAAAAAATGCATTGGAATATCAATACCAGATTCGGCAATAATAAAATCATGATAAATAACTGGAACATCGTCTTTGGTGAGCTGAACATCAAACTCAACGTATTGTGCACCTAATGAAGCAGCTGCAATAAAAGATTCAACTGTATTTTCACCCAATTGTAAGGACTTTTTATTTCTACAATTCATACCATTACCCCTATGTCCTATAAGTCTTGGATGAATCAATGATTTCCAATACATATCTGCATCAGCTGGAATTTTTCCAGTTTCTTCAAATGAATTCACAATCAAAACTTCAAATTTAATACTACCTAGAACTTCCATAGTGTTAACCTCTAGAATTGGTACTTTAACACAATTAAACAGTGATCTTTTATTTGGTCCAACTGATGTATAGATACTTTTTAAAATTGCAACACCACGTCCTAGAATCTTTTTATTGCTATTCATTTTATTGTCATTAATTTCAATATCAAATGTTGGTACAATATCAAAATAAATCATTGTATCCAAAGGATTTTTATCATTACAATGAAACATAATTGGATCTGTTGAACTGCCATGGTTATCATTAAGTGGCAATTCCAAGGGATATGGTGGTTGATCTGGCAAATTTGATGGTGTAATAACAATTGATAATGCAGAATCTAATTCAGTTGAATGAATTTTAGACAAAGGAATTTTGTTAAGATCTATTGCTGGATTAACATCACGTAAGTCTGTTGTACCAATTGTAATTAGTATGACAGATTGATTTTTTTTAAGATATTGGTTACCAACAATCGTTTTATTTGATGGAGATATTGGTATATGCGATACAGATAAATTTCCATGTTTTAAATGTTTTAAATCAATCTTATCCGACTTTGAGTCGGGGGTTTTGATCTTCATATCTGAAAGCTTATGAATACTTGAACCTGAATCATTTCTAGCCAGAAGTTTCGGCGATAGTTTGGGAGATATTATTTTTGACTCTAATGATTCATATGGATTGAAATTTTGTGGTGTCAATTTATCAACAATATGGATATGGCCACGTAATGCAGCGTGTTCACGAGGAGTCCAGCCACTTTCATCTTGGAGATAATATTTTGCCCCGTAATCAATCAGTAAATCGATGATATCAACATAACCATTTGAAGCTGCAACAAAAATTGGTGTCCATCCAAAAGATGTTTCACCAAGTTCAGCATTTGCACCGTTTTGAAGTAATGATGAAACACTTTCCTTTAAATCATACTTTGCTGCAACATATAATGCAGTTTCCTTTGATTTTTCACTTTCATAAGCATCAATATTAACACCTTTACATTTTAAAAGACATTCTAATAAACCTGGAGTGTTCATTCTAGTTGCGACATGTAATAAATATGGACAGGTTAATTTAATGTCATCCTTGATTGAATCAAGTAAAACTTCAGTAGTCTTTGGATGCTTACCTAAAACAGCAAGGTGAACAGGTGTCAGGTTCTCTGAATCACCCCACTGTGAAACATCATCTAATGAAATATTTTCATCATACATTCCCCATTCTTTTAAAAACTTCAAAATGATAAGGGTGACTTGTTTTAAACCATATTGTGATGCATAATGCAATGGAGTTCTTTTATAATTATCCTTCTGTAAAATTGCAAATTTTAAATGAGCCGGTAAACTTTGAAAAATATATAATAAACCTTTGGCAAAATCATTTGAATTTATACCATCAGGACCATAAGTATAAAATAATGAAGAATTATAAACCGTCTTTTTTATCTCACCAATATTGTAATCATTATTTATTCTATTGGAATTCTTTTTACCTAATGCAATAACATGATGATGAATAAAATTTCTACCTGAAACATCACTTGAATCTAAAAGAACAGGAATTATTTTAAGCAATGAATCAATACATTTATAAGAGAGCTCCAATGTTGCTTTATTCAAAAGTGATAATAAAAGTTTTAATGGTGCTAAAACAGGCGACATATATTCTTTAACTAAAAGAACACTCAATTGTTCAACATTATCTGATAAAATAGATCCTAAATATAAATCTAATCCTAGACTTTTTGAACTTACTTTATTATTTTTATTGTTAATTGCATTTGAGTCAGACAACGTAGGTGCAAGTAATAGATTGAAAGGGGTTGTGGTCGGTGTAATGTCGAGATTAGAAATTGATGAGGATGAAGATGAGTTATTTTTAACAGACTTTTCAGTTTCATAAACTGTTGATAGATGATTCAAATAATCATTAATCAAAGTCAAACATTTGACTGAATCCAGCTCGTTACAAAATGATAGTGGATAAACTTTTGTTTTTAAATAAGTAATTTGTTGTTTAGTACCCACCTTTTTATCTAATTTCTTTAAAATTTTGACAAACCCTCTTCTATTTATTTCCGCAAACCATTTCAAATTTCTAAAACAATTTCTTAGCTCTAATAAAATATCAACTAAATCATCATATTCTTCTAAGTCATTAATATCTTCAGTATTTTTAGGAAAAACTGCAATAATCTTCTTGAGTCTTCTTTCATAATCTAAGAATTTTTTTGAATAAAACTCATCTACTGTTTCAACATTACTATCAATATGAAAAAAAAATCTAGCTAATTCAAGTTTAACTTGTTCATCACTAAAAACATCAACTTCTGAGTTTTCATTTTTGAGTTCATTTTCTCTTAAATGAATAATTTTAACAATTTTTTTTAATCCTTTGTAATCTATGTAATGCTGATCCCATTCTGGAACCTTATGAGTCATTAATGTATGGCCAAACTTCATGATTCCTATTTATAATGATGCCTAATGGTCCCAAGTTAGATTGTGAGGTTAAATGAAGTAGTTTTATCAAAAAAAGCAGACAATCACCACGAAAAGATTCATAACAGAGTGGACAAAACAAAAAACCTAACAGTAATTTTTAAGTTGAGTCGAGCTGAGCCGAGGAACGTGTTATGAGTAATAAATTTCCGATTTCTAATTTTATTTAGCGCTGTTTTTTTGGTTTAAAACGGAATACGTGATAAAATGTCATTACGTTACTATTACACAACTATGAATGTGAGGCACAAATCTAATCTAGTAGTTTGGTGCAAGACCATCTGATTTCACAAGTTTGTATACATCATGAACAGAAGCATTAACAAATTGTCTGGCTTCTAAAGTCATCCAGACTTTAAGCATCGACACCTTGTTCATGTTTTGGAAAATCAGCTTTCCTTCTTGGAAACTAATTTGTCTAAGTATAGGAATAGATCTGTAAAAAAAGAGAAGATATAATAAATGTTAGTATTTGTGTTAAGAAACATAGGATCAATAAAAAATTAATAGACTAGTTATCAAATTGCATTGTCGGAAACCCGATAGTCCATGCAAATACCCACCTTGCAAATAAATCAATATCTGGATCCAGTTGTCTACAAATACCTTCTAAAATTAGAATTGCGACAACAATACTCACAAAGTCACCTTCCATTCTTACATGATGGGAACGAACCATACTTAACATTTTATCTAATAAATCACCAATTGAAACAGATCCAAGTGTAAATGTACGTTCCTTCACTTTATTGACTAACCTTTCAACTTTTATTTTAAACAATTCTTTGTTTATTGCAGTTTCTGGAGTTTTGGATCTTTCGATCATTAACTCACCAGCCTTATAACCATCAAACTGTGCTAATGCATTAAACAATGAAATAAAATTAAATCTATTTTGGTCATCAAGTTCAGTAACTAAACCTGCATCAATAAAACAAAGTTGGGGAACAAACTTTTCATTGACTAAATCATTTAGTTTTATACTTAAATCATTAACTGATAATCCATTCAACTCATTTGTTAGGTTATCAACTTGAAATTCGTTAATTACACTTGGAACTTTGTTATTTTTATTAGCTTTGACAAATCTAACAAATATATTACCTGGATGTAAATCTGCATGTGTAAAATTATCCAAAATCATCATTTTCAAAAATGAATCAATTAGTTTATCACTAATATGTTTTAACATTTTATCATGTTTCATATTTTTAGCCTCCAAAATTTTATTCATACTAATACCATAAATCCTATCCTCAATCAAAACTTTTTCAGAACTGTATCGTGGTTTCGGAAAGCAAACATCATTGGTATCTGAAAACTTTTCCCGAAATTTATTTAAGTTATATCCCTCAATTCTTAGATCTAGTTGTAAGTTCATTAAAACTGCAAACTGCTCAACCTCTTGTGGTAAACTTAACCATTCCATTGTCGGTATACAATCAATCAAATTTGCGAAAAAAGACATAATTTTTAGATCTCTAGATATATTTTTTTCCACATTTGGATGTACAATTTTAACAGCCACTAATGAATCATGATTATTCTCCGAGTTCATAAATTTATTATTTAATTTAGCCAGATAAACTTGTGCAATTGCACCACAGCCAATTGGAGTTTTAGGAAACTCTTCAAATATTTCTTCTAGCTCATAACCATTGAAAGTTTCTTTCAAAATTTTTCTTGTTTGTTTATAGCTATGTTCTTTTGCATTACTATGCAGATTACTCAATTCTGCACACAATCCTGTATTAAAAATGTCAGTTCTCGATGCAGCCCATTGACCGAGCTTGATAAATGATGCACCACCTAATTCAGCTGCAATTCTTATTAATTTATACCATAATGAAGTTCCTGATCGTTCACCTAATTTATTTGTCTTACCAAAGAATGCTATTGGATACAACATAAAAACAGGTACAAAAATAATAGATAATTCTAAAAACCTACCAAATGTAACTATTGGTTCGTAAAAATAATCTTGAAGTAGAAAGCCAATTCTGTAAATCCAACCTGTAAATTTTCTATTAGTTCTTTCATTTCTGTATTTATTCTTTTTCATTTCTTTTCCTCTTTGTGAAGCAACAAAGAGTCCCATTTCAAAAGTTGGTTGTAGTTCATCCGGCAATAAACTGTTTTTTTGTGTATTTTGTATATCTTTTTGCCAATTATTTTCAACAAATGGTTGAGAACCTTCAACAAGTTGTTGTTGTTGTTGTTTAGGGAAATCATCGTTATGTACTGTCTGTATTGTAACACCAATTGCTGTTACTACAGCTGTTCCAATTAATAGTTTTTGTAAATTTAAGAACGATTTTTGTTTGTTAGCAGATACACAATAGTTATATTGTTGTTGTTTGACAACGGAATTATGAAACTGAATACATGGACGAGTACCTATTATATTGAATCTTGAAAAATGAATAATTTTTACAGGTACTAATGATCGAATCTTTGAGCTGCTATGAAACATGAAAATGGGGGTTTCAGGTATGATAAAATATGACGTTTATTGAGAGGTAGAGGTAGAAACTACATGAAACAAGGTGGAAATTGAGTTTTCATATAATTGACCGAGGACTGGTCGAATAAACGTTTTTTTATGGATTTACTTGGACATGAAATAGTTATACAGCGGTTGTTTTATATAGCGAGTGGTTATTGTCATATATGGACATAATATGGAATAATATATAAATATATATATATGGAATCAGTAAATGTTTGATGAAAATTGATAACTATGCACATGTCATAAACCACACCTTGCAATGATTCATCAATCAATATGGACCATATTGCATATTAACGAGGTTACATCTGTTCTTCTTGAATGACATCAATAAGCCAATCTAAACCTTCAGTCAAACCTTCGCCTTTAATTGCACTACTTGCAACAATACTCCAACTTCTATCCTTAAGTTCCACTAACCCAAGTGCTTTTGATACTTCGGCAGCAGTGAGTGCACCAGGTTGATCTTGTTTATTTGCAAACACTAATAATGCACTATCTACCAATTCATCTTCCTTAAGCATCATATGCAATTCTTTTCTTGCTGTTTCTAAACGATCTCTATCCGTTGAATCTACAACAAAGATAACAGCTGCAGTATTTGCATAATAACATCTCCAATAAGGACGAATTGAAGTCTGTCCACCTAAATCCCACATGTTAATCGAAATATTTTTGTATTGTAAAGTTTCGACATTAAACCCTATCGTTGGTTTCGTTTTAACGACTTCTCCTAGTTGCAATTTGTACAAGATTGTAGTTTTACCAGCACCATCAAGACCAAGAATAAGAATTCTGATTTCCTTGTTGGCTCCCCAGAGCTTCCCAAACATATTGCTGAAAATGTTTCCCATTATTTTGGTATTTGTATTAGTTGAAAAACGGCGTGGTATTATTGATCCATCGTTGTGAAGTCATGTAGGATTCTAACCTCTTCGTTTCGACTCAGCTTCGCCCTCAAAATCAACATGAAAATTTGAAAAAATGCGAAATTCAATCTATGTCATAGCTAATCTAAAAATTTATTCTTCGATCTCAAACTATAACTATTCCTCTTATTATTTGTTAAACTGTGTTGCGAAAGCTTGAAGAATTAATAGTGAATCTAGTTTTATGTTATTCTTGTTCAAAATCACATGTTTTGCGATGATAATTCCTATCATGCCCTGCCACGATAATAGTGTCCTACAAAAGACGAAAACGATTTTTTTTGTTTGAATACATGCTTCACCTCCTCTTTAAAACTCTTAATTTTTGCTATTATATGAACATAATTAGTTTAAACCTGAGATTTTTTAGCTGAATCAATTTGATTAATACGAATGATGACACCAGACAATTGCAAACTTTTGGTAGAGGTAGTTTGGGAACAATCACCACCAGTAGTTTGAAATATACTAAGAAGGCTCCTGTTTCCATCAAAGTTTTTAAGAATGATTGAAATATAAATTCTTATGGTTATGTTCAGGTTAGTTCCTGAAAACTTGATCAGATATATTGATGTATTCAAGAAACTGCAGCACATGATACTTTCGCTCATGGGTTACAGCTACAAAATCCTTCAAATGTTTTTAAACTTGATATCCTTGAACTTATTGTTATTAACTCGTGACTACTATTGTTTTAATTCAAAATAGCATTAATTTAAGAGACCTCTTTTATCAGAAAAATTCTCAAAATGTTTGTTTATCTGGCGTTCAAAGAATATCCTCATAATTGTAATGGATACTTGTTTCTGATTAAATCTATTAATTTCTGTTAATATTTAAAAAGGGGACTCAGCCGGTCGAAGTTATCCTTTGTAAGTTGCTTAAATTTGATACTGAAGTAAAGGCTGAAAATTCTATGTTAGTAATATTTTACAAATTATTAAAGGCAAAACAATTCAGGTAAATGAAAACCAAGTAGTTTCATTGCTGGAGCAAGTAAAAGATTAACGAACGACGGATTTTGTGAGTAATTGTTTAGCTACAATATATCTAATTAATTGTTTTACAAAAGTTTTTCTATTGAATTTCTCTATCTTTAACACGCTCAAAGATTGTTTTAATCATTTCGTTACCAACTTTCGTAGCTTCAGGGAACATATGTTCAAAGAATTGTTGAGTATTTTCAAATTTTTGTTTGTATAAATTAAAATCTCCATAAATAACAATATTAGCCCATTCCCTTGATGCCATTGTAAATTGTAAATCATCTTGTCTAAACGCAGTATTATCAATTGCAACTGTTATACAACTTTCCAGCAATCCAGGGGTGCAAAATAAATATTCAGACACACCAAGAAAAATTCTAAAAAGAGGAGTTGAACAAATCATATGATCATATGGAACAATGTCTAGTTGTGACCAACTATCAACAATAGATAATAAAGATAAATGTGAATTTTGTTCCTGACCTCCAGGTGGATTTTTGCCTAATGAATATTGTTGTAATAAATCATCATTTAAAAGTAATTGATGATCGTTACCTAAATGTCCAAATACTTTTTGTTTGGCTTCCATAATTCTATCATACAATTCAGTTTTCTTCTTTTGAATCATTAATGTAAACAATTCTTCGCAAGATTTTGCATATTGTGTTATCTGTTTATGTGCTGATGGGTTTGTAATGGCTAAACCTGCATACACATGCCATTTATTTGAATAAATTCTTAAGGAAATATTAATTTTTGCATTTTCCATACCTCCTGTCCACTTTGGTGTTTCCCACGGGTATTGGTGACTATTATGCCATGCGACACCCATACTTAAGAATGCTGCATGGGTAACAGCTTGAGTATCAGCAGTAATTTTATCATGTTCTTCATAAGTTAGATAAACGTGTTTTGATTTAAGGCATGACATTAAACTTTCAACAAAATTAAAACTTTGCTCCGAGGACCTATATTGAATTAACACCAATGGTTGACCAGCTGAATCAACTCTAGGACCATGTAATGAATGCACAGAAACAATTTCAACATCCTGAGGTAAATGTTTTTCAAATGCCTCAATTTCAGGACTTTTACATGATGTTTGACCACCAACTATTGCCCCAACCTTTGTTGATGGGCCATAAGTTGAAGCAATTTTATCAATATTTTCGGCTTCAACAGAGTAAATAATATAGTCTGCAGCTCTTGAAACATAAAACCCATTTTTAAAAATTTCAACATCTGGTAATAAAGATGACATGCTTTCCTTTAACTCGTGATATCTTTCTTCACGATCGCAACCACACACATTCCAACCAGCTTCGGAAAATCGACGTGCATACATAAGACCCATATCACCCAGTCCAATGATACCAATTTTCTTTGTTTCTTTTAGGTTTTGTATTTCTGCTTCTGATAATACAACCATTTTGTTATTGTTAATCACATAAAAAAGATATGTGTCTGCATATATTAATACCCTAACATAATAAAAGAAAAGTCGTGGTGAGACGAACAGATTTTTTTGTTTATTGTTTACCGTTTGTTTATCAGGGATTTACAACAATTCGGTTGTCGCATTTTTTTATTTTCATTTTTTAATAATATTTTTTCTTCGTTCTTCTTTCATTCCTGATCTGACGCATAATACAAGTAGTTTCACAATATGTTCAGCTTTATCGCTTTTCAGTCACTAATTTTCTTTCAAAGCAACCATTGAAAAATAGTTCAATGTTCAAAAATTTGTTGCCCAAGATCCCACCGTTGGTTGTTTCGGATTCAGTTTCGCTGGATCATACTGAAAACGGTAAAGAATCATTTATTTATTGTCCCGATATTGAATCTACTAAAATAGATGAATTTAAACAAACTTTGAAAAGAAAAACCGATGATGAATATATACTTGAAAAGGAATATGATATTACATTTGAAAGAAAATTTGTGAAAGATTTAGTTCATATGATGACTTCTGAATTGAAGAAAATTGGGACAAAAATTCCGCTACTCATATTACCATTTAGACCTGAACATCACGATAAAGATTTGAAACATTTTTTAAATAAAATTTTTGTTAATTCTATGCCGATTGCTGCTCCAGATGCAAAAGAAATTATCAAAAAGACAAATCCACATGTTTTGATGAGTGCTTTGAAATTTATCTGGTGTCGTTTACCAGGTAAAGCAATTATTGGTTGGAAATCCTACACAAAATTTGTAAAATTAGAAGATAATGCAGGTTTTCCGAACAAAGCATTTTTAGATTTCATGCCTAATTGTTTATCTTCGGGTGCTCATGCATCAATTGTTTATGACTTTTATGATTTACTTGTTGCGTTTATTTTGAATTCAAAAGAAAATTCAATGACTGCAAAGAAAGTTTGTAAACTATGTGGACTGTGGGCATTTAGTCCAGTTAAAAATAAAGTTCCAGGTTCACCATCTTTTGAAAGAGGTTTATATGAATGGATTCCAGCAGGTGATGCGGTTTTTCATTTACTATTATCTTTTATTAAAGCAATGCCACCAAATGGTGATTTGGTGAAATTACCTAAAGTTTTCCAAAATTTGTTGAAAATTTCAGAGTATCCTCCATTGCCAACATCCACAACATTGGAAACATCACGACACATACAAGAAATTCCACTGGTCACGATTAGATCCAATAAACCGTCCAAAAATCCAGCTGAATTACTTACGAGAGTTAGTAAAACGCTTAAATTTGATGATCCAACACTTTTTTATACAAGAGAAGATTATTTGTTATTAAAAAGACTATTTAAGGATAAAGAAAATGTAATCAATAAACTATCATCTGAAGGTTCAAGATTATTGGAGAATTTATGCTTATACGATACAGACTTGATTAATGATGGGAAAGATATGAGTGGCTTAAAATATAAACTCATACCTGGTTGGTCGACTGATATGACATCAAGCAAGTCTACAATTGATAAATCAAATACAAAAGATTTTTTTACTGCTATTATTGGGCGTGTTTCGATTGAAGACTATTTTATTTGGACATGGCTAGCATCACTTGGTATTGAAGAAACCGATTTAAAAAAGAGAACATTTGGTAAGTCTTATATAATGGAAGTTGAACTTGCTGAAGGTTTTAAAAAATGGGTTATTATTGAAGAACAGGATTTAGCTAAAGATGGATATGATTTGGAACTGGAGATTAAACAAGAAAAATTGAAAAAATTAGAGGAAAAAATCCAATTGGCTGAACTAGAAGCAAAGAAAATAAAGAAAGAAGCTTTACTTCAAGCTGAAAAACTGGAAATAGAAAGATACGAAGCCAGAAAATTATTAGAGAATAAAAACAACTCACCTACGCTGAATGATTCAATATCGCCACCTCCTCCTGTAGCAAAAGATTATGGTGACAACGAAATACCACGAGGAAAAGCTAGAAAGCCACCGCCATCCAAAAGTGAACACAACTTGGTTGAAATTCAAGTACCTGCAAGATCGGAAAAAAGAAAAATTGATAGAAAAATGGATGATATAGTACGTATCTCACTACCTGATTTGGAAATTGATGAACCTTTTGATACATTTTTGAAGTTTGATTCATTAGGCATAAACGATATTGACTTAAATTATGAAACATCACCAAAAGCATTACGCAAAACAAAAGATCCTAATTATGATATCAATCAATCAATGGGAGCATTAGATTTACCTAGCACTAACATTACAACTGATCCGTTTACTTCTACTAGTAAAAATTTTGAGTCTGAGTTTATTGATCCATGTTTGTCGCCAACTAAACAGAATGAATCAGCTAGTTTATCGAAAAGAAATACTGTTCTACCAACATTGATGCACGAAACAATTGTTGAAAGCTCAACATCTGTAAATCCAACTAACATTCCCAATTCATCTCCACAATATTCCTCTCCACAATATTCATCTCCACAATATTCATCTCCACAACACTCGTCACCATACCTATTATCGTCATATCCATCATCACCATATTCATCATCACCAGTACAAGTTCCAAATGGAGTATTGTATCCAATAAATAGCCAGCAAAGTGTAGTTTTACCTTCAAGAACTTCTGAACAAGAGCATCTGCCAAATTCCAAGTCCCCACCTGAAACACAGTATATACCAAGATCATCTTCACCTACTTCTAGAACACAGCATGTACCAAAGTCATCATCACCTCCGCCCCGTTTAATGCAAAATTATAGATCACCATCACCGCAGTCACTGTCAGAACAAAGATATCAACAAAGGCTATTAATTGAACATTCTAAAACCCCCGATAAAGATATTAAATATGATGATTTGGATATACCTATTTTACCACCACCAAAAGAAGAAGTATGTCTTGTTGAAAGAGAGAAAATGAACATTTATAAGAGTTCAAGTAACAAAAAAGGTATAGAAAATGGGTTTGATGAACTTGAAAATGATTTCAAAGATTGTTTGGATGTACTAGATGAACAGGCAACTAAACCAAGATCAATAAAATTACCTTCAAGAAAGTTACCAGCATCAATGAAGTCATCAGCTATATCTGAAAGTTCATCTGCATATCCGCCAACAACTTTAAGTTACGAAAAACAGAAAAATGATAATCCAGCAGTTCTATCGATTCCAGTCGACCATTCAAGAAACTCCTCAAATGATTCACAACCTACCGTTTTCGTTTCTAAATCGAATTACAAAACACCAATGTATACGCCACCTATACAAACGAAACAACTAAATCCAGGTAATTTAAATCAAAAATCATCACGTCCAGCAAAGCCGATACCGTACTCGCCACAATTACAACCAAAGTCTTCACCAAAACTGCCGGTTCAAAAATATCCTCCTATACAGTATGCTCCTGTTTCATATTCACAAAGCCAGCCTCCGTTCTCTCCACAGCTAACGCCAACACAGCAAAAAACACCACAGCAGATGCGTCCGAAATCACAACCAGTACCACCTAAGGAGCATCAATATCAACATTATACACCCAAAACCCCCGAAATCAGAAAGCCATATTCATCTGCTTTTTTTTCTGGATCTGGTGCAATTCCTGGACGCCATCTACCTAATGGTTATCCACCACCACCACCACCACCTATGGGATATCCCTCACAGAGTCAAATGGGATATTCACCACAGGGATATTCACCACAGGGATATTCACCACAGGGCTATCATGGATACCCCCCAGTACAAATACCAGGTTACCTACCTTATTCACAGGGATACCCAAATTACCCTCCATTACCACACATAGCTAATAAAAATGGATACAGTAATAATGTTATTAATCATATGCCACCATCTAGCAAGATTGATAGATTACATGGACCACAAGCTATAGATAAAAGGAATGCAAGAGAGGCATTTATGGGTGGATCTTTTGGTATTTAATATACATGTACTTTTTTATAGTTAATATTTTTAATAATGTATTGCTAATATTCACAATAAACATTCCATTTGCTGAGAAAGAATGCTTCCCAAGTAAAAAATCTATCAGTCACTGGGCTTTCCTACGAATTATTAAAGCCAGAGCTCTTCTCTTCTCACCAGAACAATAAAAAAAACAAAAATGAAAAAATTTGGAAAATGAAAAATAAAATGCTCTTATTCTCGTTAATTAAGAATTGCGTTGTCTGCAAAGGAATGGCAGAATCACGAATATCACGAATGAAAAGATGATGTCGAAAACAATCGACTATTAATGGGAATAACTGATTTTTTCTTTTTTAATAAGTCTATCCAGTGACTTAGGAAAAGTGATATTCCACATATGCCTCCAAAGAGAACCAAGTTTGTAACACTCAAGATATCTTCTGATCAGCTTGAAGAATTTCCTGCTTTAACATCACATCAACAGGAAAAAAAACCAAAGATCAAACTTACTTTAAAATTAGGAAATTCAAATGCAACTGAAAATAAAAGTAATAATAAATCAAACTCAGTGCTACCTGTTTTGGATCTTACATCAAGGGAGTCATCTGTGAAACCAACACCACATGATTCACAAAGTCCAGGGATCTCTAATCAGAATAAAAATGACAGTAGTAAACTATCTTCAAACATTCGTGTTGGCGTTAGTGGTTTAAGTATGAATCCAAGTATTGTTAGAGAATTAGATACGAGCTCAAACGTCACTGGCAAATGGTCAAAATATAATGAAAACGTAGAAACCGAATCTACAGACCAACAAACAAATGAGTTGCAAAATGTAAAGGATAAAAATACGGCAATGAAAGTTTCAAAATTTGATATACCAGACCTAAAAGACTTAGATAATGTTCATGGCGTTTTAAGTATGAAAGATTTGAGAGGTTATAAAGAACATATAAATAAATCTAAACAAAATAAGATAATTGAAAAGGCACAGCAAAATGGACGTAGAGTTTTCCGAAGTTTTAGTGGTTATTTAATGTTGTATCCATGTTGGCATAAAATTAAACAAGGTAGTTTGGAAAAGAAGAATGAATATACAAATGAGAAACCAAATTCACAATCAAAATCTAATGCTTCTAAAAATGCCAAGAATAATTCAGCAAAATCTAGCGTTGCACCTGATTCTATAACAGCCACTGCTACTACATCTGAAATTTCGACACCTGTACCATCAAGTCTTTTCAAAAGTTCAACTATTACCATAGACAATTAGTGTTAAATTATGTATCGTGTACAGTAGTATTAAATAAAGAAAGCATTTTCAAAATAAAACGTTAAAAGATCAAAAAAATTAGTGAAGTGAATTGAATAGTGCAAAGACCTGTATATCTTTTGTTTAAATGTAAGGTGAAGGAATAAGAAAAACGGATATAAAAGTAACATAATAAAATAATGAAAAAATAATAGTAAGTCTATTTTGGGTGACATGTATGATTCAGTTCATTGCATATTGCAGTAAATTAGTTTGATTAAATAACACTTCCATATTTTTAAAAAATTAAAAGCTAGGCAGAAATAATGGAAAATTAATTCTTTCCGAATATGATAATTTAAATACATTACCTTCCTGAAAGTTCAATATTTATTTTTTCCTCAATTATATTAGTCGTATTTTGGTCTTGCACCATTGGTAATGATGTTCTGGCTTTAACTTCATTTATAAATTGAAGTTCATCACAAATATTTTCATCTACAGATTCAATTAAATCCACATGGACCATAAATTACCATTTTTAATGGTTGCATTGTGAATCATTTGATGAATTTGAAATAGTTGGTTGTGCTTCATTTAATTTTCTTCGTTTTTATGTATTTCTGATGGTAGATACTGTCCCTTCTTTAATCTATTTGAAGAAACATTTCAAATATTGAATTGTGATATTAAACATTCCGTTAAATCGATGCCAGAATAAGACGTTGGATTTTTGAATAGATTACTATGTGAGCATTTATTATTGTTGTTTGATATTTGCTTCCCTTGTTATTTATTGAAGCCATGATTAGTTACACATAGTTTAGTTAGTCAAATGATGTTTTAGTTGTATATTATCATGAATATTTCGTTCAAGAAAACGATTAAACCACAGTGTCATAAAAAGCCGAAAAAAACTTTAAATTTTAAAAAACTAATATGGAAACAATAAAAAAACTGCTGGCAAGAGTTGTACCATTAAAAAATTAGTTACGTAGAAAATGCAAATTAGTCTTTATAAAACCCTGAATTATATATGATAAAAGTACAAAAAGAATGTGAAAAGTAAAGTCATGAAGAATTAAAATGAATATTGAAAAAATTAATTTGAAACAAAACCAAATGTGTATGTGATATATATTTTATAATTTGTTCATAACTATCATATAATGTTTCTGATATCTATAAATAATTGATGCTGTTTTTTTCAAAAACGTTATATTGAATAATTTTCTGGACAAATTATTATTGAATTAGTTCTACCTGTTAAATTGAACTATTAAAATTATTTTTCATTCTTAAATTGAATTTTTGACATTGGAGAGTAGTTGTTGTTGAAAATATGGTTAACGGCATCTCTTCCAACCAATCTTCTAGTATCAATGTAAGATTGATCTAATTGATCGACTGAGGTAACACCTAACATTCTCATGTCAGCCTTCATTTCTTCTCTTAGAATTTGAATTGCCTTTCTTACACCCTTTTCACCATAACCGGTATTAGCATATAAGAAAGGTCTACCCAGACCAACAGCGACTTTACAATCTTTACCACCTATTGCAAGAGCTTTTAAGATATCAGTACCTCTTCTAACACCACCATCAACAAAAATATTGAATTCTGGATCTAGCTTACCCTTTGCTTTTAAAATTGGAACAGATTCGGCCATAACTTCAATAGGAGGAGGAGAAGTATCTAGTTGTCTACCACCATGATTTGATAAAACAACACCTTTACAACCGATGTCAATTGCTAATTCAATATCATCAGTTCTTTGGACACCCTTTAACATAACTGGTAATTTGGTCCAGGAAATAATATCTTTAACTTCATCCCAGGTCAGTCTTTTATCAATAAACGATGGCATAGCGCCTGAAGTTGAACCAGCTCTGACTGAATTGTCATCATCTAATTCATCATGATCTTCAGTAATTCTCATTCTAATATCCTTTTCTCGATTACCTCTGTTTGCTGCATCAACAGTAACAAAAATCGCTTTCATACCCAAATTTTCAGCTCTTTTCAAGGTCTTCTTAACCGTATCTTTATCTTCGTTAACATATAATTGAAACCATTGAGTTGCACCTGGAATTCTTGCAGCCGCAATTTCTTCTAATGAATTAGATGAAAACGATGAAATCATTTGAATAACACCTTCTTTTCCTGCACCTCTTGCGATGGAACATTCACCATCATCGTGGCCCAATTTTGCAGATGCGGCAGCAGAAACATAAAATGGAACACTAGTTTCAGTACCTAACACAGTTGTCTTGGTTTCAACATCTTGAACATTAACACAACATCTTGGTTTAAAATAAATTCTTTGATAAGCATAATGATTTTCTCTTAAAGTGATTTCATCTTCCGCACCACAAGAATAATAATTCCACGCTTGCTCAGTTAAAACTCTTGAAGCGATATGTTCAAAATCATATATATTTTGAATTCTTGATAATGAAGGTAAGTGGTTTAATAATTCTAATCTGTGTTTTTCTTTTTCATCAAGTACAACTTCAATTTTTGGTGCTTCGCCAATAAGGACACCTAATTGTTTTTCCTTTGGTAAGAAATTTTCGATAGTTCCCTTTGGATGAATCTTGTTGTATAAAGTAGTTGCATCATGACCTGCATTTTGAATTAAAGGGGTCGTTCCACCCGGGTGCATGGATATAAAATCAGTTAAATCATAAACATTACCATTGACAGTGATCCAACAATCGTCAGCACTATTGTGTTTAACAAATTCATCAACAGAAATTTCTCTAGTTGGAGTTACAACTTCATCATTTGCTAAATTAGGTTGAACTAGTATGTAAGAAGCCGCTGCTGCTGCAATTGATGCAAAAGTTGTAGCAAAAACCTTAGTATTTGAAGAGTATGATGATGATGAATTATTGGAGGTAGTTGCAAATGATCTTCTTAAACCAGAAGTTTTGCTAACGTTTTTAAAAACAATTCTAAATTGAGATCTTAACATTTTTTGAAAGTTTTGTGATGAGAAAAGAAGAAGAAAAAATAGGTAGGTCGAAAGGTAATTAAAGATTTACTCGACTGTGAAAATTACGGGGATGGTTGAGTATTTATACAAATAACAATCAAACTAATAGATGATTCATTGTGTGAAAAAAAAGTAAAAAATTTCCAGCCATAAAAGGAACGATAGTACAGAAGGAGGCAAATCTCCGAGGAAAAGGCGTAAATGTAAGGCATTCCGTTTTTCTACGAAGGTACCGTGAGTCATGCCGGGGATATTTCCGATTTTCTACGAAGCAACGTGCAGATATTTTGAGCAGCGGATGAGTCCTGAAGCCGTAGAAACGCGGAACCACCAGCCCACCATTTGTCCGGATGGTCGTAAGCTTCTCCGAAAATCGCAAAAGTTCACAAATGTCTACTTGCGTGTTAAAAGGGTTGTTCTAAGGATGAAGAGGTTATTATTGGTTGAAGGATTATTTGACTATAAATTTGTAGGATTTTCTATGAGTTAGGGAGTGTAGTCAGTAGTACTTTACAGTTTATACAACATAAAGAGTACCCATATTACTTTCAAAAAGTGAAGTAATAACCAGGTTAAAATCGGTGAATCATCGAGATGATTCAGTATTCTCATATAGAGTCCGCTGTCAATTGATTGTTTATAATTCTGACTTCGTCCCCAAAATTAAAGTCATCTGCGGTTTTTCATTTTTATTTTTAGCAGAAGATTATTAGAAGAAACAATTTTGCAGCGCACAATCTGTGTAACCGCGTAGGTGAAAATTACTAGTAACTTGCAGATTCTGCACTTTTAAAAGTTTCTCCGGGAAAAGAAGAATATGTTCCTAAGCTAAATTCATCTCCTACTCTGATATCACTAAGTCCCGGTCCGACGATACGCGACTCAACCTTAATTGTCTAAAGTTAATCATGATTCAAACAGGTATTTGATAGTTGACCTAATACTTCCAACAGGTAGCGGCTTTCGTAGCAATTCGGAGCTCGCTCTATTTGGATGGCCCGCCATGTAACAATTTACCAATCATTTCTATTTTTTTTAATTCTTTCATTTTTCCTGCTTTTTCGTCTTCTAGATTTTGCTACTCACAAAGCTCTTAAAATTTGAAGAACGTGCGCCGACCGTCGCAAAAATGAATTTCTCAATTAGTACTTTAACATCTCCTATTCTGGTAATTCCTTATTTGAACAATAAACAATTATTAGACAATCTCGCGGAAACATAAGACACTGGTGGTGGCAGGGTTGTACGCCGCAATTTACTTGATTCTATGCTTCTTTTAATTTTACTTATATAACTAACTGTTTATCATTCAATCGATATCTACAATTAATGTCTGAACCTGCACCACGTCCCTCGAGTCAATTGCATAAGACTGTTTCTCAATCATCTAAAAGCTGGGTTTCTCCGTTTAGACCAGCTTCAACACACTTCTCTCCAAAAAAGAAAGTTAAAAATGAAGCAAACTATTCTTCCTATATATCTGCCGGTAATATTCCTGTGAAAACAACTTCAAAAGTTGATAATAATGGAACTACTGATGTTGATGCTGAAATTGTTGAAGAAATGCCATTAGATGAAGCACCATTAAACAAAACCCCTGTTGAAGCTGATGAAGAATTTGAAGTTGTTGAAGAACCAATTGCAGACTCTGAAGTTGTTGAAGAACCAATTGCGGACTCTGAAGTTGTTGAAGAACCAATTGTGGACTCTGAAGTTGTTGGAGAACCAGTTGAAGACTCTGGGGTTGCTAATAAAACTCATATTGCTGAAGGACCAACTGATGAAACTGCAACTGTTGAAGAACCTGTTGAAGAAACCTCTATCGCTGAAATTGATATCGGTAAAACTTCTATTGCTGAAGTACCAATTGATAAAACATCTGCAGTTAACCAGTCGACTCCTGTTGTTCCCGTGAAGAAGGAAATTAAGCCAGCTTTACTTCCTGTTCCTGCACTTATTAAGTCACGTCCAAAAATGTTCAGTAGATATAAAGAAAATTTCAACATTACTTCATCAATTATGAATAAAAATAAAATTGAAAATCTGGACCGTCGTGTTAATTTGGGTGCTGGTTTAGTTCTTACTGAAGAACAAATTTACGAATTGGCAAAAAAGAAACTTGAACCCTTAATGAAACAAATTGATGACAAAGTTGCTGAAAGTAATGCTCGTGATGCCGAAAAAGCTTTCCAAGTTGAAGAAGGCATTAGAATCAGAGATGAGGGTGTTGTCGCCGCTGATTTAACACAATACAAAGTTGGTGTCGACGCAAAGACTGCAGCTGCTGAAAACGAACACAATGCTGCATTTAAAGAAATTGAAGATAATGCAGCTAAATCGAAAGAAGATTATGAAAAGTATATTCAAGATGAAAAGTATGGTATTGTTAAAGATCAAGAAGATGCTGAAAAGGCCGAAGAAGATGCAATTGCTGCTCATGAAACGAATAAAGTTGAATTAGTCAAAAATTCTGAACAGTTTAAGATTGACAAAACTAAAGAATTGGAAGATTCAAAGGCGAAACAAATTGAAGAAGCTAATTTGACTGAAAAATTCAAAACAGATACAGAAGACTTAAAATCAAAACAAGTTTCTTTACAATCTGAAGTTGATTCTAAAAAGGCTGAGCTAGCAGAAAAAATTAAAAAAGTTGAAGCTTTAATTGCTGCAAAACATGAGAAAAAACAAATCATTCGTAGTTCAGCAAAAAGAAAGGGTGTTGCGGATAGAGCTTTCAATATAATCAACAGTAAACATATGCAAGCTGCTGCAAATGTTGGTATTTTAGCTTCTCAAGTTGGTCTATTGACTGATAGGGTTAATGCACATTCAACCAAGATAAATCATTTCAATACAACTGGTAAGGAAGCACTGGTTCAAAAGCAAATTGACGCAACTAAAGCATCAAAAGAATGGGCTGAACATCTGGCTCAAGTAAGGCTTGAAGAGGCTCAAAAGCAAGAACAAATTAGAATTGCTGCTGAAGAAGAAAGAAAGAGGCTCGAACAAGAAAAAATTGATGAAGAGCAAAGACTAGAAAAGGAAAAGGAAGAAGAAGAAGCTAAGCTAGCAAAGCAAAAAGAAGAAGAAGACTCTAGAAGAGCAAAGGAGAAAGAAGATGCAAAAGTTGCAGCTGAAAAGAAAAAAAAGGAAGAAGAAGAAGAGGCTGTGAGAGTTAGTGAAGAAGTTGAAAGATTGAAGAGGTTAAAAAAATTAAATGAAGAAAAATTGGAATTACAAAAATCTGTTGAAACTCCACAAAGGGAAAAATCAACGATAGGTGCTGATGTTTTAACTGGTGTTGTTGGTGTTGCAGCGGGTGCTGTCACTGGAGCGGCAATTACAGGTGCTTCATTAGCTGGTACTGCGGCTTCTGGAACCAATAATGCAGTTGGTAGTATTGCGAATGCTGCAGCATCATTAACTCCTGAAACTAAATCAGTTGAAATTCCACCATACAAACAGGAATTGGAAAATTCAAATGTCGGCGAAAAGAAATTAAATTCTAATAATCCATTTTATGCTGGTGAGTTTAATGATGATTTACCTTCGACTATTCATGAAGAAGAAGATGGCGAAGAAATTTCTCCAAAAGTTGTTTCAAATAATGAATTTTCAGTTGAAAAAGAAGCTGATGATGTTAATGTTAGTAATGATAATGAAACAATAGCGAATAAAAACGATAGACACTTAAGTTCAGCAACTCAGTCTTCTCCAGTTGTTCAGCGTAGAAAATCAATGGTTGATGAAGCAATTGCAAATATGACACCTGAACAACTTGCGAAAATGAATGCTCCTTTAGTTCCAAAGGTCAAGAAGTCACCATCAAAAACATCTTTGAATGAGGAAACTAAACCTGTTTCTAGATCTAGATCTAATTCCCTTACTTCTAAATTTACTTTAAAAAGAACAAAATCAAAATCAGGAAACAATTCTTTAAAAGGATCAAACCCAATGAAACCTACAAGCGCAACAAATGCGAGTAATCGTGCAAAAGTAAGTACATCGCCATCAAAACCAGTTATTTCTGCTGCAATAGCAGTTCCTACAACTGTGGCAACCCCAGCTGTTGCAACTTCTTCCAGTGTACCAACTGAAGAATTAGGAAAGGTTGATACATCTGCATTTAGTGTTACTCCGTCGGGTGTTTCGGAAAAACCTGAAATTTCAGAAGCTCAAGCAGTTCAAATTAGAACAAATGCAGAAGCCCCACAAAAGGTTGTTTCAAATACAACTGAAGAAAATGAAGACGATGAGAATTTAAGTGATGATTCAGAATTACCAGCCAACACAGGTCCAATTTTCACTGAAAGAGTTGATAATGATTCTGTTGTCGAAGATACTGCACCAACAACAGCAGAAACTAATAATGCTGATTATGCGGAAGTCTCCACTTTAGAAACAGTTACTAGTTCCGAATATTTTGCTCATAAAGATGATCCAAACTATATGGTTATTAACTGACATGTTTAAAGACTTTGATGGTTTCTAGTTTTTACTTTATTTACTTTATTTACTTTATTTACTTTATTTACTTTATTTACTTTATTTACTTTATTTACTTTATTTACTTTATTTACTTTATTTACTTTACTTCACACTGGTTCGTTTCAAAGTATTTTTTAGTATACCAAATTTTGTACATGTTTTTTAATAGTTATTTTTATTTTATTATTTTTCAAAAGTCAATTAAAAATTAATTACACACAAACGTATTTAATTGAGTCAATCTTATTTGTACGCAAAACCACCCTTCTTGAAAGACCAAGAATCATCTCTAATTCTACCTCTTAAAATTGGAATTTCAGAACCTGGAACATAGACATCTTCAAATAAAATATCCATCTTTGCTTCAGGTGGTGGGGAAGCATCAGCGAGTTTAACTTGTTCGTCAACATATTTTCTCGCTGACTTATCAAAGGCTTTAACTTCATCTTCAGTTGCAATATTAAATTCTAATAAATGAGCCTTTAAACCAGCAATTGGATCATTCTTTGATCTCATATTTTGAACTTCTTCTCTGGTTCTATAAGTAGTACCTGGATCAGACATAGAGTGACCACCATATCTATAAGTTTCAAATTCAATAACTAATGGACCATTATCATTTTCGGTCCAGTCTTTTGCAAATTTGGCAGCTTGATATACCGCTAAAATATCCATACCATTAACTTTCAAACCTGGAATATATTGACCTCTTTTATAATAATCAGTCATCGCAGATGATCTTGATGCAGAGGTACCCATACCATATTTATTATTTTCACAAGTGAAAATGCATGGTAAATTCCATAATTTTGCCATATTGAAAGCTTCAAAGACCTGACCTTGGTTTGCAGCACCATCACCATATAAAGTCCAAGTACAGTTTTTATTTTCTCTGTAATGATGAGCAAATGCTAATCCGGCACCTAAAGGAACTTGTGCACCAACAATACCATTACCACCATAGAAACCATTGGTGTACATATGCATGGAACCACCTTTACCACGTGAGACACCTGCTCTTCTGCCCATCAATTCAGCTAAAACTTCTTGAACTGAACTACCTCTCATATAACTAATACCGTGACATCTGTAGGAAGTAATCATATCATCTTGTTTGGTAATTGCGTGTTCAATACCGACAGCAATCGCTTCTTGACCAACCGATAAATGACAGAAACCTCTAATTTTTTTAGCTTTATATAGAGCATCGGCTGCCATTTCCATTCTTCTGATAATAACCATATCTTTATACATTTGTAAAAGTTTACCTTTTTCAGTTTCATAATTTAAGGTTGGAGGATCCAGCTTATAGCCTTCAAATGAATATTCTGGTAATTCGATTGAAACAACGTCAGTCATACTTGGAGCATCAGCTCCAGTGGCTAAAGTTCTGGCAAACTTAGGAATTGCTTTAACAGTAGCTTGTCTTTTTGTTAATAAACGTAACATGTTGACTAGATTCAGTTAATTACAAAAAGGAAAGAGGAGATGTTGAAACATAGCAGCAGATAGCTTAATTAAAACAAAGTGGGATAACTATTGAATTCTCAGGAGCGGAACACTGTTTGCCAGACCTTTTTTTACGTAAGCCGCGTCGGCCGACGTTAATCTTTAAATATTTTTAGTTTTAACATGTTAGATCTTTTCCTGTTAGTCTGAAGATGGAAATTTTTGAAAAACATTATCATTAATAAACTTTTATAAGGAATAAAATCATCCTGTAAAGCATTATGGAAGAAGACCTCAGTAAATATAAGTATGAAGAAATTTCCAATAAAGTTCTTCGCACAGATCGAAGATTGTTTGATGATGGTGCTTTTGATCCTAGATTGGTAGATACGACACCACATTCACTTAAAGGTGTTATTTCATCTCAAGATTTTGGTTCGAATTTAAGAAAATCGGCAAAAGAGGAACAAGAGGAAAGGGATAAGTTGAAAAAAGTTATTGAATCATCATTAGAAGATATTAATAAAACTGGAAAAATAGCTAAAAAATCGAAAAACAAAAGAACTGCAAATAAAGCATCCTCTTCATTATTAGATAAAGATTCAATTGAGACGCTTAATTATGTACCAACGACTGAATCTAACTTGAATACGTATAATCAAATTATTTCTTGGTGTTCTGCAAAACTTGAAAATGATTTGCCTGATAATGTTGTTAATTCTTTAGCTGATATAGTTATTGAAATTTTAAAAAATGATGATGAAACAAATACCAGTTTAAAAAAAAAACAAGTTGAGAGTGCAATTGGTTTAAAAATAAATGATTTAGATTTTCAAAAATTATATTCTTTAATTGATAGTATATCGGATTATAAAATTGATGTTGTCGATGTTGATATCAGAAATAGTAATGCAGTTGATGATGGATTGGGAATAGTTGTCGACTCTGATGTTGATGATGCTATTGATTCTAATTCTGAAAGTGATAGTGATAAAGAAAACGAGAATCTAGATAATGAAAACAATGCATTAAGTATAATAAGTCAAGATGTTGAAGATGATGAGAATATTATTACATTAATGCAATCACAAGATCAACAATCAGATATCGATATAGAATCAATAGACAAATATTGGATTACTAGGCAATTATCAAAGTGGCAAAAACATATTGATTCTTATAAGTATGAGGAAATATCTAAATCAATATTCGAATCTTTAGAACAAGTAATTACAAAGCAAATAGATTTAAAAGGTTTTGAGCGGAAAATATTAAACATTCCTGATTTTGAAATAAACAGTTTTTATTATCAATTAATAAGAAATCATAGGGTGGTTTATTATGCAATTAAATTAGCAATGACTGATGATGAAGTGGAGAAACTGAAAATGAAAGAACTACTAAGCACTTTTCTCAAAAATATAAGTAAAAGATCAATTGAAGATAATAATACATTATCTAAAAAACAGAAAACCGTCGAAACTGGTAAAATAAAGTCAACGTCAGACCAAAAATATCCAAGAAATTTAGACCTTCAAAACTTGGTATTCACTCAGGGTTCAAAATTAATGACAGTTTCGAAGTTTGATTTACCGAAAGGTTCATTTAAAAGAACAAAAAAAAGTTGGGAAGAAATTCATATTCCAGCTCCTGAAAAAGCAAAAGAATCTGACGATGAAGCTTTAGTTGCAATTTCACGATTACCTAATTGGGCTCAACCAGTTTTCCCGACTGGTGAAATGGCAACGTTAAATCGAATTCAGTCTAAAGTTTATCAAAGTGCGTTTAATGATGATTGTAATATCTTAATGTGTGCTCCTACGGGTGCTGGTAAAACAAATGTTGCAATGTTAACAGTGTTAAGGACTTTATCTAATTTTAGAAATTCAAATGGTACACTTCAACTGAATAGTTTTAAAATTGTTTATATTGCTCCACTCAAAGCATTGGTCCAAGAGCAGGTTAGAGAATTTGATAGAAGATTGTCGCCTTTAGGTATCACGGTCAATGAATTAACTGGTGATTCTAATTTAACAAAACATCAAATTGAGTTCACACAAATATTAGTTACAACTCCAGAAAAATGGGATGTTATTACAAGAAAAAATAATGATGCCTCTTACATTAATTTAGTCAGATTAGTTATTATTGATGAAATTCATTTGTTACATGATGAAAGAGGACCAGTTCTTGAAAGTATTGTTGCAAGAACAATGAAAAATATGGAAGATAATATCGAGAATAAAGTTAGATTTGTTGGTTTGTCAGCAACTTTACCAAATTACAAGAATGTTGCTCAATTTTTGAAGGTTGAAAAGAGAGGACTATTTTATTTTGATGCCTCGTATAGACCTTGCCCATTAGCACAACAATTCATTGGTATAACCGAAAAAAAAGCATTTAAAAATTATGAAGCCATGAATGAAGTTTGTTACCAAAAAGTTATAGAAAATCTTAATGATGGTAACCAGGTTATTATATTTGTTCATTCAAGAAAAGAAACCGCTAAAACTGCCAAATGGATAGCAAACAAGCTAATTGAAGATGAAAAATTAGAAAATGTGATGAAGTTTTCAGATGGTGTTAGAGAAATCTTAAGAACTGAATCTGAGAATGCTAATAACAAAAGTTTAAAAACGGTTTTTCCAATGGGCTTTGGTATCCATCACGCTGGTATGAACGTAAGTGATAGGCAAACAACCGAAGATTTATTTGCTGAAGGCCATATTAAAGTGTTGGTTTCTACTGCAACATTAGCATGGGGTGTTAATCTACCTGCGCATACGGTTATTATCAAAGGAACTAGTGTATATTCTCCTGAGAAGGGTACCTGGATTGATTTATCGCCACAAGATATTCTTCAAATGCTTGGTAGAGCTGGTAGACCAAGGTATGACACACATGGTGATGGTATTATTATTACATCTCAAGAACAAGTTAAATATTATCTAGCTGTGTTAAATCAACAACTACCAATTGAGTCACAAATGTACTCTAAACTAGCTGATAGTATTAATGCTGAAATTGTAGCGGGTTCGATAAGGTCATTGAAAGATTGTATAGATTGGTTAGGCTATACTTATCTGTATATTCGTATGCTTCATTCAAGAGATATTTATTATGTTGGTCCTCAATATGATAATGATTCAGAATTGTTAGAGAGAAGAAAGGATCTTGGTTATTCGGCATTATTATTATTAGCCAAACATGGCATGATTAAATATAATTATGCCAAAGATATTATTGTTCCAACAACTTTAGGTAAGATTGCATCTTATTATTATATTAGTTACACCAATATGGCAAATTTTAATACGCAATTGAAACCATCATTTACAGAAATTGAATTATTTAGATTATTTGCTGGGAGTGAAGAGTTTAAATACGTTCCTGTGAGAAGAGAAGAAAAAACTGAATTGCAGAATTTAATTGAGAAAGCCCCAATTCCAATTAATGAGGATATTGAAGACCCTTTATCTAAAATTAATATTTTGTTGCAAGCTTATATTTCAGGCCTTAAACTGGATGGTTTTGCATTAATGGCAGATATGATTTTTATTTCACAATCAGCTGGTAGACTATTTCGAGCTTTATGTGATTTGGCTCTAAGAAAGGGATGGGCAAAACTTTCAAAACTTTTAATTAATGTTTGTAAAATGATTGAAAAGAAAATATGGCTGACAAATACACCATTACGACAATATCGAAATGTTCCAAAGGATGTAATTTCCACTGCAGAAAGATCATTAACCCCATTTAAATATTATCTTCAATTGAATGATCAAACTTTAGTCACTAGAGCATTAAAGGCGGAGAGGTATGGTAATTTCGTTTGGGAATTGATTCAAAAGTTTCCGAAGCTTGATATTGAATATAATTTACAACCTATTACACCAAGTTTGTTGCAGATAGAGTTGGAAGTTATACCCAACTGGAAATGGGACATAAGTGTTCATGGTGTCACTGAATCGTTTATTTTATTAGTTGAAGACTGTGATGGTGAAAACATTTTATATCAGGATCAATTGTTTGTTAAAAAAGATTATATTAACCAAGTTTCTACAATTACTTTTGCTGTTCCTATTTTTGAATCTGAACAACCAAATTATTTTGTTTCTCTTATAAGTAGTAAGTGGTTATTTTGTGAACAGAGAATTCCTATTTTGTTAACTAAGATGAATATTCCAAAGAAATTTCCAGCACCAACACCACTTATTGAGTCTGATCTGGTCCCAATTAAGGAATTAGGAATTAAAAAATTTGCTAATATTTTTTCATTTGAGTATTTCAATAAATTTCAGTCACAAGTCTTTGACACTATTTATAATGGCAATGAAAATGTTCTTTTTGCGACATCTAAAGGTAACGGTAAAACCACCACAGCATTATTAGCATTATTAAAACATTGGAAAGCTGAAGGGGGTAGAGCAATTTACATTAATTCGGATCAAAAATTAATTGATATTTTGTTAAAGAGCTGGAAGAAAGTACTTTCTGGGCTTGCAGGCGGTAAAATAATTAATAAACTCATAGGTGATCTTAATATTGATTTACAATTGTTAGCACAATCTCATTTAGTTTTATGTACGCCGTCCCAGATCGAAGAAGTTTCAAGAAGATGGCAACAGAGAAAAAGTGTTCAGTCAGTTGAACTTATAATTGCTGATGATTGCCACACGATTGGTTATGGGCATTGTGGTATGGTTTATGAGTCAGTATTAAATCGTTTCCGCTATATCAATGCCAATTTAGAAAATAATTTGAGGTTTGTTCTTTTGTCATCATCAATAGCAAGTTACAAAGATATTGCTGATTGGATAAATATTTCAAAGAACAACGTTTTTGATTTTGATGCAAGAGAAAGGATGTACCCATTAGAAATCAAGTTTGAGCATAGTGATATTCTTCATAATCCATCACTATTAAAATGTTTGGTTAGACCATCATATAATTATATTAAGGATATGATATCAACAAATGGTAGTAAAAACTGTTTGGTCTTTGTTTCTGAAAGAAAAGAAGTTATAAATTTAGCAAAAGAATTTTTACGGAAGTTAAGATTGGATTCGGCCACATGGCTACAAGCTAACCTAGGTGCCATTGATGACTATTTGAAAAAGGTTCAAGATTCAACACTTAAACTTTGTTTGAAGTTTGGTATTGGTTTTTATCATGAAAACTTATCTAATATTGATCAACTAATTGTCTTCAATTTCTTAGAAGCTGATCTTTTAAAATGTTTAATTACAACCAAAAATTCATCTAGGTATTGTCCATCAGCAACTGATGTTCTTGTTCTGGGTACTAAAGAATATGATGGCAAAGAGCATGGATTTGTTGATTATTCTATCAATGATTTATTAGAGATGATTGGTTTGGCCAGAAAGGATCTAAACGCTACTGCCAAAGCTACTGTTTTTACTAATTCGTCTAAGATCGATTATTATAAAAGATTTGTTGCTTTATCACTACCATTCGAAAGTCATTTAAATAACTTTATCCATGACGCAATTCTAGGCGATATTAAAGTGATTAAAAATAGGCAATATGCTATTGATTTGCTTACATACACGTTGTTTTATAGAAGATTACAATTAAACCCATCATTTTACAAGCTTTCAGATATTTCAGAAAATGGCTTGTCGGAATATTTATCTGAACTTATTGAAACTGCATTAACAGATTTACAAAACGCAGGCTTGGTTCAACTAGATATTGATGATAATGAAATTACTAAAGAAGAAGATGATGAAGATGACAATGAAAAGATTGAAATTATTCCATCAAACAGAGGTGTTATTGCAAACTGTTATAATATTTCATTTTCAACAATGGAAATTTTGAATAGATTGAATGGAAAAATGAGATTAGACAAGATTCTTGAAGTCATTTGTTTAGCAACTGAATTTGAAAGTTTACCACTTAGGGAAAATGAAGACACCGTATTATTTAAACTATACAACAGCGTGCCATACAAATGGTCAATGGAAGCAGATTTTCAATCGCCAGCTTTGAAAACATTCATTTTAATTCAAGCTTATCTTTCAAGAGTTCCATTAAGTGTTGATTTAAGGAATGATTTGGATTATATTTTACCAACAGCAGTTAAATTATTATATACTTCGATTGATCTCTTATCAGCCGAAGGTTATATCAATGCAATGCTGGGTATGGACTTGTGTCAAATGATTATTCAAGGTTTATGGAGTCATGTTAATGTTTTAGAACAAATTCCATTTTTTAATGAAGCTATTTTAGCTAAGTGCAAAAAGCTCGAAGTTAATTCTGTATATGATATTATGGAACTTGACGATAAAAGCAGAGAATCAGTCCTGGATGGTCTGAGTGATAAAGAAGTTGCTGAGGTTGCTGCTTTTGTTAACAAATACCCAAATTTGGAAGTTAGTTATAGTTTAAACGGAGATGTAATTGCTGGAGAATCAAAACAAATTGAGGTTGAAATTAGGAGGGATGAAGAAGTCGAAGATTTGACAATTGCTTCCATCGCCTTTCCAAAGAAACACTTAGAAAACTGGTGGATCGTTGTAGGTTGCCCAAAGACTGGTAGAATATATGGAAGTAAAAAACTGACAATTACAAAAGAGTTCCAAACAATTATAATAGATTTTACGATTCCTGAGCCAGGAGTTCACGATATTTATATTTGGTGTGTTTGCGATTCATATCTGGAAGCAGACAAACAAGTCGGAATTCATGCTTTGGTTGTAAAAGAATAATTCTGTAAATTAATGTATACTATTAAGAAATAAGAATGGCTTATAACTGCTGCTTATATTTGGGCTTTTCAAGTTTCAAGGTTCTTGTATTATTCTATCTATGCCTTTGAATTTCTCTGGGCGAGAAAGATTTGAAAAAAGTTGCAAACCTGATCAGCTTTGGATTCATGCTGAGAATTAGCAATTTCGTTTAATTTTTTTCTGTTTGACATAGAAGAAGTAAAGAAGGCGATAAATATGAAGTATGTATATGTGGAATCAGATTGATAATTTAATAGTTAATAATTTCTTTGGCTTGTAAAGTACTAACATTTAAATATTTATTTAAAATCACATTAATGCTACAGATTCTATATTGATGATCTACCAGTTATTTTTCCATATCCAAGGATATACCCAGAACAGTATTCATATATGTGTGATATTAAAAAATCACTTGATGTTGGAGGAAATTGTATATTAGAAATGCCTTCCGGAACGGGTAAAACTGTTTCATTGTTATCCATTACTGTTGCGTATCAAATGTTTTATCCTGAACATAGAAAAATCATTTATTGTTCACGTACTATGTCAGAGATTGAAAAGGCGTTGATTGAATTACATAAATTAATGGATTTTCGATCGAAAGAACTGGGATATGTGGAAGATTTCAGAGGTCTAGGGCTGACAAGTAGAAAGAACCTATGTTTACATCCAACAATTGGTAAGGAAAGAAAAGGTATTGTTGTTGATGAAAAGTGTAGAAGAATAACAAATGGTGAGTTAAAACAAAGAATCGAAAATGGTGACGGAGATATTGAAGATTTATGTTCATTTCATGAAAAATTGTACGAAAAGGATCCCACAAATTTAATTCCAGCTGGCGTCTATTCATTCGAACAATTATTGAATTACTGTAAAGCTGAAGGAACGTGTCCATATTTTACAATTAGACGTATGATGCCATTATGTAATATTGTTATTTACTCATATCATTATTTGATTGATCCAAAGATTGCTGAAAGAGTATCAAGGGATTTATCAGGTGATAGTATTGTCATTTTTGATGAAGCCCATAACATTGATAACGTTTGTATTGAATCGTTATCCATGGATATTACAGATGATATATTGAAAAAAGCAACAAAGGGTGCTGAAAGTTTAAGTAAAAAAGTTGAAGAAGTTAAACAAGTTGATAGTTCGAGATTACAAGATGAATATGAAAAACTAGTTGAAGGGTTGCGAGAGAGTGATATTGTTAATACTAGTGAAGAAACTTTTATGGCTAACCCCATACTATCAAAAGATGTTTTAGATGAAGCAATTCCAGGTAGTATTAGAAGAGCGGAACATTTTATTTCATTTATGAAGAGATTGATTGAATATCTAAAAACTAGAATGAAAGTATTGCATGTCATTGCAGAAACTCCAACATCTTTCTTATTACATTTAAAACAACTTACATTTATTGACAGAAAACCATTAAGGTTTTGTTCTGAAAGATTATCATTATTAGTTAGAACCTTGCAAGTCAGTGAAATTGAAGAATTTTATGCATTGAAGGACATTGCAACATTTGCATCATTGGTTTCAACCTATGAGAATGGATTCACACTTATTTTAGAACCTTTTGAAACAGAAAATGCAACAGTTCCTAATCCAATTTTAAGATTATCATGTTTAGATGCATCAATTGCAATTAAACCAATATTTGAAAAGTTTTCAAGCGTTATCATAACGTCAGGTACTATTTCACCATTGGATATGTACCCAAAAATGCTAAACTTTGACACAGTCATCCAACAATCTTATAGTATGACATTAGATCGGAGGTCATTTTTACCTATGATTGTTACGAAAGGTTCAGATCAGGTTGCAATTTCATCAAGATTTGAAATTAGAAATGATCCGAGTGTTGTTAGAAACTATGGTACACTATTAATTGAATTTTCTAAAATTACACCAGATGGATTGGTTGTTTTTTTCCCGTCATACTTATATATGGAAAGTATTATTTCACAATGGCAAACAATGGGTATTTTGGACGAAGTTTGGAAGTATAAATTGATTTTAGTAGAAACTCCAGATGCACAAGAAACATCATTAGCCTTAGAAACATATAGAAAGGCTTGTTCAAATGGTAGAGGTGCCGTTTTATTATCTGTTGCCAGAGGTAAAGTGTCTGAAGGTATTGATTTTGATCACCATTATGGTAGAACAGTTTTGATGATTGGAATTCCATTCCAATATACTGAATCAAGAATTTTAAAAGCAAGACTAGAATTTTTGAGGGATAATTATCAAATTAGGGAAAATGATTTTCTTTCATTCGATGCAATGAGACATGCGGCACAATGTTTAGGTAGAGTTTTAAGAGGTAAAGATGATTACGGTGTCATGGTTTTGGCAGATCGTAGATTTGCAAGGAGAAAGGGACAGTTACCAAAATGGATTGCACAAGGTTTACTTGATGCAGATACTAATTTATCAACAGATATGGCAGTTGCATCAGCTAAAAAGTTTTTACGTACATCTGCTCAGCCTATTGATCCAAAGGACCAAGAAAATGGTGTTTCTGTTTGGACTTATGAACAATTGGTTGATCATCAAAAAAAACAGGATGAAAAACTTCAATATGTTGAAGATATTGAGGGCGATGCTATCATGGCTTAAAATAAAAGAAAACTACTCATAAATTATATGTACAGTTATTAATTAGTTATCAGCGATAGCGATACAATGTATAATCTATACGATATCATATACCTTACTTTATACTTTGAAGTAGATCAGTTTCCATAATATACGAGAAACGCGTCTTTCGTTCCGCAGAAAAAAATCAAATTTTGTAAGAAGGAAGACGCTTGCTTGTGTGGTACTTAAATGCTCAGCTGAAGCTATTTCTCTGTTTTTTCTGATTTCTTCCATACTCAACAGATTTATTATGTCTAAAGAATACGTTTATATTGTTGCAGCTGCTAGAACACCGATTGGTTCATTTCAAGGTTCATTGCAATCTTTAAATTATGTTGATCTTGGTGCTCATGCAGTTAAAGCAGCTTTAGAAAAGGTTCCACAAATCAAACCAACAGATGTTGAAGAGATTTTCTTTGGTAATGTTTTACAAGCCAATGTTGGACAAGCACCAGCAAGACAAGTTGCACTTAGATCAGGTTTAGGTGAAGATACTCCAGCAACCACAATTAATAAAGTTTGTGCATCAGGTATGAAAGCAGTTATTCTTGGAGCTCAAACAATTTTAACTGGATGTGCCGATATCGTTGTTGCAGGTGGTGCAGAATCAATGACAAATACACCATATTACATGCCAGCTGCTAGAGCAGGTTTAAGATTTGGTGATAACACAATCGTTGATGGTATTTCAAAAGATGGTTTAAATGATGCTTACGATGGTAAAGCAATGGGTGTTGCAGCTGAAAAATGTGCAGCAGATCATAATATTTCAAGGGAGGCACAAGATGATTTTGCAATTTCATCATATAAGAAGGCACAAAAGGCTCATGATGATGGTAAATTTAAGGAAGAAATTTCAGCGATTACAGTTAAAGGTATTAGAGGTAAACCAGATGTTGTTGTTGAAAGAGATGAAGAAGTTAGTAAATTAAATGAATCAAAATTGAGAAGTGCAAGAACTGTTTTCCAAAAGGAAAATGGTACAGTTACTGCAGGTAATGCATCACCAATTAATGATGGTGGTGCAGCAGTAATTTTAATGTCAGAGAAAAAAATTAAGGAGTTAGGTATTACACCAGTTGCTAAAATTGTTGGTTGGGGTGATGCAGCTCATGCACCAGTTGATTTTACAACTGCACCATCACTTGCTGTTCCAAAAGCCTTAAAACATGCCGGATTAAGATTAGATGATGTTGATTATTTTGAATTTAACGAAGCATTTTCAGTTGTTGGTCTAGCAAACACCAAATTATTAAACATTGAACCATCAAAGGTTAATGTTTATGGTGGTGCAGTTGCAATTGGTCATCCATTAGGTTGTTCAGGTGCCAGGGTTATTGTTACTTTGATGTCTGTCTTAACTCAAGAAAATGGTAAGATTGGTGCAGCTGGTATCTGTAATGGGGGTGGTGGTGCATCTGCTATTGTCATTGAAAAATGCTAGTTAGTTTTATAGAATTTTTTTTAGCTTAATATAAAAATCATTGCTTGTATACCAATTTATTTTACGACGACTTTAACAATAAAAAACTCAATTACTTAGTTTACTAAAAAAAACAATTATTTTAGCGGTAGTAATCAACCTACCACCAGTCATCAATCAACCTCCATAGAGAACGTAAGATGCAGTCCCTTCGCCTCGCCCACGGGCTGAGCGCTGTGCTGTATTTCTACCCTCCAGCGGTCCCTCAGCTCATTGCTTGCAACGACAAAATCCAGGCTACCCATGGGAGTCGTTGCAGTCCGCAGGGATCGAACGGGACACCTCAACTTAATGACTAATAATCGGCAGCGACTAAGTCTTGACCCTTCCGCCAGACGCCGTTACAGCAACTCTAAATAATGACTGTTAGATATAGTGCGCCTCAAATCACGTGACATTTATGTAAGTAAAATTATCTAATACAAATAATTTATCTGTGGTTGTAAAATTACATAAATAAAATAAATTAAAGCATATTTACCGATTTTACTATGTTAAAAGTTTATATACGTTTGAATAACTGGTTTAATTTTTGTATTATTGAAGTCATTTAAAAATTCAAAAAATTAATTTGGAAAGAAAGAAAGAAATTGTTAAATAAATTGGTGAAAAAGAATAGCACAAAATATTATGTAATATTACAACAACTAAAAATGACATACAAAAATTTAAGATTTCGCACTAAACCGTACAATCCACATTTTGAATTTTGATAAAGAACTTGGAAAGGCAAAACAAAACAGAGAATGTAGTGATGGTTAAGTAAAATTAAATAAGTGCATCAATAATGTCAAACCCGGATGATTTAATTACAGAAGTATGTATAAGAAGGTGTATTTCTTATTATAAATTGAATAAAAATACTAACATTTAAATAATTACTATAGGCAAACAAAAATCTTACCAAAAGTAGTGGATTATTTTCTTCAATCTTTGGCGGTTCAAGTACTTCAAAATACGACGAAGCAAGTGAATTATTTGTAAAAGCAGCCAATTTATATAAATTACAACGTCGAAGTGTCGATGCAGGACAAGCATTTGAAAAGGCCAGTGAATGTCAATCAAAGGGTGAATATCCAGATGAATCAGCTAATTTATTAGTAGAAGCATTTAAATGTTACAAACTAGAATCACCTGGAAACGCAGCAAAGTGTTTAGAATTAGCAATTAAAATGTTTGTTGAAAGGGGTCAATTTAGAAGAAGTGCTAATTTTAAATGTGACTTAGGAGAATTATATGAAAATGAACTACAAGATGTTAAGTTAGCAATTAAAAGCTATGAAGATGCAAGTGAATGGTATAAAGGAGATTCAGCTACTGCATTATCAAATAAATGTTCATTAAAGGCAGCTGATTTATATTGTGATGAAACGATGAAAGATTATACAAAAGCAGCAACAATTTATGAATCAATTGCAAAAGATTCATTAAACAATCAATTAGCCAAATGGTCATTAAAAGATTATTTTTTAAAGGCAATCTTATGTAGACTAGCAGATAATAATGATTACGCAAGTGCAAATGCGATATTACAAAGATTTTTATCATGGGATCCAAGTTTTCAAACAACTAAAGAATTTATACTATCGGAGAAATTAATTAATGCAGTTAAAGATAATAATCCTGATGAAATTGCAATTGCATCAAAAGAATTTGATAAATTTTCAAGACTTGATGGTATGAAGATTAAAATTTTAAATAATATCAAAACTAACATTACTAATTCGCCAGTTGATATCGATGAAGATTTTACATAATGGCTTTACATTTATTTTATGGCATAATTTTTCTTTCTTTCTTTTTTTAAAGTTTTTTATAAGACGATTATGATTTAATTAGAAAGAGTAAAGAACAAAAGATATATATATATATATATAAGATTAGTTAATGTATATGGATTTTTAATATTATGATTAAAATCTACCACCTCTACCACCTCTGGAACCACCTCTTGAAAAGCCACCACCTCTAGAGAAGCCACCTCTACCACCTCTAGCGCCACCTCTTGAGAATCCACCTCTGCCACCTCTTGAACCTCCTCTTGAGAATCCACCTCTAGCACCACCTCTTGAAAATCCACCTCTTGAACCAGCTGAAGCACCTTTTGAACCTTTCTTCTTTGGAGGTTTAGGTCCAACATCTTTAGCCTTTGGTAGGAATCTTTCAATTGGTAGTAGTTTATCACTAGCAATATAAAATTTATCACCATCTTTAAAAGATTTTGCTTCAACACCATCAGAAGTTTTAATTGTGAAGAAAACTTCATTCAAAGGACCTAAAATCTCATCAACTTTACCAATCTGAGTTTTATTTTCTAAATAAATTGGAGCATTGAAATATGGAATTTTTTCATTGATGGATTTACAAACTATATCACCTTCACAAGAATGTAAAAATGATCCCATTTCAAAAACTTTATCTGGTGGTCCTTGTGGTGCAAATGATCTACCACCTGCATGTCCACCTCTACCACCTCTGAATCCTCCTCTACCTCTATTCATTTGAAATATTGTGTAGTTTAGTTAGTTTAAGTTGAATAATAAAGGATAAAATTAAGTGTAGAAAATTTTTCATTAAATTGAAATAATAAACTACAAGAATATTTTTTTCATTTTCATATTTTCCCATGAAAATGAGAACTTCTCCCATGAAAATGAAGAATTTTAAAAATTTCCCACAAAAAAAATGCCTTTTGCAAATATCTTGATGGACTCCATGGTATTTTACAAACATCCGTACACCATGAGGTCAGATAAATCAGTCTTTAATTAGAAAAAGGCTGTTTCAAACGTCGTGGCCCAGTGGTCAAGGCAAGATTCCGCTAATATCTCTTTAACCCCGCTCAACTCCTGTCGCTGGCACTAGTCCGTGCGTACTCGTACACAGAAGAGCCCTTTATTATGGGCTAAAAAATTAGCGAGTGGGAAATTCGGTGGCATGCGCCGTCCCTTTAGTCACAGTGGTTGTGGTGTAAGTTGCAACTATTCCTCCTGAGAGGATCCTGGGCGTGCAAACGCTGGGCAGTTCCACAATAAATTCAGATTTCCCCCTAAAGGAAATCATGGGAGTGTTTTGCGGACGGTTGGCAAATTATATGCTGTTGAGTGCAATGCACGGATCCCAATCTATTTTGGTTGGGAAACTCGATACCGATCACTATGTTTGCGATGGGTTATGGGTTTAAGGAGGTAATTTTTTATACCACTGCTATTATTATTATTATTATTATTTCTATAGTTTATAGAACACTTTACAATACATTATTTGTTATATACAATTGATTAAATTTTCTTCATTCTTGTTTCTCTTGGTTTTCTGATTTCTCTTTCTCTATTGGTTTATGATACACTAAATTACGATATTCTCCACGTTCATTATCATACGCACCAATCCCTCTGCCACCTCTACCCCTGCCTCTAACTCCAATCCATTTACCACAACGATAAGAACCACGACCATAATATCCAAATCCTCTACCTTTACCCCTACCTCTACCTTTTCCTGTTCCACGTCCATTTCCACCGTTTAATGATAAGTTTGATTGTGTGCCTTCTGTAGGTTCTTTAGGTTCTGATTCCGAATCAGCTTTCGGTTGCATAGATTCAAAATCTGATTGGAATTCGGATACTGTGGATATAGACTTCAAATCAGGTGGTGTGGGAGATTCTGCCGATCCTATGCCTGAAAAATTTGATTCCGTTTCTTTAATTAAATCAGATTTTGATTCTTGTTTAATAGTTTTCGTTTTTGTTTTAGTCTCTGATTTAATATTAGATTTGATTTCTGTTGAATTTGTTTCTTCAATTTCAGAATCAACTGCATTTTTTGATTTAGATTTTGATTTTGATTTCGATTTCGATTTTGCCTTTGGTTTTGCTTTTGGTTTTAAGTCGGATTCAGAATCACCTGTTGAATCGGTTTCAGATTTTGGATCAATTTCCAATCTAGGCTTTGATTTCGGTTTCGGTTTCGGTTTTTGCTTTCGGTTTTGCTTTTGTTTTTGTTTTGATATTCCTTCAGTGTCAATTTCATTATCTTGAGGTTTATTTTCTTTAAGTTCATGTTTATCTTCTTTGATTTCAAGTTTATCTTCTTTAATTTCAAGTTTATCTTCTTTAAGTTTATTATCCTTTTTTTTATCTATATCTTTATTATCTAAATCATTTTTATCCTTTTTATCTTTATCTTTATTTAAAATTTTAAATTTACTAGTATTGATTTTATCATCAGCACTTATACTGATATTTTTTTTGAGATTTAATTTAGCTAGTTCATTTTTATATTCTTCATTAGTCAAATCTCTTGCAATTCTTCTTTCAATTCCATTAGTTTTAATAGAAGTTGGATTAGTAGTTGAGAAATTATTATTATTATTATTATTATTATGATGTATTAAAGACATATCAAAAGTTGTATTATTAACACTTGCACGTTTTAAAGATTCTTCTATTTCCAATTGTTTCTTCAATGTATCAACAGGTTTTGCATTACCAAAAGGATTTGGTTTTGCAGCTGGTTGCTTTTGAGCAGGTTTTGAAGTTACAATTGGCTTTAATGGATTAATTTTATTAATGTTCAATTTTTGAGCTAATTCTTTTGAATTTTCAGAAATTAATGGGATTTCAGGTATATCAATTGGTTTTGCATTACCAAAAGGATTAATCTTTGGATAATGAGAAATTGGCTCAGGTTGTATTTGTGGTTGTGCAGGTGGTCGTAGTTGATTATTATGAGAAGGATGATGAGAATGTGTGTGATTAGTCAGTTTTTCAATTTTTTCATCTTCTAAGTCTTGATTATAACTTAGATTATTATTAAAATTCAAAATTTGGTTAAAATCAGCCATTGAAATTGAATTTATACTAATTTTTGATCTTTCAATGACAATACCATTCCATTTACAAACTTTTTGTAAATCTTGTAAAGAATTTAAAAATATCAAACCAACTTTTAAATTGGTATTCAAAGGATCTAATAATACATAACAATCATGTATTTTAACATATCTTGAATCAAATAACTCTCTTAATAATTGTCTTGTTGAACTTTTTGGTAAATTTTCAAATATTGCGATATATTTACCATTACTAGGGTTATTAATATTTATATTTATACTATTATCATCATTATTATTAAAGATACTATTAGAATTATTAGTAAAAGGTGGGGATGTAATTGTAGAAGTTATATCAAAATCATCATCAATCCAAGAAGGAACAGCTCCCAGTGAAGGATCAGCCATAAACTCAGTAAGTGACATTTTCTTTGTGCCCATTGTGAATGTTTTGTTTTGATGTTGTATTGTTTAAAAAGATAGTTGAACATAAAAGTTAGATGTTGTTAATTTGAATTGGATTGATTCACAAATGAATGTTTTCGCTGTAGTGCATGTCCTGGGCAATTCGATTAAAATAATTGTATATTCTTTTATATGTAATAATACTAGTATACTGCCACCAATATTACGAGCTCATCATATCCATGTCCCAACAAACTCATACATATTCAGAAACCCTTCCACTAATATCATCCCCTCCATCTCAACCATCTCCATTCACATCCCCCCCGTCAACCCCCTCCGATGCTCTGGCCAGAACCTCAGATCCCACGGCGTCCATCCGTCTAGGCCCGGCTGCCCCCCATGCGGCCACTGAGTACCGCGGGTTTGCTGCGCAGGCCGTTGCCGGTGTTTTCCTGGCAGTTTTTCTTGCCTGGGCCGTTCTCCCACAAAGAATGTTGGCCGCAGTGGGCGTTCACTATTATCCGTCAAGATGGTGGGCGGTTGCTGTTCCGGCGTGGATTCTTGTCGCCATGGGATATATGTATGTTTTCGTGGGACTTTGTGCGACGGAGCGACTCACCCCGCATCTGGCCGATTTGCGCACTGTTGTGGACGACGCAGCTGTTGTTGTGGGAAGTTGTCGTGGAAGTGGGAATACTTCTTCCCATGGGAAAACCCATGACTTCGCGCATCTCCCCACGAGCGCAGTGTGCGATCTCCCACTTGCACACATCAATGACGTTCTCTACGGCGACGGGCAAGGGTTGGATCACTAGGACGGACTGGACCCTGCATAGAAAACCAGCGGAGTGGGAGGCTATTTCCTGCTTGCCACTCGCCGCTGGTTTACTGCCATTTTGCATTGTGTAATGATCCTAATATTTTTTCTTATTGTATATTATGCCAACTATCATATGATTATCGACCTGGCGTCATCATCCCACACCTCTCCCTTCTTATCATCCATCATGCCATTTTGCTTTTTGTACACCCCGTGTACTATAAAAATATTCCATATACATTCATATTGTAGTTTCTTCCTCCTCTATTATACTTCCATCATAGTCTATCTATATTACTTAACAGCTATCTCAAAATCATGATGAAAGCACTTACTTATCTTGCACCAAATAAAATTTGTTGGCAATCAGTTCCAAAACCAACTATTCTTAAACCAACTGATGTTATTGGCAAAATTGTTGCAACTACAATTTGTGGTTCTGATCTTCATATTCTTAAAGGGGATGTACCTGAAACCACCAAATTAGCTTCAAATTCTAATTATGGTATAGTTTTAGGCCATGAAGCCATTATCAAAATCGAGTCAATTGGTGATAGTATTAAAAATTTTAAAATTGGTGATATTTGTATCGTTTCATGCATTACTTATTGTGGTGATTGTTATTATTGTAAAAAAAATATTCAATCTCATTGTAATTCAAATGATGGATCTTCAGGTTGGATGTTAGGTCATGAAATAAATGGTACTCAAGCTGAATTTATTAGAGTTCCATTTGGTGATAAAACTTTATTTAAAGCTCCTTCAAATGTTTCTTATGAAAAATTGCTAATGTTATCTGATGCAATTCCAACTTCTTATGAAATTGGTATTGTTAATGGTCATGTAAAAGAAAATGATTCAATTGCAATTGTTGGTTTAGGTCCTGTTGGTTTAAGTGCTATTTTATCTGCTAAATTATTAAATCCTTCTCAAATTATTGCAATTGATTTAGATCAAGAAAGATTAAAAATAGCTGAATCTTTAGGTGCAACTCATCTAATTAATTCTTCAAATTTATCAAATGATCAAATTACTGAAAAAGTAATGGAACTTACCTCTAATTTAATTCCTGGTAGAGAATCGGGTGTTGATGTTGCAATTGAATGTGTTGGTATTCCTAAAACTTTTGAATTATGTGAAAATTTAATTTGCTCTGGTGGTTCCATTGCAAACGTTGGTGTTCACGGTAGTTCTGTTGAATTAAAGTTACAAGATTTATGGATTAAAAACTGTAATATTTCAACTGGTTTAGTTTCAACTTATTCTCTACCTTTATTAATTGAAAAAGTTGAAAAGGGTATCCTTGATCCATCTCCAATTATAACTCATCATTTTAAATTGGATCAAATTGAACATGCTTATGAAGTTTTTAAAGATGCAAAACATACCAATGCAATGAAAATTGTTTTGACTCCATAAATGGAGATGATATCGAATTTAATGATTATCTTCAATTTATTTAGTTTTTAAGCTTATTTTTTAAGCTTATTTTAGTTTTCTTTTGTGTAATTTTATTTTAAGCTTATTTTTTTACTTTAAAACTAAAACTTAGAAGTACTCTCCGAGCCTCCATTCTACGACTATACAGGATTTTTTACAAACATTACAAAACTCACTCTCTACCCTTCTTATATTTTTCATTAGCTATTTTACCTTCTTCCGGGTTTAAATTATTAACACCACCTAATAAACTTTTACCTACAGCTTCACTAAGTGCAATAATTGGCCGAATTATAATTATTGGAGTAATTTTAATTAAATTATAATTACTATTATTTTCTTTATTTATTTTTAATATTGATTCTTTTGTAATTTGATAATTTTTCTCTATTGATTCATATGCCGTTTTTAAACCACTATTTATATTAGTTGGTTGATTTGAATACAAACTTATCGTGTATTGTTCATTTAATTCATCTTCATCCCCATCTTCATCCTCATCTTCATCTACCTCTTCATTATCCATATCATCAACATTTCTCCGATCCTCATCACTATCCACCACATCATCATCATCTTCTTTAATTGCTTCTTCATATTCTTTTAATTCATTTATTATCGAATTTCTGAATTTGTTATTATCCTTAGGTAAAAAATATTTATGATAATCTTTTTCATCTTCATCATCAAAAGAATTAACTGAACTATGTCTCCTTCTGTTAACATTATAAGTAATAACTTCATTATTTGATTTCACTATTCGAGATGATTTACCAACACCTCCAAATAATTCTTCAGTATTCTCTAATAATGCTTGTGTACCAGTTGCTAATTTAACTCCGAACTTCAAAATTTCTCCACTAGTAACTTTACTTAATTCTAATGCATTCATTTTGAAATTTTTAATTAATTTCCGTTCTAGAACCTCATCACCTTCAACTTCTTGTTCATTTTTTAAATTTATTAGATTATTCATACTTGAACTAATATTAATAATAGATTTAAGTGGTGAAATTCCTGCTAAAATTCCAAGTATTTGATTATTTTTAATATCTGGACTCCAATAATTAGTTAAAACTTCATTTAATTTATTAAATCCATTAATTCCATAAATTACAACTTTATTAAGTGTTATTTCTGATCCATCTAATATGAAAAAATTAACAAATTCACTCGTACGTCCTGATCGAATACCTCTATAATCAATATTTTTTGGTTTATAATCAATTTTTAATTTAAGTTTATTAATGATTAATTTTTGTATAAATATTTCTTCGTTATCCCCTGATGTTTCATTACTCCTTGGTATGAATCTTTTATCTTTGAATTCACTAAATCTAGTAAAAAATTCCAATGTATCTTGATCAACAAACAATCTTAATGGTAAAATACTAACATTTAAGATCATTTCAATTGCTGCTAATTTCGAAATTGGCCTAATTAATTGAATATCTATTTTGATCATATTTTTTCCAATTTCCCTATCTCCATTTTCAATCATATAGCCAATAAACATATTCCAACTTGATGTTGGTACATTATCTAAAATTTGGAAATTATTTATATTTAAATGAATATCATTAATGAGCTCAAAGTTATCATCATCAAAATTATTCGGCTTAGCTTTTAGGTGTGGCTCATTATTTGAATTAATTTTAAATTCAAGATCAATTTCTTCAATCTTAATTAAAATTTTATGACTCTTAGATCTTTTCAATTTAAATGGCAAATTTGCCTTTCTATTCATTTTTTTACCAAAATCAATAGTCTTAAGTTCTTCATCTTTCATATTTATATCAACTAAAATAGATTGATATAATCTTTCTTCAAACACAATCTGTGGTTCTTCTTCTTCTTCTTCATTAAGATCATCACGTTGTTCTTCGGACATAGAAATTTTAACATTACGTGCTAGTTTGAATATCCTTTCAAATGATTTTCTTATTTGTAATCTTGTTTCCTTCCAATCATATCCATCATATAAATAAATATTGGTTTCTGATATATTTAAGTATAATGTTAGTGGTATAATTTTATCATAGTTAGTTTTAGTAAAGTCAGCATTTGAATAATCTTTTATATGATCATAAAAATCTTCTACAATGTTTATTTCACTTTCAATACTCACATCTTTATGGGATTCATGTGCACCTATATTGCACTCTAAACCTGTCAATTTTGTTGAAATCATTTGCTTTGAAGGTTCAAAAAATTCAAAATCTAAATCTTTGAAAACAGCAATCTCTTCATCTTGTTTAAACTTATACTTATCATCATTAGAAAAGTATATTGGCGTTTTTAAATCTTTTAATAATTGTATAAGGCATTGAGTTGAATCACAACACACATTTAAACATAATTTTTCAAAATTTAATTTAATATCAATGATTGAATTTATCGAATTGGAGTTTTTAGAGTTTAAATTGACTTTAGTTAATATTGTACTTAATTTACCAACTTCAATATACCCCATATTTTTCCAAATTGAATGAATATTCAAGTTCTCAATATTTTGAGGTTTTAATTTACTATTTATATTCTTAACATCATCAATTAAGTATAAATGGATTAAGTTCGATGTCAATTGAATAATTGTACTTTTATCGTTATAAATTAGAATGTCTGAATTAGCTTTATTTACAACAACAATTAAATTGCTCGGTAAATTAACAGGTTTCAATCCAATATTTATATCGGTTAAAAATAAGTTTATTTCAGCATCCACTTTCTTCTTTATCGTTTTAAATTCTTTAATTATAGGATCTTCATTTTGATTTTGTTGCTCAAACATTGATATCCATTTACCATCATAATTGACTAATATACTATTCAAAAATATATTAATCAAACCTTCAAATTTTATAAAAACCATTGGAAAATTATCCCACTTATTTGCTCTTTTAATTATTACTTCATTATAATTATGGTTCAATCTATTAATTGAAATATCCAGAATTGATAATTGGTTCTGAAATTCACTGGATCTTGAATATCCAATATTTGAAAATTCCCCTATAACTCCACCAAATTTTTCATTCATTTCATTTATTGAAAAGGTAAAACTTTTAATAAACAAATAAAAGTCAATGATTTTTGGCTTTTCATAAAAACTTGAAATCAATCTATTATTGTTTCTTTTCTTTGATATCAATTTCTTATCAAATTGAACAGTTTTTTCAACCCCTTTAACCATATCATCCTTTAATGTTGTTGTAAAGTTAGCTTTAATGATTTGAAATATATCAACTATTCGGTTTATTACTTTAAGTGATGAATTAAGATTAACCGATTCAATAGTTAAAGCCTGATTGGTATACTTTATAATTGCTTTTGATAGATTAACATCATAACTTGTGAATTTAACAGGTTCATTTTGGTGGTCCGAAAATAAAATCTTATTAATGTCTAAATGTGAAATCCCTAATATTGTATTTAGTGTAATCTTAATAAATTCAATATTGAATACTTTTTTCAACGAATCATAAATGATTGGTGCAATTCTAAAATCAATTCTTTCTTTATCTTTAGATATTTCAAAACTTCCATTAATTTTATTCAATTTTGATGAAATTTCTACATTTATTTTATTTAGTTTATGTTTAATATTTGGTCTCCTGGTTGATAATGTTGACAAATTAGTTAATCTTTGCTTTTTTAAATTAATTACTTCTAATTCATTGATTTTTTCAAATATTGGATTGATTCGATTATAAAATTCAATTAAAATTTCCAAAAATTCAAACTCAAATTTAAAAGCTAATGAATTCTCAAAAACTATACTAGTAATATACTTTTTGTCTTCAATTAAAATTTCAATTTTAATATCTTCTGAATTATTGTTATCATTGTTAAAATAAAAATTTTTAATCACATCATGATAAATTTCAAACATTTTTAAGCTACCTTGAATTAATGTTGGACTTCTCTTTTCCAATACAAATCCATTCAAATGTAAGATGTATGACTTTGGATCAATGAAATTTCCATCAACATCTAAGTTCGAATTTAAACTAATCTGCAAGTCATCAAGTTGAAACAATTCAAGATGTAAATTTGAAGACTTTGATTTTGAGGATGATGAAGATGATGATGAGGTGGATGGTGAGAGTGATGCAGGTGATTTTAAGGGTGTTGTATTTGTTTTGGTAATCGTCTTTTGTTTACCGATCTGAATCAATAAAGTAACAAATGATGATGTTAAGTTTGGCATATTTACAAGTGATGTTTTAATGTTTCCAAATTTTATACTGATTTTCTTCCTTTCCTTTAATAATATACTAATTGGATTAATTATAAACAATAATTCACCTAAATCCTCATCTATAGGATCATTTGTTTCATCAACTAGCTTAGAATCAAAATCCCCTTGTATTGCACTCATATAAATACTCTTCCCTGATGCTGAATACATTATATTTTCCATAATCGATCGTTGCATATCTTCTTTTGATTCTGCCATAAAGGATGAAGACATTAAATCATCATCATAATCAATATCATCATCCGTTTTACTATTATCCTCATAATAGTGATTTTCTTCTTGTGGAGTCCCCTCTTCTTTACATCTTGGTTTTATCATAAATAAATTAACACCATTAATAGTACATTTTCTGTCAGTTTTATCACCATTTGAGGATATATTATCAACTTTTAAATTCAGTATGATTGGATCTGCAATAATTTTAATAGTTATATCTTCAATATTAACAGATATCTTACTGAGTATATAATCAATTGCGTAATTAACAATCGAGTTATTTGATGATTTGTTATCAATAGTAGGAAAGTTTTTCTGCAAATCTTCATTTAATTCTAAATCATGTTCTAGTATATTTTTCAATGACTTCACAGTTTTACTATCAGGTCTTGTAGTGTCATTATCATCATCGTCATCATTTTCATCTATTTCATCATTCCAAATATTATCTTGATCAAGTTTATCACTTGAGGTAAATGAATTGACACCACTCACGGCATCCACAAAGCCAACAACACTTTCCATCATACCTTCTATACCCTCCAATGGATCTTCTAGACTCTTCAAAAGAATTGAATTTGAAGGATTTAAAAAACCCATACCATCATTTTCAACTCCTGCCTTAGGAGAAACAACACAATTTATACTTTTGAAATAAATTTGAATTCCATTTGTATTTATGTGTATCTTTAAGTCTTCAACAAATGCATGTCTTATATTGATTGGTGTACTTTTCGGCAAATATTGTGATTGCAACTTATCAATATCCAATGTTATATCAGTTAGATGTAATGATGGTCCTGAATTTCCCTTCAACGTGAAAGATGATTGCTGCGGTATATCTAATGGTTGTAATGGCAGTCTTGAAAGTAACAAGGACAGTATATTTGATTGTATTGAGGAAGTAAATATAGACGCCATTGTTTAGTTATGTTATTATTAATATTATTATTGTTCTTAATATATTTAAAGTTTTAAATTGAATACAAATAATAAATATGTTTTATATATACAGCACTTCTGTCTAAAAACAGGAATCAGTACCCAGTATAACACCTTTGTTTGTACTTTTAAAAGAAACGCCCCCTTCAAATCGCTACAAAATAAAGACGAATTACTGTGAGAAGTAAACTGGGCAGTGCAAAAAATGAATTTCCTTATCAATTTCCTTTTTGGGAGGAAGAAATTACTAACTTGTTCAATTACAGAAAGTATACATGCAAAATTATATAAAAATACCTATGATGGAGGAACAAATAAGTTATCATTATCAGCACCGCCAAGGGCTTCTTCAATGATACTGTCACGAATAATCTTTTTTTCTTGATTTTTGATATATAAGATCATACTGAGACCGAACAAAATTGTTAATGATGTAAGTGATGAATTAATTGGTGTTGGATTATTATGAAATGTAAAATGAGTTAAATTATCCAATAATGTTTGTATTAGATTTGTTACACCGCTAAAGCAAATGATTGCACCATAAACAGTACCAAATGTTCTAAACCCAAAGACCTTAACGCAATAATCTGAAACTGCTGTATAATAAAATGGTCTATATAAGACAAGTAGTAATATACCTAAATATTGTAAACTTTGAATTGGCAACATACCAAAGACCCCAATAGCTGTAGAGACACATAATAGAATAATTAAAACAACCAATGTATGTAAATTATCTAAAATTAGACCAATAAATGGAATTGATAAAATACCACCCACAGGTAAAGCAATGTCAAAAAATTTATTAATTGTGATTGAAGTTTTTTGATCAAAGTAATACTCCATTTGTGATCCAATTGTTGCAACAAAATAATTAATTCTGAGCATCTGAACGGTTGTAAAAAAACACATAATAAACCACCATGGTGATTTGAATTGTTCTGAAAGTGGCTTTGAATGTAAAACACCAAAAATTCCACCTGATTTTTCCTTTAATTGATTATCTGCAATTTCTTCAAAAACAGATTTAGTTGAATTGACAGAATTGCGGCGTGACCTAACACGAGTCAAAGATTCAACTTCATTTGATTGATACCGACTATCATTTGGATCTAACGGTACACCACTTTCATCTAAACCAGTTTCACTAATTTTAGCAATATCTTCAATTGTTTTATATGATTCATGAGGCATAATAAATATTTGACATAATAGAATAAATAATGGAACAATTAAATAATACGAAAAGAATTTATGTAACGATAGATCTTTAATATAATTGTTCTGAAAAATAACTCGATAGAATAAAAACAACGCTGAAGATGTATCAAAACAACCTGTTAATAAAGCTAAAATCAAGCCTGATTTACCTGGAAACGAATTGGCCAGTTGGAAGCAACTAATAAAAACAAATGGCCCACCAAATGCTAAAACAATATATCCATAAAGATACGGATCAAAAAATTGAATTTTCGAACCATTTGCTAATAATAAGGAAGCAATCGCAATTGAAAAAGAACCAATTATACCAGTGATCCTTGGTCCATAATGATCAAGAATTGAACCAACTAATAATGCTGTAATATTTGTGATAACAGCTGCTAAAGTAAACATTAAATTTAATTTCAAATCTTGTTCAATACAGGTAGCTTCATTAAATGACAAGTCAAGAGAAGTAGGTGGATTGATATTGATATCGCATATATCTTTATAAACTCCCTGTGCAATAAGAACAGGTTTAAGAGCAGCAAATCCAAAAATAGGACCTGCTGCAAATAAACACCAGAACATTGCGCATCCAACTTGGATTATTCTTATAATTAATGAGGGAAGATGTTGAGGTGCTTTTGTTGGATGTATAAGGGGCGTTTCTTCAGTTGACATTGAAACAAAAAAGGAGGAAAGAATGAATGAAGATATAGGAAAAAGAAAAAAGAAGAAAAGAAACAGAAATAGAAACAGAAACGATTATAGATAAAAAAGTGAGTAGCAAAAATTTATCATCAAATCCATAAAAATCCTTTGATATCGGAGAAGAGCGAGAAATTTTCACTTTTAGTAAATCGTATAAACTCTAATAATATGTACAAAATAATAAATCAACACAATAAATCATCTACACAACTAAACTTTGCCAAGTTTGTCCATATCAGCAACAAGCTTATCTATTTCAGCATCGTCTTTGTTTTCATCTACGTTTGCTGGTTTTTCTGTCTTTTCAACGACATCATTAACCCATGCAACTTCGGTTTTAAGAAGATCTTTGGTACTTGGACAATAATGTCCACCAGGATGTTTTAAAACAATTGAACCATCGCATAAATCAGCAAGAGCTTGGGATCTTTCGTTAGAAACCAGGGTATCTAATTCTCCCATGACATGCAGTGTTGGTAATGTAATTCTCTTTTCATAATAATGTTGAACTGATTTATTATCAAATTTAAATCCAGAGTAAAGAATTGCAAACTTCAATGAATCACTTGCTTTTTCATCTCCAACGACTTCATTAAACGATGAAAGAATAGCACCAACAATACCAGAACCTTGAGAAAAACCCATAATGCCAATAAATGGACCATGTTCCTCATATGCCTTTTTAACAACATCAAGTGATGGTTGAATGTCAAATTTTTCAGCTTGTGTATAAACCCAGCCTCTAAAATCAACTTCAGCAGCTTTATCATCAGCACCCAAACTTGAAGCTGCAAATGGTAAATCTGCAGGTGTAAGCTTAATCGGTGCATCAACAAAGATTGTATGATAACCTGCCTTTTTTAACATCTTTCTTATACCAGAGGCTTTAGCTGAAAATACTGCACCATTTTGAGCAAAACCATGAAGACATAAGATGGTACCTTTAACTGCTTTTTGTGACATCTTGTTAGTGAAAAAAATAGATGAAGAAAGTAAAATCAAGAAAGAAGAAACAAATAGTAAAAAGTTCAAACGGTGTTAAGATATTGAAAATCTCACAAGCAACAAACCCAAAAGAGTAAAAAAGTACTCACCCCCCAAAAACCGACTTACGTTAAATTAAACTTTTTTGAACCTCTTGAAGGTTGTAAAATATTCGATGATGCCAGATATTGTCGCTAAATATCTTATGACCCATCTGATCAACTAGTTCACTGCCTCTGTAGTTTTACCATCATCAACTATTAAATTTGGATGTATGACGTGCATGGCCTGACTGCGAGACAATAAAAAGTGATAGGAATCGTGAAATCTCAGTTTCCATTCCAGCCAGAAATTTCAATTTTCTGCCTCATGATTTGACCCTCTTTCTGTATTGCCCCACCCTCTGATCACATATACATCGAGTATAATTCCTTCTTTCAGTCCCAAAAATATAAATCGATTCACTACAACCATTTTAGAATGTCATCCCAGATCACTGCCAGTAATATAGCAGATGCTTGGTTCGATCTTTTATCAATTGCTGAATATACTTCCTTAGTTGAAAATGCTGTTCCCGAATCAATTCCAACGGAAAACCCCTGTCCTAAAGATACACAATTGGGAGACTTATCTATTGCTTGTGGTCCAGCTGTTAGATTTTTGGCGTCGCATGAAGATGGTAAAGATAATTATAGAGGTTCAATTTTAATTGTTATTAGAAATCATTTAAATAGTGAAGTAATTCCAAAACTTTCTTTTATCTTAGGCCCTGGAAATAAAAAAGTTGAAAGTCAATTCACCAATAAAGATCCAACTAAATCAGAAATGCTTTATCAAGAAGATGTGTTTACATTTTTTAGATATTCATTTGAATTTGATTTACAACCTTATGAACAAAAAGTTCAATATTTGATTGATAACCAGTCATTATTGCATTTTCAATTTTTTGTTCCATCAATTGATCAATCAATGAATGTCATGTCATTTTCATGTAATGGATTTTCACTGGGTACTGATACGGCTACATTTAGAGGGTCATTATGGCTAGATGTTATGCGTAAACATTCAAATCCGATCTTTCATTATCATGTAATGATTGGTGGTGGTGATCAAATTTACGCAGATAGTATCAAAACAACTTCAGTAGAGTTTGCAAAATGGCTTAAACATAAACATATACACTCTGTTGATAAATTAACACCTGAAATGGAACAATCTTTTAAAGACTACTATCTTAATAGGTATATCGAATGGTTTGGAAAAGGGTATTGGATCGGTTCAACTAGTGAGACAATTCAATCACTCTTTCCAATTGCTCTAGCCTCAATCCCTCAAATTAATATTTATGATGATCATGATATAATTGATGGTTTTGGTTCTTATAGTGATATTACAATGAGACAAGAGATATTTCAAGGCGTTGGTAAACAAGCTTTCAAATATTACATGTTGTTTCAACATCATACAATTTATGACGAGCCTATTGAAAAAGAACCATCATGGGTCCATGCAAACCAGAAAGGTCCGTATATTGGACAGTTTCCAAGATCAATTTTTGCTAAGCTAGGGAAATCAATTGGATTTATTGGGTTCGATTGTAGAACTGAACGTACAAAACATCAAATTATGACAAATGATACATATGATCTTATCTTTGAAAGATTAAAAATTGAAGTTGCTAAATCCAAGAAGTCTAATAAACCAATAAAACATTTATATGTGTTACTAGGTGTTCCAATTGCATATCCAAGAATGGTTTGGATCGAAAGATTGATGGATTCACCCTTGATTTTTCCTCTTAAATTTTTAGCTCGTAAAGGTGTCATTGCTAGAGGTCTAGTCAATGAATTTGATGGGCAAATTGAATTGCTAGATGATCTAAATGATCATTGGTGCGCTCACCATCATAAAAAAGAAAGAACTTTATTAGTGGAAAGATTAATCAAATTTGGCTCTGATAATGATGTTAGACTTACAATTTTATCGGGTGATGTTCATCTGGGTTGTATTTCAAGATTTAGAAGCCGTAATACTGAAATCCAAGCTAAAAATGATCCGAATTTTATTATTAATTTAATCTCTTCTGCAATCGTTAATGTTTCTCCACCTAATGGTATGGCAAAATTTTTGTCTATAAGGGCAAAGAAACACATTTTTAGCAAATCAATAGTTGAAGATATGGTTCCTTTATTTACCATTGAACCAGGAAAATCCGCCAAACGTTTGTATCCATTATTTATGAACAGAAGGAATTATGCAGATTTAATACCAATTTTAAATTTGCCACAAAACTATGTGAACAAACGTTACGTTGATGGTCTTGCAAATCCGGAAAAATATTTCTTACCTGGTCCAGTTACAGGCCAATGTGAAAGTTTAACTTTAGTGGAAAATATGGAAAATGCATCACACACGAATGGTCCAATCGGTTATCCAATAGATACAGATGGTATCGTTGCTACACTACATGTGGAAATTGAAAGTAAAAATACACAAAGTGAAACTAGTGATTATGAAATTTTAGTCCCTTCATTACACACATAATAGTCCAATAGAAATTGCTACAACTAATATTTTTATAATATATGTTTTTCTTACTGCTTTATATACCAAATTATATACTAATGCTTAATCGGTAAACACTGTGAACCTCCGAATTCATCTATTGCTTTTTTTCAGCAAAGACAGTCATTAGTGCAAAGACTGAATAAAACATACCTAGTGGATAAGCAACTAAAGGTCTTGCATTTGATAATTTCAAAACTCTAATAAAGAAGCCACTTGCAGCCCACGTACACCAACTAACACAAATAAATGATAATACATAACCCAGTGCATTATTCAATTGTAATATAACGGCAATTGCACTCAACAAAACCAATGGCAAAAGACAATATCCTATAACACTTGCAGTTCTCAAAAAATCCAGTCCACCATCAGCCGATGAACTCATTAATTTGAATAACCAATGTAAACTGACAGTACCAAATAATGCAACTCCATAGATATAACCAAAATGTGTTTTCCCACTCAATAATAGTAATGTACCAAAAAGTAAACAAAAAAGAATAGGTCCTGCCATATCACTATCTTGAATTACATCTTCCTTTAGTGATTTACTTCTCAAGCTTAATACAGCTAATGTCTTTGCCTTAATATGATTAAAATTAATACCCAATTCCTGAAATAATGGAAGTTCACCAGGATATCCAGAGGATGAAAATGCTGCTAGTATACCTGGTGTCAATGGTTGTTCATAATCAATGTCTTTTGCACTTGGTGTTGTCATATACCCAGAAGGCATTGTAAATCCATTATTAACATTATGTTTTTGTTGTTGGTGTTGAAATTGATTGTCACCATATCCACCATAACCAGCCGAATATCCTGAATTGACATTGTTAGCAGAGTTAGAATTAATTTGATGCTGTTGATAATATGCCATTTTGGTTGATGGATAGTTCGTCTCTATTGCACTTTTTGAAAAAGAAAAAGAGCTGTCAGTTAATAATCATGAATCAGAAATTGAAATAGTATGAGTGAAAAAACATTGCGCTTCATAAAATAACAATTCTTGCAATCAAAATTTTCTATATTTTGGCGTCAGTTATCTTCTAAAATGTTGGTGGACAAGTGAAAATTGGATTCCGAAGAGGAACAGATAGGGATAATGTCTTATGATAACCAAGAATTTTTGAAAAAACATCTTGATGATGATAACTATACTGAACTTCATGCGGCTATGGCTGATCTTGTGATGTCTCTTCGTACAATTAAACAAGATGATTTACTTTCATATTTACAAAAGGCACTTATAACTTTGTTAATAGATTCACTAGAAGATGAATCAGTGCAAGGTATTTTGCAAGAGAAGTTAGAATCAGATTTTCCACTTCCTGAAATTGGTTTAGGTAAATTATCAGAAGTTTTAACGACCATAAATTCACGATTAGAAACTCTAGATATGGAAATTGTTCAATCAAAAGATATGGATGATTCATCAATTACTTTATTTTCATTTGTTAACAAAAAACCAACGGGCGCAATTCAGTTATCTACAAAATATTCACAAAATGATATACAATTAGTTAAACATGTAATTGATCGAATATTCTTACCTGAGTATGTTAATGAAAATTCAATTAATGATTCAGAAACTGGTGGAATTCACCCACAAATAAATTATCACGTTCCTTATATTAAAATGATCCAAAGCCTAAGAGCTAGTCCAACTATCCCAGAGGACCACAAAAATAGTCCAATAACAAAAAAACTGACAATGGAAGAATGTGAATATTTTCTTAGAGATCTAGAAAATTTTGGTTGGCTTGAACGTGATTCAAATAATTTTACGTTAGCAACTAGGGGGTTAGTTGAATTGAAAAAATATTTAATTGATACTTACGGTAATTTTCCAGAAGGAACAGTTAGTTTATGTAATGGTTGTGGTGATGTTTTAACTCGTGGTATTGCTTGTCCTAATGGTTCTTGTGATGTTCGTTTCCATCGCTACTGTCAAGAATTAGTTCAAAAATCTAAAAACAATACAACTTGCCCACGTGATGGTTGCAATGAAGATATGAGGACATTTTATTCCTTCTAATTTTAGTTTTGTAGCTCCTTTTCCTTTTTATCTAAATATTTATTAACTGTATCATCAAATAAATCTAAAACATAATCTTCAATAATTTTATCATTAAATCTCTTACCATATACTTTAATAGTACCATTATTAAACTGCTCTTTCAAGTCATCAGGAATTTGCCAAACATTAACATCTGAATTGATTTGAACTGCGCCACCTTTAAAGCAACTTACCATTGGATAATAACCTAAACTTCCATCATCTCGGTCGATAATGAAATCATCCTGATTTTTCTTAAATGATTTATTATTACTTCTGGCCATGCGTTGCTCACTTGCAGGAGGTAAAAACGCAAATAAATTTTCAAATGGTGCACCTATTTTGACACCATTAACATATAATGTAATTGAAGAATTTGGCAAAATCGCAGGTTTAAATCTTTCTTTATCAGGAATTGCATGTTCACCAAAAACAGTAACAGGATTTAATAAGTGCTCCATTCTCTTTGAACCGGTATACTCGTACTCTTCAAAGTATAGCTCACTTTTATATTTAATTGGAATCATTTCTCTTTCAACACCATTTTCAATAAAACAGTTTTGAACTTTTTTATTAAAACTCCTTTGAAATTTACTTTCTTGAGGATTTGATAATGTTTCTTGTTCAATCATTAATTTGGCTATTTCTTTTTGTACCTCAATATTCGGTAGATCTAATAGTATCCCGACTATATCGCCAGTTTTCAAATCAGTTTTAGAGTTTTTTTCATTAGGTTCATTCTTTTTTATATCACTTCTTCGACTCAAATGAATTTTCTCACAATTTATATCTCTAATACCATACCCATAACCATCAAATCCAACAGGTGCTTCTAAAGAAGCTTCTATACGCGCTACACCTAACCTAATATGTGGATCAACATTGCCAGTAATTATTGGTGTTGCAGATCTTGATTTTTTGACACAATTAGCATAATCAACATTATCATCATCATAATCCCGGTTAGTAATTCCATTAATAATCTTATATTCAATATACCATTTTCCCTCTCGGATTCCACATTTTGCCCGTGTACTTCTCCAACCATTACAATCTTGTGTACCCACAATTGTTACATCTTTACTAATGTACATCTCAGGTGAACGATCAAAATATGACCAACGTGCAGAATATGGCGGTAAGTCAGTAGTTGAGTAAAGAGTTGAATCAAAAAATGGATTTGGACGGCATGGCATGTATTTAAAACCCCTTTTATTATTTGGTAAATCTGGTGTTGAGTAAAGTTGAACTAATTTGGGCTCTTTTTTAGATTTGACAATAACAGATGGAACCAATTGCGGTTGTACTAACGATGTAGATAAATCATTTAATGTGTATGGAACCGGCTTTAATCTAGGAATGACCTTCTGTTTCTTTGCCATTTTTTGGTTTAATTGATGGAGTTTCGAAAAATACAAAAAAACAGAAGAAAAATAATTATCACCAAGAAATCTTACAAATTCACGTCGAGGAAATTCTTATAGATATTACTTTAATCAAATAACTCTTTTTTATTAAAAGCTGCTAATATAACTAATGAAATCCAGTTTGAATCACATTAAGGCTATAAATAAACGTTACAATGTATTTACATCACTTCGAAATAAAAGTATTGAATTTGATCCATCTCTAACATATGCACCGCTTGGAAATACAAATTATGCGATTAAGGATAATTTCACAACAAGAGAGGAGCCAACTACATGTTCCTCAAAAATACTAGAATCCTATATATCACCATTTGACTCAACAGTTGTTACTTTACTTAATCAGACAGGCTCACAATGTGTTGGGAAAACTAATATGGATGAGTTTGCTATGGGTAATTCAACAATTTCCGGATACTTTGGTCCAACATTAAATCCGATTTATGAGCAAGAAAAAGATTTGGTTGAATCATATGATGAAGTGATTTTTCATACCAAAGATGAAACTTCGAAAACAAATGGAGAAACCATAACAACTGAGATATCTAAAAATTTAAATGATCGTGCGTCATCACATTCATATTTTGTATCGAAGTTATATTCACATACATTTGAAAGAATTTCTAATAGCCAAAGAATTGTTGGTGGTTCAAGTGGAGGATCTGCAGCTGCAGTTGCATTAGATTTGGTTGATTTTTCAATTGGTTCAGACACCGGTGGATCTGTCAGATTACCTGCAAGTTATACAAATATATATGGTTTCAAACCAACGTATGGACGTATATCACGTTGGGGATTAATTGCATATGCACAAAGTTTAGATACTGTTGGTATAATGTCTAAAAATATTGATACCATATGGAAAGTTTTTGGATCACTTGACTTATCAGATTCAAAAGACCCATCATGTTTAAGTGATTCAAGTAGAGAATTAATTGCAATTGAAAGATTGAATAATAAGAAAAATGTTGGTAAAAAATTTAAAATTGGTATACCGATTGAATTCAACTTAGATGAACTTAGTGATAATGTTAAACAATCATGGAAGTTATTACTAAACAAACTAAAAGAATCGAAATTAATCGAAGTAATACCAGTTTCCATACCATCCGTTAAATACTCACTACCAGCATATTACACATTATGTACATCTGAGGCAGCATCAAATTTAAGTAGATATGATGGTATTAGGTATGGATATAGAGCTAACGAAAATGATTGTAATTATGAAATTGAACCAGAATTTATAACTACTAGAAGTACCGGATTTGGTGATGAGGTAAAACGCCGTATTATTCTTGGTAATTTTGCATTAAGTTCATATGGTTATGATAGTCATTTTATGAAAGCAACAGGTATACGTGCTAAATTGATTGAAGAATTTAATAAAGTTTTTAGAGATAGACATTGTTTAATTGAAAAGAACTTATACACAAATGCAAATGGAATCGATATAATTATTGCCCCAACAAATGATTCAAAACCATCATTGATAAAAGATTTTAAGAATATTAATCCAGTTTCGTCATATATGAATGATGTTTTTACAATACCAATGTCGTTAGCTGGATTACCAACAATGAGTATACCATTTGGAGAAGATTCAATGGGATTCCAATTAGTTGGTCAACATGGACAAGATTATAAAGTTTTAGAGTTTACAAGATTAGTTGAAGGAGTTTTAAACACTGATTAAAATAAATAGTTAATTTCATCAAAAATATATAATTAAAACCCTGTATATAGATGAAAATATAAAATTAGTTAAAAGTATATTTATAATAGATGCAAAAGAGAATAAATGATATACAATATAGAGTGTACAATGGTGAAAGAAATTAATCAATGAGTTTGATTCGATTTTTAACGGTTAGTCATAACTTCATGATTTTTAAATTGGAAGAACTCTAACACCTGCAAGTTTATCAACAACAGGAGCAACTAATGGATGTGAAAGGAAAGGTCCGATAATAGGCATTGACCTAAGGAATTGAACTAAAGTTGCAAAAAACTCACCAAATAAAGCTAAAATACCAAATGTCTCAATTATAAATCCAAAAAATGATCGTTTAGAAAGAATTAGTAAAATACCAATTACAAAACATATCGTTCCACGTATTTTTTGAGGTCTTGTAAAAAAGTAAAATGTTTTATGGCTACCAATAATTAAAACTATACCTATAATGAAGAGGATGTTTGCCATTGCTAATAAGCCAGCATCAAAAAGTGAGAGCACCCCTAAGAGAAAAAGCAATGTACCAGCTGATGTAAAAAAGACACCAAATTTTTGTGTTTGAGTAAGCCAAAGCATCCTTAATTATGATATACTGAAAAGTAGTGTTAGAAAATACACCTAGAGACAAAATTGACAAGAACACCAAGAGAAAATACTAAACGAAACAAAAATAAATTTATATTTTCGACATGGAAAGTGATTTTTTGATTTTCCCAATTGGGAAAAATTAAATTACATCAGAATGGATGTTTCTTTACGCAAATATTATAGTTTAAAGAAAAATGACAAACTGAAAGTATGTGATTGATCGTGATTCATATATATACAGTAATTATATCTGATTCACTCACATAAATAATTATCAGACGTAAACTGTATTCATAAATTGTTTCAGCTGCGGCCTTTGGAATACCTACACAGCTGTAGCTAATTGAATTCTCAAGTTTCTACCTTTACCAATAGGTTTTACGTCATTATCACGTAAATGTTTTTTGATGTCTTCCTCATTTAGTTTGGAAATATGATATGCATGCTTAATAATTCGTGGCATTCCTTCAGGTTGGGCATAAATAAATGGGATAGGTTTGCTAATACTGGTTTTATTATAACTATCGATATTTGCTTTCATTGCATCGTCAACACTTTTCTGATTTTGATAACCATGTGGTATCATATAAGCATCACAGATTGGTAATCATGTACCCGCAGAAGTGTTTGCGTTTTCTTTATTGTGTGAGCTCATTTCAGAAAGTGTAGAAGACATAATCCGTACTACTGATTAGGAGAAACTTACAATAAAAGATTGATAGGACTACTAAAATTTGGGAAAAAAGAAGAAATAATACATTTGAAGTGAAAATTGCACTTAATTAAAGGGTTCACTCATTGTGAAACAAATAATTTGGTGACATAATACATGAGGGCTTAAAATTATTCTCACTGTTTCTGATGAGAATATTGTTTCATTAATTTCCATCTTGCAACTATCTTCTTTCTGATTTCTTTCTTTTTATACAAAAACACACATTACACTAGATCCATATAATGACCAGCGACGACAAGGACTCCTATATGGGGGCGAAATCATCTGCAGACAAATTGAATGTTTTTGACCCTAATATGGATATACCATCTGAACCCCCACCATCTTATGATGAATCAATGGAGTATCCATCAGTTCCGTTAGATCAAACCAATGAATATCAACGACCTTCTGCACCACCGGCACCGAATTCGAATCCTAATGTTTTACATGTACCAATATCTATTCAAAATACATCATCTTCAACATCATCAAGCTCTAGTTTTAGTTATTCGACAAATAATAGTCAATATCAAAGACCAACAGCACCCCCACCACGTCCACCCCAAACTAATGAATACACATCTCCACGACCATCATCATCTACGTCTCAACTACCTAAGCCAACTCCAATCAATCCAAATCCTTACCTTCCATGGAAATACCCATCATCTTATAGATGTTCAAAGTGTGATAATACAGGTTTTAAAAAGAATAAAGATAAGCCTTGTAAAAAATGCTGGCAAAAGTTTCGTCCAGGTGTTACACCACCAGCAACCCAACGGCAATTGGAATATTTGGTTAATCACCCCCCTGCTCCAAGGCCAGTTAATAATAATGTTGTTAAATTGCCTCCTGGCCAAGTGATAGGTTATCCCACTTATCCGCAGAGTAATTCTCCAGTTGTCGTTAAGCCTGGGGATCCAAGAATTGGTGGTATTTTATGTCCGAGATGTAATGGGCGTGGTATGGTTCATTTCTTTCTCGATTTAGAAAGATGCCAAAATTGTAATGGTCTTGGACGTGTAAGTTTTAACGGTAGACCATTATGAAGATACCAAAAACCTGACAAGCGATATTTAATGATACGTAATCTTAATAAGCTTAATAATAATATACAAATAATAAATACACATATTTTCTAATATGATAAATTAACCTACTAATCATCAAATAAATTATTAACTGCACTATAGTTAATCTTCTTACTTAAAGTTTTACTTGTCAATAAAGCTTTAGCGTTATCAGATGCTGATGAATTACCTGATAAATTTGCACGCATAAGGCCTGCTAATCCGGACATATTGGGGTCAGTTGCTTTATTCAACTCTTGCTCTTCACCATTCTCATTCCTCTTACGTCGTTTACGGGTTTGAGTGGTATGTCCTGCAATTTTATCGGTTTCGAGTTTCAATCTTTTCTGTTCCTGTTGAAGCAAAAAATCTTGATTTAATCCGACCCATAATCTTTCTTTCATTTCACTTTCTTCCTTCGTTAAAACAAAAGATTCCAGTTCATCATTATCAATCAATTTATCAAGCTCTTCATCATCATCAGGTATTTTCTTGAGAATATCTTCAGTCGTCGGTAAGAATAAAAATAAATTTTTTGGTCTATTCTTTTCTATCATTTCTAACATTGCTTTATCCCCCCTTTTTTCAATTGAAGCACCCGAGTCATCACTATTATCATTATTAACAAATGTTTCGAGCTCATCAAAATTCGGTTGAACTGAAATTTCATCTTCATTGTCAAGTTCAAGTCTTGTAACACCATCTTTATAAACTAGTTTTTTATTAATTTGTCTTTTAATATCATTTTTTTTTCGATTAACAATTCTTCTTATATTTACTTGAATTTCATTTTCATCAATATCTGCGTCTTCTAAAATTGCACCCAAAATAGGATCATTCATTATATTTTCTTTTAGATTATTCAATCCTTTCATTTCTTTTTGAACCTTAATCTCATTCTCACGAACTTTATTAAAAGATGGTGGCAATGATGCTTTATGTGGTGCATTTTTTCGAAATTCTTCAACGGTCATGTCAGAAGATGTAGTTTTTTTAAATTCTAATAATCTTTTTTGAATTGTTTGTGATCCAATATGTGTTACCGCAACAATTTCTAAATGTGTTCTTCTAAAGTTATTCATACGTGCAGCCAATAATAAGCATGCACCCGCAACACCAGCAGGTCTTCGCCCTTCATGAATCCAATCATTCGCCATTCTTCTTGCTAACTTTTTTGCATCATCAATAACTTTTGCAGTTTTATTTCCAAATTCTAATTTGTCTGCAAAATGTTGAATAAACAATGATGGATCAACTAACGGTAAATCAGTTATATGCAATGCTTTAACCATCTTTAGAAAAGTTGCGCCAATTGCATAAACGCTAACTTGTAATCTAGATGAAAAATCAATTAACATATGATGTGTATTATATTTTCTACATGCAATATATAAGCACGCAGCAATAACGTTTTGACTTCTTCTACCTTGAACAAAATTATTTGTTAAAGCCAATTTAAACCATTGGTGTGCAGAATCTGAAATATGTTCAGGTATACCTAAAACCAAAGCGACATTTCTAATTCTTCTTTTACCATTCTGAATAGTCTGTTCTCTACTTTCTAACGATCCACGTCCATTACCAAATGTCGCATGACTTTGATCATTACTAACGTATGAACCTTGAACTGTTGCTGCACCTGCAGCATTTTCAGCAAATGTAACTTCAGACACAATTGGATTTTCTTCCATCACGGAACCACAATTTGTACACGCTAAATCCCCTGATGCGGTATGGTACTCCCTAGAGAATGATGTACCACCACATGTTTTACATCTCATTTTCCCAGACATAGCAGATATATAATTTCTCTTTTTGTTTTATTTATACGTACAGAATAAATGAAAAAAAGCTAATCAATATTAAAAAAGAAATTTGTAAAAGAAATAGTAAAATAAAACTAAATTGTACTGTTAGAATTAAAACCGCGTACTGTTTACAAAAGAGATTCGAAGGATAATTACGGGGTTTGTCCCAAATTTTATTATATACTACACGACACGATATTAAATTATATGTAACCACTATCCTTTACCCAATCAAGCCATTTTTCAACTTTTTCACCAAACATAAACTCACTTTTATTTGATGTATTTACAAGATTTAGTTGTTTCACTACAATTATCCATTTATTTGAATTAAACCTTTTGAAGAAGCACCACTGATTCTTACCTAATTTAATAATTTTTTCATTGATAACCCATCCCTGCAATACATTATCTTTGATAATCATTTGTAATTGTTTGTCTTGAATTAAAGAAAATATTCGAAAATTTTCAAGTAACGACGATTCTAAGCTTATATTGATATTTAAATTTTTTTCTAATAAAAAAATCCTTTCCGGAATTTGATGATTTAAAGTATCATAATCAGGTGGGATATTCATAATATTTGTCCAATATTTTTTATCATCATAAATAATATATTTGAACTCATTAATTTCATCATTTTCAAAATCTTCTCTAATCGAAACAAGTTGATTAACAATTAAATCCTCAAAATATGTTGCGTAAATTGAATCAAGAGATTTTGATAATTTACGATAAAATCCAGCATCATTCAAATTGTTGTATTTTGAATCATAAAACAATATAAACAAAATACTGTTTATTTCATATAATACTAGTTTAATGATTTCCCACGATTTTTTTTTTTGGTTATATAAATAGTAATCATGAAGTATAATTGCACCTTGTTTAGTTAAACCCAAAATAAAACTACCCGAACTTTTTGCAATTTCCAGACTTTCTTCAATATTTGAGGAATTAGTGACCTTTGATGAACTTCTTGATTCGATAGTTACTGCAGGTCTAAGACTAGCCCCTTCTGCATCATGTTCATCCTGGTCCGCAACTTCAGGTTCTGTTTTTTTCCAAAAAGAGCCAACAGTATCCCATGGATGTAATGTAATACTGGAGATGAATGATATTGATGGTACATAACCACCAACATCTTTGATTGTACTCATTATTGGAACGTATGATTCTATAGTATGTGCTACATCACCAATCGGATTGAACACATTGTTCCTTAACTGATCTTGTAAATAGATTGCAGGTATCATCAACGATCTTTCTAATAATCCACCGTCTGGTTTAATCGATTTCATCCTATTCAATTGATTAACGTATTGTTTTAATGATGGACAATTCCCAAATGTTAAGGAGTATGAACTTAATCCAAATGTCAAATCAGTATCTTTGAAAAAGTTAACCAAATTTGTAATTGATGACTTGGAATAAACAGATGATTTATTTTCATAAATAACACCCCAGTTTTTATTTGGTGTCCAATTTGTGTTTAAAACTAATATGTCATTTAAATTTGAATTTTCATTTATAAATGCATTTAGTTTCTGTGACACATTCTCAGTAAATCCAAGTGGTTTGTTAGCAGATGAATATCTTAAACCTGGTAACACTTTAAATATGGAATCATCAGTTATATTATAAGATGATTCAAATTCAAATTTATTTTTAAACCAAACTTTCCACCAACGTTTACATATTCCTCGTACCTTCTCCTTTCCATATTTACTCAGTTCATAAAGCGAGCCATTATTAAGCATAAACAATGCATATCCATTATTTATACGTTCTTTTAAATATTCAGGGGGTGCAATTCCACGGTTTGAGTACTTGATTTCATTTTTAGAATCCAGAATTCTCATAAATTCAAATTTACAAAACCACCAGAATAAATTATCTTCATTATTATTCTCATCGTCATCTGAATCAAACTTACCTATTATTATACGTGATTTATTTGTATCTATGTATGACATTGTCGTATTTTCTAAATTATTATTATTGAATTTACCAGACATATCATGGATAGCTTGTAAAAGTCCGATTTGTTTAATAATCTCATCATCACAAATACGATCTGTAAATGTATACTTCTTTACATAATCATTATTTGACTTTGCATTTGTAGTTCCGCCCTCAGACCATGGTAATTTCCATGAGTTATTGTCAGTATTGTTAGCATCGTCATAATTTCTCAAATCCAAGTAGCACACAATCTGTTGTATTAAAGATTCTGTGTCTTCTGCTCCTTTTTTATCCAACCATTTAAAATTGACAATCCCAAATTCCACCACTTGTGGGCTCTGCTGAACTGATCCATTGGACATTATTAGTTAGCACTCCACTGTGGTATATTATTCTAGTTTTAGAGACACACAATCAATATATTATAGAAATTGGTAAAACTTGTGGTGTACAGAAGGTTTCGCACATTCGTTGATTTCTTCATTTCTTTCAACTTTATCATTTGATGAGTCCATTATAGTAATATTGAAGGATGTAATATTGATACCAAGTATTGCAACCATGGTTTTAGCAGACTTAGGTAGACGTATAAACAATGCTGTCTCCGAGGCAACGGGATCTACAGTTGTTGATCAAAGTGTTGTTGATAATTTACTTAAAGAAATTTCAAATGCTTTAATGGAAGCAGATGTGGATATTAAATTAGTTATCAAGTTAAGAAAAAAATTAAAATCAACTATTGAAGCGGATGATGATAAACCTGGAATTAATAAGAAGAAAGTTATTCAAAAAGCTGTTTTTGATGAATTATGTGATTTAATCGATGTTAAAAATGTTGAAAGTTTTAAACCAAAGAAAAAACAATCAAACGTTATTATGTTTGTTGGTTTACAGGGTGCAGGTAAAACTACAACATGTACCAAAGTTGCAGTGTATTATCAACGAAGAGGGTTTAAAGTTGGTATGGTTTGTGCCGACACTTTTAGAGCTGGTGCATTCGACCAATTAAAACAAAATGCCACAAAGGCAAGAATTCCATATTATGGTTCATACACTGAAAGTGATCCCGTTAAAGTGGCCAAGGATGGTGTTGATCAATTCAAGAAGGAAAAATTTGAAATTATCATTGTTGATACATCAGGTAGACATAGACAAGAAGATGCTTTATTCCAAGAAATGATTGAAATCGGTGAAGCTGTTAAACCAAACCAGACAATTATGGTTTTGGATGCCTCTATTGGTCAAGCAGCAGAGGCTCAAGCTAAAGCTTTTAAAGAATCTTCTAATTTTGGTTCAATCATTTTAACCAAAATGGATGGTCATGCAAAAGGTGGTGGTGCAATTTCCGCAGTTGCAGCTAGTAAAACTCCAATTATTTTCATTGGTACAGGTGAACATATCCACGATTTAGAAAGTTTTACAGCAAAACAATTTGTTTCTAAATTATTAGGTATTGGAGATATTCAAGGGTTAATGGAACATGTGAAGACATTAAATTTAGATCAAGGTGACAGTATGAAAAACTTTCAACAAGGGAAATTTACATTAAAGGATTTACAGTCACAAATGAACAATATTTTAAAGATGGGACCATTATCCAAAATAGCCCAAATGCTACCAGGTGGTATTGGAGAAATGATGAATCAAATTGGAGAAGATGAAACATCCAATAGATTTAAAAGAATGATTTGCATAATGGACTCAATGACTAAGAAGGAATTAGAAAGTGATGGATCTTTATTTATCGATGAACCATCTAGAATTATTAGAGTTGCAAGAGGTTCAGGTACGAGTGTTACAGAAGTTGAAGCAGTTTTATTACAAAGAAATATGTTTGCAAGAATGGCCCAAACTACAAAGAATATGTCACAAAACATTCCAGGTGGTATGGAAGGTATGATGAATAACCCACAAATGCAAAGGGCAATGCAACAGATGCAAAGTAATCCAGGTATGATGGAAAATATACAGAAGATGATGGGTGGAATGGGTGGAATGGGTGGAATGGGTGGAATGGGAGGTATGGGTGGAATGGGAGGTATGCCATCCCAACAAGACATGATGAGTATGATGAACGACCCAAAGATCAGACAGATGGCTGAACAAATGAAAAGACAGTTTGGCCTGTCTTAGTTAATAACCTAATATTTTGATATCATGAAAATATCTACGTAATATGTTATATAATGCACTGTATTTACTAATCAAGCAATAAAATAAAAGACAAAAAGTAAACAGTAAACAAAAAATTAAAAAAACGAAAAACAAAACTGTGAGAATTTGAGATTTTCTTCAACCTGCAAACAAAAAAAATAATTCCCGCTACCAATTTAATCCAACATAAGGTCATTAGTAAACCTCATCTCTTTTCATTTATTAAATTTATCTTGAATTAACTACCCTTTTCTGTACTACTACCGCCTATTTCGCATGTCTACTACAAGACTCTTCAGATCCAGTGTCAGAGCTTTCTCTGTTTTATCGAAAGCTTCAGCTTCCGCCCTCAGATCAAGTACCATGAAATCCTTAAAACTTAGTAACACAATTACATCATCACCATCATTATTATCAAAATCAATTCAAAGAGTTAATTTTTCAACCACAAGAACAAATAAATATTCATTAATTGAAAATGAAGATGCTGCACCATTAATTGATTTTTCACAAATGCAAGAGATCGTCAACAAAGACCCAGCTGATTCCAAGTATGTTATCGTTGATGTTAGAGAACCTGATGAATTTGCAGCTGGTCATATTCCAAATGCTATTAATATTCCAGCAAAATCAAGTCCAGGTGCATTAGGTTTACACCCAGACGAATTCAAGTTAACCTTTGGATTTGACAAACCAAGTACCGATAAAACTTTAGTATTTTATTGTTTAGCTGGTGTTAGAGCAACAATGAGTGAAGAATTAGCTTATACTTTTGGCTATGAACATAGATTAAACTATGTTGGTTCATTCAAAGAATGGTTAGACCATAAGGGTGAAGTTGAAACTCCAGAACCAACTGAACAAACCGAATCAAAGACCGAACCAAAAGCTGAATCAAAAGCTGAAGAAAAATAATTAATTTATTCCAACGTAACCTGTTTATCATCACATATTATTTCTATAATAATTTTTATATATATACGTAAGTATGCACATGTACATGACATATTTTAGTATCATTTATAAATACTTTAACACGATTCTATTTAATCCCTTGCAAAAAATTGCTTATGGTTATGATTAAAATTATAAATTAATTGTAATTAGAATTACATAATAAAAAAAGAAAAACAATTATAGAGAACTGTAAGTAGTAAAAAAAATAAAGTAAAAGTAAAAAAAAAGTTAAATCTAAAAAACATTACAAAATATCATGCACCAGTAATGATATGTAATATTGCGTATAATATAATAAACGATGACAGTGTAAAAAGACTATCAGGTGAATATCACCGAAAACTTCATCTCAAAGCAAATCAATTACTTATAGTTTACCAGCTTTATCAAGTATAAAAGAATTATTTTTATCATGCTTTTTATTAACTAATGGCGTTGCAATACGTGAATTACCAATATATTGTTTCATCCTTTCGATTTGAGCAGACGAGTAATGATTTGTTGAATTTATTGTGCTGAAGCTGTTAGATAATGTTTGAGTTTGTGGTTGTACATGTGAGTTACGACGAAATAAAGAATTAAATAATCGTTCATCTTGCACATCAGGATTTAAAGAATCAACATTAGTTGCAGTTGCAAAAGAGATAAAATCTTTTTTTAAATGCTGGGATTGTCTAAGTGCTCTCATGATTGTACAGGTAATAGTATTTATGATTAGTGTATTTGTGTGTTCGTGTGGTTGAAAAGAAAAAAATAGAATATGTGTCAAATACTATTGAAGACAGGGTAAAGTCTTTTTATATAGTTTTCTAATGGAAATGAAGTATACGTTGCAAATAGATGGAATTAGGAAATATCAGGATAAAACCGTTTTTTATCATTTCGGGGCGGAAATTAGGGCTTGAAACAGGGTTCCGAGAAGTTTCTCGAATGTTCTGAATGCTTCGAGGGCAAATTGTGAGAAAAAGTTGAAAACATGAAAGTTGGTGGGAAATTTGTAAGACCTGCAAAATGCAGTGGAAAACAGGCAATTAAAGAGAATTGTGGGCGGTGCATTAATTAGTTTGGGACAGGCTTAATTTTTTTTTGGTTGCAACTGTAATAGATTGGAAGCTAACTAGGATCACCTATTGATTAATTTCTTATATTCTTGATCTCTTTCTTTGTTTTTTTCTTATTCCTGTCAATTATCAACCAATCTCATTTATTCACAATGACCGAAGCTGGTATTACACTCAACAAAGTCACAATTAGCGTTTCATTTGCTCTTTCTGCATTTGGTTCCGTCTTCTTCCTTCTCCCACATGTCAATACAAAGCATTTTGTAACTCCATTTTCTAGTATTTTTATTGTTATTGCTTTGTACTGGCTCCTTACACTTCTTTTCCAATTATTTTTCATTATCAAAGTTTTTTTCAACCATAATGTATCTCAAACAAATCAAACTAATGTTATTGCAGTTGTTGGTCCTCATTTTATTTTCTTTAACTTAGTTCACTTTTTCTGGTGTTACTTATTTGTCAAAGAACATTTCATACTTGCTGAAGTTTTATTAGTCTTAAATTTGCTTAATCTATTAATGCTTTATTTCTCACATAAAACAATTGAAATCAAAAGCGCATCTGATTGGTTAACAGTTCATTTACCAGTAACTGGTATTCCTTTAAGTTGGACATTATATGCAATCTTCTGGAACGGTGCTTGTATTTTCCACTCCCATAACAAATCTTTGCTGCCAAGAGTTTTAGCTAATATTTTCATTTGGGAATTTTTACTTGTACCAATGGCTTTATTATTGTTATATAGTGATTGGTCTGTTGGTTTATCAACCAGTTTCTTAATGTTAGGTGTTGGTTTATATCAAATGATGGCAAGATTAATTGCTTTACAATGGATTTTTGCTTTCGTTATTTCTGGTTTAAATTTCATTGTTTCCGTTTTATCCATTTTCAATTATGCCTTAAGACAGGTAAATACTGATTCGAGGGATCAAGCTCCACTTCTAGCATGATAATGATTAAGCAAAAGAATGATTTTCTGTTTATTTTTGTAATTGTTTTTATTTGATTATTTTATTTTTTTTGTCTATGATTATGTCATTTTATCCATTTATTTTCTGTGTTTATGACTTTGTCATTTTATCAATCATATTATGTTGAATAATTCTCTTTGGTTGATTTAATCCCACGCCTAATTGTGTTAACATTGAATTATGACCAATCAAACTTGCATATGTATCTCTTCTAATGTTTCCAATAAATTCATCTCTTGAAGTATCGGCATTTCCTAATCCAACATATCTACCCTTCATGGTTTTATACATGTTTTCTTCTCTTGCGTTGGCTTGCATTGTTGTTATTTGTTTCTGATATTTTTGTTGAAAAAGAAGGAAAAGATAACTGTTCAGTACTTTTTGCATTGCGCTTTAGCAGTTGTTGAGTTTTTACTTCTCGATTTTTCATAGCTCTTTTTTAGTTGTTGCATGTAAATGCATATTGATATTTGATTTAAAGATATTGACATGAACATTGATTAAGATATAGCTTCAGTTAAACATTCTGTTTCTTTTAATCTTTATTTTTTCTTAAAGTCTGATTTACTAACTTGATAAAACGTTTAGCAGTAATTGTAGTTGTCAAATCACACTGCTGAATGTATATTCGTTCTAATAATGCTTGTTTATCTCTACGTTTCATCCTTTTTTTAACAAAAAAGATTCATAAGTGAGTTTAAACATTTCTACAAAATCTTACAGTAATACTATGCAACATTTGTAAGTAAATCATGAGTAGGTTTATATTCGTGTAAAGTTCATGTGCATATTGTGCAATCAGAAAGTATTGAGCGACTTCACTTTTCATCTCCTAAATTTTAGTCTTCCATAATCGACACAAGATTCTGTAAAATCTCTTTCATAACTATATCCTAGTCTCATCAAATAGCTATGGATTCGGAAGAAGTTAAAAATAATGCTGTTCCTTATAATTGGCAGTACCTCACTGATCAATTCATTGAATCCCCGGGTACTTATAAAGATGATTTACTTTCTGAAATCATAAAAGATGAAGCTGATGGAGCAGTAAGCACTTTGTTTTATGAAATCCTGTTAAATATTTCAGAATATTCTAATCGTGTATCTCCAACTTTATTAAATCAATTGTTAACAGAAATATTGATGAAATTTACTGCTCAAGCGGATAAATTAAATAAGATTTCAGAATTATTTATTATACTTTCACAATCATTTCCAAATAATAAAAATTTGTCTACATTTTTGAAAGATTGTAATATTGACAAAAAAACTAAAATTTTATATTTAGATAAAGCAATGTTTCGATCAGAAGGTTTATTCGTTGATTACGGTAAATATCAATATAATGACGCAAGATCAAGAGTTTTTGCAGTTACTTCATACTCTTCATTACACGAATCAAGTGAAGGTTATTCAAAATTTATTTCCCAAATTTTTTCATATTTTGACATTCAATCAAATGATTTCAAAAACATAATCACTTTAAACAATGTTTTAAATAGGCTAATTGCTGAATTCAACTTAGATAATAAAAGATGTTTTCTGTTGTTAATAAATATTCTGTCTAATTATTTAAATAGTCATGAAGATTTAGTTTTAGAAATATTGAAAAAATCTGTTTGGTGGTCAAAATCTTATGAATTTAATGTACCAATTCAAACAACCATCATTGATTATTTATTAAATTATGTTGGAATTGAATGTAAAGAATTAAAACTAATTACTTTATTGATTAAAGAAGGTCAGTTAGATTTTCATTCAATTTATAACTCACTTGGTCCATTAGATATTTCAATTATTGATTCATCAACTATTGCAGAATTCGAAAATAACGAAATTAATGAGCTATTAAAAGCAACTCAAGAACAATTAAGAAAAGAATCTCAACTTTCTACTGCTTCTGCTTTAGCTCTAGCTGCTCCCTTATTACCTGACTCTGATGATGAAGATGAAACTTATAAGAGTAAAAAAGATGAAAGAAACACTGGTAACAAGGAAGCAACTTCAATGTTAGATACGGCTAAATTGTTTAGAAAAGTTAATCTTTTAGAATATTTACTGGATTATGAAATGTTAGATTATGTGTTATTTATTTTAGTTCAATATCCCGAAATAACTATGATATATGATAATCTTGCAGATAAGTTAAATACTATCATTGAAAGAATAATTACACCTTATTATTTAAAAAATGCAAATAATGTTAATTTAACAACTAAAGAACTTACAATCATCTCCGAGTTTGAAAACATTAACGACTTACTAGTCGAATTCACAAAATTTGCGTCATTTAACAAATATAAGTTATCCAGGAATTCAAGTTTGCTGATTAAATTAATTAGAATTCTTGGTTATTTAGTTGAAAAAAATATCAAAGACAAAGAGTTTTGTTTACAATTCTATAGACATTACATTTTTCCATGCTTACCATTTTCAAATAATATTCCACTAGTTAATGAGGCATTTGATTTATTATTGAAATATTATTCATTAGAAACAAGGTATAATTTATATGGCGAATATCAATTCATTGTGAAGAAAAATCCAATTACAAAATTAAATTTTGACCACGCTGAAAAAAAAACAAGAGATATTTTAAAAAGATTGTCAATTGAAAATGTTAATATTTCATGTCGTAAATTAAATAAATTAGTTTCTGTTAATCCGATTGCAACTTCAAATTCTTTTATTTCACACATTGAAAGTTACAATAGTTTAATTGATTTAGTTTGCGAATCGTCTAAATTTTTCAATGATTTTGCATGGGATGTAATTACTTATCAATTGTTAACAAAATTAAATAGTAATCGTACTCCAGTTCAATCTGATGGTTTAAGTTACAGTCAATGGTTTATCAATTTATCACAATTTATTGGTAAATTAGGAAAGTTATATCCGGAATCCTTTCAATTATCTCCAATTTTAATAATGATAGTTAAAAGTTTACTAAATAACGATTCAAATATTTTGGAGGTTATAAAAGAATTGTTAGATTCAATGACAGGTATTAAGTCAATTACAAATTTAACAATAAAACAGATTATGAGATTAAATGCAGAACAAAGTTTAAAACAACTAGCGTATATGTCAATCAAAGATAAAAGGGAGTACTGCTATAGAAGTAGTTCTAAATTACTCAACGTTTTAATTAATGACAACATATTTGCTGAGTTTTTTATTTTGTTATGCCATATACCGATTACTTTAATTAATAACGCCACTGACAAACCATTAAAATTTGTCAATCAAAGATGTGATGATGTGACATCATTAATTCATAGTTTAATTTCATCATTTGATTCAAATTTAAAGAATGATGTATTTAATAAAAATATGATTCCAATATTGGATTTGATTAATATTTATAAGATTCAGCCACAATGGGCATTTGAAGTCTGGAGATTTCATTTTGCTCAAGATATCAAAGACAATAATAATAATTCTGATTTTATTTTCACTAATGAATTAAAAGCTTCATTCACTAAATCATTGAATTATATTAATTGGGAAAAATTGAATATTTCACTTTATTTATCATTTTGGCAAGTCTCTTTATATGATATTAATTTTATTGATTTATCATATATGATGGAGTTTTCAGATTTAAAATCTCAATTAACTGGTATTAACATGCAGTTGAGGCATGAAAATGACTTATCGACAAAAGAAGTTAGATCATTGAAAGATAATTACAATCAAATCACAAATATTCTATCATATATGAATCATGATATGCAAGTTCATGAAGATAATTATAAGCTTGTCTTAGAAAGATTTCACAATGAGAAGAGTGAGTGGTTCAAAAAAGAACAAGGTAGTAAAGAAGAAGACGGCGAAGATCAATTATTATTATTCTTAAAATACTGTGTATTTACAAGACTTCAACATTCACCATTTGATGCTGTGGTTGTTTCCAAATTCATTTTCTTTTTATACAATATTGAAACGCCAAATTATTCACTAAAGAAAGTATTGAATTATATTTTCACATTGAATATTTTATCAGATATTTTTTTTACAAATACTACACTAGAGACAGAAAACTCGGCCATATTCTATCAACTAATTTTGGAGAAACTGAATGAATGGTGGTCCAAAAGTGAAAATTTTGATAAAGAATGTAAAGGTTTTGGTGATAATGTTAAACATGATGAATATCATAAACTTTTTTACGAATGGCAATCGTGTCTCTTAAATCAAATTCTAAAGTCTCTGGGTTTAAACATTTATACAACCAGAAATAATGCAATTTTATTCTTGAAAACTATATTACCATCTTTCCCAGTCATCGAAGAACACGCAGACCAGTTGTGCAGTCAATTAGAAGAAGTCATTGAAACAGATGAACGTGATGATATTAAATTAGCATCAAGAGCATTAGTTGGATTAATTAAATTCAAACAAAATAAATACATTTCAATCTGGGAATTTTATGAAATGGATTGTGAAGATAAAGAAAAGGCAATGAAGGCTAAGCAAGATAAAATTGACTTAGAAAAGCAACATGAGGAAGACGAACGTAAAAAATATGCAGAGATTGAAAAGCTTGAACGTGAAAAAGTTGCAAAATTAAACCCACCCCAAGCACCATCAAAGCCATATGGATTAGTTGGATTAGGTAAGAAGCGAAATCCAGAGCCTCCAAAACCTTCAGCTTCTAGGGATATTGATAAAGTTACAGATGTACAAAAAGAAACTGAAAAGAAACCACCAAATACACCAACTGGTCCAAAAGTTCTATCTGAATCTACCAAATCAATAAATTATTCACATCCAATGTTACAATCAGACTCTAGTAACTCAGCTTTTTCCAAGGTTGGAGATAGTTTAAATATACATTTGATTTCTCCAGCCACAGACACAAAGTCTAAAACACTTATATCAACAAAGTTATTAAATACGCCAAAAACACCTAAATTACCATCATCAACAGCAAGTTCAACTCCTAAGGCGGTGGAATCAAAACCAAATAAGATAACATCTACAGCGCCACCGATAAAACTATCAGCTTCATCCGACATTTCAGATGCATCTGTTGAAACTGCATTACCAACAACAAAAATCACTACATGTACATCTACTACTGCAGCAAATATACCAGAATCTGATAGAAGAAGCTCAAATGGTGGAACTAATTTAATAAGGAGTGCAAATAGTTCACAACATCAAGGAAGTAAAGAAATTCTTAGACCAAGATACAGTAATACACATGGTTCCAGTACTAACACTAATACTAATACTACTACTACTAATAATAACAATAATAATGGAGGTAAGGGTAATTGGAATAATTATGAGAACAGCAACTACTACAACTCAAAAAGAGGAAGTTACAACAAAACTCATCAAAATTACCACAAAGGTAGTAACAATAGCCAACGTGATGATTACCGATACCATAACCATCATCAGCCAGAAGCACCCCCACCTCCCCCTCCGCCACCTACGCACCACAATACACCTAAGGAAAATAATCAGAACAATCAGAACAATCAGAACAATCAGAACAATCAGAACAATCAGAACAATCAGAACAATCAGAACAATCAGAACAATCAGAACAATCAAAACAAACGCCGCAACAACAACAGTGGTGCTCAACTCTACAACAGCAGCAACAACAACAGCTCGAATTATAAACGTGCCAGACGCTAAACTTGTGTACACTTGTGTAACATATAAGTAACTTACTAATATATGTTTACTGCCTATTTTATGCGACTTTTCGACCGCACTTTTATTACCTTCTGCCAGCCGCACATAGCCGCGTTCCAATGAAATTTCTTTCTTTAAACAAATTGGAAATTCAAATTCGCATCTTGTTTTTCTTTGCCTGCGTTGAAGCTGATTAGATAAATGTGATGATAGTCGCCGTTTTTTTACGGTTCCAACAAGATTTTCAACCATTTGTTTTATATTCACATTAGACTGGAATACAGGCCGACCATGCAGACAGACAAGAAACCAGGTGTTTCGTCTTTAACTAAATTGATGAATGAACAAAGACAAAAACCGTCTTCTCCTTTGTCATCCCAAGCAGATTCTTTTGATTCGTCTAACATACATTATGGCATCATAACAACTGCGGTTTCTGTTGAAACATCTCCAGATGAAGATGATAATATTTTTGATCCAAGAAACAATAAAAAGTCAGCAAATAAGCTTTTAAATTTGTCAAAAAATAAACCGAAATCAACTATTTTGATTAACGAAGATAACTCTGGGATCAACGGCGATCCTCATGATGATCCATTATCATCAACAAATGCAATCCCAGTTTCTGGTGTGCATGCTAATCAGTTTTTTCAGAACTCGAAATCTTCATTTAAGAATTCACCTTCAACTTCATCAAGTTTCAAACAGTCAAATTCTTTCACTCAGTTATCCTCCAGTATTCCATATGCTGCACCAGGTAACCATAAACCGTCACCTTCAGGCTCTTCATCAAACTTAAGTTTATCATTTTCTAATATGCCTATTAATGGTCAATTTATTACAGGCAACCACATTTCGTCGCCAACTGTTACATCAAGTCAAATTGAATCAAGATTTGTTGTGTCAAAACAAAAAATTGAAGCAAGAACATTATCTTCCTCTTTGGCAAATAACAATGGAAATTCTGGTAATAAGTCGTCATCTTCACTGGCAAATTTTTTTTCAAAATCAAGAAGAACAACTGGAACAAATTTTGATAGCTTACCATCATCGCCTAATGCTTTTTCTCATAGTAATAGTTTTTCCATATCAACACCTCAACAATATCAGCAACCTCATCATGACCTACATTCGCCGTCTTCTCAATCAAGTAGTGAAAGTAATTCTTCAATTCAAACAAGACATTCATCAATGGCTGATTTAAGAAGATTCTTCAAAAGAACATCATCAACTTCTAATAATAACATGTCGTCATCTCCACGAGTATCAAATCTAAGTGCAGGATTAAGTTCCCAACGTCAAAATTCCTTATCCATTAATACAATGAATAATGCTACTACTACACCAAGTAACTCAAGTAATTTAAGTTCAAGCATCAATAGTAATGGTATTATTTATTCACCTATTCAACCGCCACCAAATTTAATCACAATTAATTCTTCAAATGCAACCCCTGTTTTTAATGTGTCTAATTTATCAAATACTCCGAATTCTGCATCTATGAGCTTAAAAAATCAAGCATTCTCGAATAATAGCCCAATCTCAAACCATATTTATGGAGAAGGTTCTTCACCACATGATTATCGTCGTACAATCTCTTCAGGTCACTCACCAAGTAATCATAATTTATCAACATCTGCCTCATCATCCTCAACTTTGAACAATTTATCAATTGGTGGTAATACGTCAGCTATTCCATTTAGTAAAAGATACACAAAATTTGGTGAAAGTTTAGGCGCTGGTGCAGGTGGTCAGGTTAAATTAGTTAAAAGATTATTAGATTCAAAAGTCTTTGCAGTTAAAGAATTTAGGGCAAAATTTACAACTGAGAGTAAAAGAGATTATACAAAGAAGATTACAAGTGAATACTGTATTGGATCAACTTTGAAACACCCGAATGTTATTGAAACAATTGAAATTAGTTTTGAAAATGATCGGTTGGTCCAAGTTATGGAGTATTGCGACTATGATTTATTTGCAATCGTGATGTCAAATAAAATGGTTGAAAATGAAATTAATTGTTGTTTTAAACAAATTTTAAATGGTTTGAGGTATATTCATTCGATTGGATTAGCTCATAGAGATTTAAAATTAGATAATTGTGTTATAAACAAACACGGTATTGTTAAGATTATTGATTTTGGTTCAGCCGTTGTCTATCAATATCCATTTTCAAATAATTTAATTGAGGCAACTGGAATTGTTGGTTCAGATCCTTATTTGGCACCAGAGGTTTGTGTTTTTAATACTTATGATCCTAGACCGGTCGATATTTGGTCAACAGCAATAATGTACTGTTGTATGGTTTTAAAAAAATTTCCTTGGAAAATTCCAAAATTAAGTGATCCAAGTTTTAAAGCTTTTGCATCAAGAGAACCAGGTGTAACATTTGGAGAATTACTGAAAAGATTACCAGATCCCCCACTCTATGATTCTAATTTAGGCGAATTAGCTGAATTAAATAATGAATCAACTTCAACTATCCCAATTAAAACTGAAGTTATTGATGCAAAAGAAAACGATAGTAATGAATCATCAAGAGAAGGTGAAACTCAACATGCATCTAACCATACGTCTAGTTTAATTGGCGAGAATAGATTATTAGGTGCACTGAAATCAGAGGTATGTCCATTAATTAGTAAAATGGTTAAGTTAGCACCTGCATGCCGTATTAATGTGGATGATTGTTTTGAAGATGAATGGTTACAAAATGTTCAAATGTGTACAATGATTGATGAAAATGGTGAGCCTTCTAATAATGGAAAATTAATTCCAGCGACTGATCATGAGCATACCCAAGTTGATCAAAGTGTTGCACATATAGCATCATTTGAAAAGGCCAAAAGAAAAGCAGGTACAAAAAAATAAACCTTTTTCCTTAAATCCCTACCTACTCAACTTTACTTCAAAACACTCTATACCATACATATATACATATATACTATTTCATCCATTTCACATTATAAGAGCTTGAAGACGCTGGATACGTTTTGCTATCTTTCATTTTAAATAAATGCATACTTGTTACAATTAATTTTATTCTATTTTATAAACTATAATTTGTTTTTTTATTTCCCATGAAAAACAAAACATATGAATCTTTTTTATTTAAATTTTTTTCTACACATTTGATTTTCTCTATTTTGGTTTTTTTTATTTTATTTCATTTTTATTTTTCAAAACGAATTTTTACAGTTTTGTAATATAAAAAGCTTAAAAGAGACACTGCTCAAAATTGCGTCTATAGTCGCAAATATATTTCAGATTTTCGTATTCATTTTCTGTTTTTTTTTTCATTTTCAGATTTTTTAGTTTTTCAATTCATCCTTTTTTTTAAATCTCAGATTTCAACATGAATGAAGGAAGTATTAATGTACTGATTGTAGATGTTTTTTTTAACAGTTACACCATAACATCATTATGTCAAGACAACTCAAAGATCTTTCAGTTAAACTTATTGTTGGCGCAGGTAAGGCAGCACCAACCCCACCGGTCGGTCCAGCATTAGGTTCAAAAGGTGTTAAAGCAATTGATTTTTGTAAAGAATTTAATGCACGTACAGCACATTATCAAGTTGATGTTCCAATTCCAGTTAAATTAACTGTTAGACCAGATCGTACATTTTCATTTAGTTTAAAGAGTCCGACTACTTCATGGATGCTACTGCAAGTCATTGGCAAAGAAAAGGGTTCTGATACTTTGGGTAAAGGTAAATTTGCAAAACAGGGATATTTAGGTACTGTTTCTTTAAAACATATTTATGAAATTGCTAAAGTTAAGAAAACTGATGATACACATGCAGATATTCCTTTGAAGGAAATTTGCAAAAGTGTCATAAGTACAGCAAGAACTTTAGGTATTGAAGTTGTAGAATAGATTAATTATTAATATTATTATGATAGTTATTTCTTCTTGTAAATATTGTCACATATCCATACCATTTTGTAAAGTTTATAATAGTATAAGATATTCATTTATTAGTTATATTTTATAATAGTTTTAATATTATCATTATACACACATTTAAATAGAGGGTTAAAGAATGATTTCAAAAAAAAACTTTACGATAAAAACATTAAGGCATTCATTTTTTTCGTTTATTTGACTTACTAGATTTATTAGCTTTATTAGTTTTACTATTTGAAGGACCTCTCTTTCTTTTTAATGCGCTGGTATGTTGTATTCCACCTTCTTTTTCATATTCAGTTTCTTTTTCATTTGTATTTTCATTACAATCCGATTTAATATCTTTATATGTCAACCTTTCATAAAATAAAACATAAGCACCGGGATCTGATAACGCACTAGCTTTTGGAACTTTATTAACATACTCATCATCATAAGTTGACCAACTACCATCAGGTTGCCTACAGTGTGCAACATAATGACCACTTGAAACTGATCGACCTTGATGAATAATAACACTGACTAATTTATATCTAGTTGGGGTTGACATATCGGTTGTGAATGATGTCAAGTCTAAAACTTCAGGATAACTAACATTTGCTTTAACCTTTTGAGATTGTTGCCCATTAAATCTAAATCTTTTTAAATGAATTGGTAAAGTTTCAGGAGATCTTTGAATTGTTGAAATTTTAATTGCATTGGTCTTTATTTTACATTTTTCACAAACATATCCAGATTGGTCCCTCTTATCAGTTCTAATGATTTCTGGCGTAAAAAAGTCTTTAATTGAATTTTCTAATGAGTACCTCCTGGTTATTTGATTATCTAATGCCGACTGTATTTGATTATTTGTATTAGACGATGTGCTGTTTATACTTTCATTATTACTACTTGGTGATTTGTAATTTTCCGAGTCAGAATCATTCTCAGTTATTGATCCTCTGTTATTTGCCAGTAAAATTCTTTGTTGTAAAATTTTCGATAACTGGATTTTATCATTCTCAGATGATGATTTACAATTCTCAATTTGATCTCTTAGTTGGTTCAATTGTTGAGGATCAACCATTAAACTTGATCTCTTTTTTCTATTATCCAAACCCAATGATAAATCATAAAATTCTTGTTCAGTTGTTGAAATATGACCACAGTTCTTACACGTGACAGTTTGATCTAGTAAACCACCGAAAATATCATAAATTATACTGGTATTTAATTTAACTCCTGGAGGTGTTGAATCTTCTTGCAACCTTGACATTAATGACATAAAATACTCATGAGAATCCTCTTGTTGCCATTCTGACATCATGCAGTTAATATTATCCAATTGTTTACATAACTTTTTTGGATTGATATAAACAATTTTCTTGTTATGCCCTAATCTAAACATTTTTGTAACCGTTGAAGCTAAAACTTTGGTAACTGATTCAGGTTTAATTTCTTGATCATATTCCCCATTTTGTACATCAATCAGATATTTTGTTAATGAAGGGATATGGCAAATAGATTGAACAGCTGCGTTCATGTAACACGTCACACCATGATTTAATAAACCTAATGGAACGTGATTCTCAATATAATCACCCCAACTTTTAACTATTCTCTTTGAACCATTTGAACCATGGTTATAATCAAATTCATTTAAATCATAAAATTGATCACTTGAATAATTATTATCAATTAATTGATTATTGTGGTCAAAAAGCTTGAGATTTTCATCATCATTAGATGTTGGGGGGGTTTCAACTAAAACTTCTTTGGATAATTTATCTTCTGTAAGATCTTTCTTCAAAGTGTCAATTTCATCATTATTTTCAACTTCTTCTTCATCAGCATTTTCAATTTCTTCTTCTTCATCATTGGAGCTTTCATTAATGCCATCATCATCACCACTATTATCGTTATCTTCTTCAATGATATCTTCTGCCTCGTTATCAGATTCATCTTCACTTTGATCTTCATTACTTTCAGCAGTGTGAAAATCATCATCATCATCATCATCATCATCATTATCATCATCATTATCATCATCATCATCATCATCATCATCGTTGTCATCATCGTTGTCATCATCATCTTCGACATTATTATCAGCAACATTAGTAGTATCAATATTATCAGTGTTGTCATCATTTTTGTCTTTACTATTGTTATTTTTTTTGAAATGTTCATGTGTGATCTCTTGATCATCATTAGATGCATCTGATTCAGGAAATGATTCAATAGTTGAATTTGGCTGAGAATGGGATTGTTTCAATAACAATTCCTTTAATCTCTCTTTTTGATCTTGTTTTGATTTTTTGGACTTGATGGGAGGTGTTGATAATTCGTCATTAGCTCTTGGGTATTTTTTACCTGAATAACTGGCAACTGCTTCAGCTAAAGATTTTGGACGTGCCATTTTTTTACTATTTGAAGACGTAACAGAATGAGAATTTTGTTCTGTGTCTAATTCACTTGGTGAATTATTCCTTTTAGAATTATATTTTTTTGATTTGAAAACTTTATAACTTGAAGGTTTAATTGTAACTTTATCAGGATTTTTTGCAATTTTAAAAGTAATTGGATCTTTTAGCAAATTTTCAATAATTGGGTTTAGCTTTCTTTTGTTACTGCTATTAATAATGTTGGTATTATTTTTCAAATGTTTTAAATCTAAAGACATTTCCAGATATTAGATATTATTTTAATGGTATTAACCTTAAAAAATTATTCCTTTTTTCAAAAAATGTAATTTTTTAATTTTTTTTTAATTGACGTGTGAGTTGAAAAATAAAATATATATAAGGGAGTTGTAATGAATTCCAACAGAACAATGGATTTAATACAAGGAATGCAAATAGAAATATAAATGTATGTATTAATACAAAGGTAGTTATGACTTGATAAATACAAAGGGGTATACTGTAAATAAATCAGAGACAAAAAAAGGGGAAGTTCACAGAACAAAGAATATAAAAAAGACGAATTAAACTAAAAAAATTAAAATCAAAATAAAAAGCCGAAATGTACAAAACAGAAAAGGAAAATTTAAACGTGAAAATTTGAAAAATTTGAAAAAAAAGAACAAATTCTTTAAAATGATAGAATAAAAAATAGAAAACAAAAAAATAGAAAATATGAAAAGCAGACTTCACCGGAATTGGAAAGATATCACATGAAGACGACCGACGCAAAATATCGCCTATCACGTTTACGACAAGGCTTGACATAAACCACATTAACTAAATTAGGATTGGAGTAATACCAAACCAACAAGCTAATATTTTGTATCATCACTTATGTCTGCAGACTTCATATTATGTTTAAATAAACAAGGCAAAGTTCGGTTGTCTAAATGGTATAAGGAAACTTCCATTGAAGAACAAAGATTTATAATTAAATCAGTTTATCAAGTAATACAATCAACAAAGCAGTTGCCTCAATCTCACATAATGGACTTCAAGACTAATAGTAAGCTAATAGTCAAAAAGTATAACGGGTTGTATTTTATAGTTAGTATCAGTCAAAGTGATAAGACGTTATTTTATTTACAAGCAATTCCTTTGTTTGTTAAAATTCTAGATATTTACTTCGAAACCGTTAGTGAATTGGATTTAATCTTCAATTTTTATAAAATGTATATGGTTTTAGACGAAATATTTATTAACGGTGAATTATTGAATATAAATCAAAATCTGATAATGGAAAACTTACGTTAAATAGTTTTTGTAGAATTAATTAATTATATAATAAATTTAATAATAGTAATAATAGTATAGTATAATAATATAGTATAATATTTTTAAATGTATAGGTAGGTTTATACAACAATAATTAAAAATTAAATAATTTAATTACCTTTTGGTGCTTCCTTGTAAGAAATACAAGCTTCTTCACCCATAGCAGAGACAATAGTAACAATTAATTCCTTACCTTCATCAAAATCGGATTGTAATTTGTCACCTAAATCACCTTCTGGTGCCTTAACATCTTCCTTCATATCACCATCATTGTTCATTAAAGATAAGTAACCATCATCAATGTCTAATAATTGGAATTCGTTTCTCTTAACAACTGGAACTTCCATATTGTGAGTAGATGGAGATAAATCTTCTAATTTCTTTTGAGTGAAGATATCAGTAGCAACTAAATGGACCTTTGCGTGACCGTGCTTACCAGTCTTAGAAGTAGACATATCAATAATCTTACATGGTCTACCCTTAATGACAACGAAACCGTTCTTTCTTAAAGCGGAACATTGCATTGGGAAAGTAAGGGAGGAACCTGCATCTGCAACTTGGAAATCGTGTTCTTCGTCAGACATTGTGTGTATATGAATAAATCTGTTAGATAAAGAGAAAAGCAAAAGAAAGTAAAAGAAAGGAGAAAAAGAAGAAGAAGAAAAAATATATAGTAGCAAACAAATTGGTCAACTGAAAAGTCGTCGAAAAATGAAAAATTCTCGCCTCCTACAAGTGTGAAAGTAAAACTTAAAAAAAATTTTTTTGTTTCCTTGGTTTTTTGTTGATGCGGCGGCTGGCAAAAAATAGTCGTCTTTCTGAATTTACGATATAATTGATTGTTCATTTCTGGGTGTCAATGGGCCAGGTTTACGATCACGGAATCTGGAGTTTGCTTGGTGACAGAGAGCAATAATGGACTTGCATGCTTTTTTTCAGCTTCAGATTACCCCTACAAACACCAGTCCCACACATAAAACCCTGCTTACTTAACCCTGGGGCCCGATCTTTTACAGAGTCCGGGTAAAAATGCTTGTCTGGGCTTTTCCTTTTGGGAATTTTGCATTTTTTTTCTTTCTTTGTTCGTCGCCAAATTTGATTACGTAAAAAAAGTACTCCCGACATTATATTCATTACATTCATTAAATTCATTACATTTTACACAGATACTCATAGTCTTTTATTTCTTATGGTTGCGCAGAAATGATAGATCATTATCTATTTCTTCATAATGTAGTCCTTTTGGCATTCCAAAAACTTTGGTATATCCCATAACTAACTCGTGTTGATTCAGATTTAACATTTTAACTCGGTCAATATCACAAAGTGTTGTATCTAAACAACTTGTTATATTTAATTCTTTTCTATTATTTGATTTATCTGTTTGCATTATTGAATCAGTTGAAGTAGTGTCTTGAATATTTGAATCTGTAAATTCATTCTCATTTTCTGTTATTGAATTTGAGTCTAATTCTTTGGGTTTGCTAATATGATTAATACTCGTACTTCTAGCCGTGTTTCTATAACTATTACCCTTTTTATTCCCATAACTAGAACTTTTTTCATCTATTATATTATCAAATTCGATCGAATCGTTACTATTATCATATAATTCATTAACATTATCATCGTCAACATTTCTCTTTCTTGCAACACGTGATCCTACACTACGTCTAGTATCAGTTCTATCATTTGTTTGAATATCAACGTTCATACCATCAATTTGTAATTCTTTCAACAATCTATTACCTCCAACTATATTACCTTCTTTTAATCCATATGCACTAATCATATCTTTCTTTTTATGGTTATCCAGTATATTTATATGTTTGAAGTTATTGTTTGGATCATAATCAGTCCTTTTAACTTCGTTATACAATTCTCTTAGAATGCAGTTTTCTGGTAAAAATAATTCAATTGATTTAATTATTTCACTCTGGTTTTCATTTCCTTTATTAACTGAATTATTTAAAACATACGTTCCATATGATCTAGAATTTGGATTTGTTAATAATATGAAATCGTTTTCTGAAATTAAATTAGTAATACTGTTATTGTTATCATTTGTTTTAGTGCCTTGTATTTTTTTATTTGATTTAACATATCGTTTCCAAATGCTATGTGTCTTATTGCCATTGATTTTAGATAACCTATTTTTATTTCTTTTTAACCTTTCATTTTCCATGTTTAGATAGTTTTTAAATTTAATCAATCTGCTTGCGTAGTCGAGACACTGTAAACTTTGTAATTCCAAAACATAGTCTAAATACTCCTTATATTTTTGGTTATTGCTGTATTTTTCACCTAGATCTTCTTTTACTAACTCGTAGTCTCTTGTTTCCAAAAGGTCATTTTCAAATGATAATAAATCCTCTGAATTTTCAAGGTCATTCAATAACCTCTGTAAATTATTTCTCTCAATTTTATAATTTTTAATTACTTCCATATCTTCTCTTTCGATTAATCGATTAAAATAATCAACCTTATCATTTGAATTTGGAATACTGGATTTAGCTTGTGCAAATTCTTTTCTATTACATCTCATTTCTTTTGATAATAAATATAAACTTGTCACCCCAATTTTATCAGTATCATTAAACAATGTATTATCACTATTATCATCGAAAGCGTCATCATTCATCTCAATATCACTATCTTCTTCAAGTATATCAATATTATTGTCATCCTCATGAAATGTTCTTACTGTGGTATCAGTTTTAATATCAGAATTTAGATTAACTAACTCCATTGGAATTAACATACCATTAGGAGACATAACCAAATGGGTATAGCCATCAGGTAAGTGAGGCATTTGATTATTAAGCTCACGAATTAATTGTTTATTTTTATAAGATTTTAAAAAGTTAATTTGTGAATTATTTTTATCTATAATTTCATTCTGTGTTTTTGTTAAACTTAACGGAGATGTGGTTTTTGTTTGTGGTCTAAAAGGGACAGTAACAATCAATGACTTTATTGGTTCTTTATCACTTTGAGGACCAGTTTTAACAGGTTCATGGTTATCAATATTATCACAATTATTGTTATAATTCATATTGCTAATATCATAGTTATTATTCTCTATTTCATTCTTTTTAAATTTTTTTTCAATTAATCTTTTAAATTTTTCGTTATTCAACTTCAGCGTAACTATTATACTATTCCTTATGTTAACAAAATTTTGATTTTTTTTTCCAGTTTTATTTAGTTTTAAATTTGAGCTTACTTTTGTGTTTCGTACATTCGTTTTTTTAATTGGTGATTTTTTAATTGATGAAATTGCATGTGACATATTATTATTTGGAACGGGACGGCTTATTATATCTTTTGAAATAGAATTGGAGGTTAAATTAGAATTATCATTTGAGAGTGATTTTATATTAGTTTTCAATCGAATTATCAGAGGCTTGTGCGTAGCGTCATCTGATTGAGGAATGGATGGATTAAGTATTGGCGATTTAGGTATAGAACTTATATCATGATTCAATATTGAAGATAAACTTGATTTATGTTTATTTAAAACGGTATTATTAGTATCATTATTCATTACTAAAATTGAGTTATTAGTTAAATGGTTATGCATGTTTTTGGAATCATAAATATTATTTTGAGGATGTATACTGCTATTATTAGTGTTAGGATTTTTTATATTTTCAAATCCTATAATGGGAGAAATGGAAACCGGATCGGTGCTATTAATTGAATCCATTCGATTCGAAGATATATCCGTACAATTAGCCGTAATTATTGGTTGAATGTTAAGTAAAGGATATTGAGTTGTTGCTATGTGTGAGTTGAGCGAAGTTGGAAATGCGTTTAAAATTGAGTTCGAATTTGAATTGAGAAGTAAGGAAGTCTCATTTTTGTTTTTAAGTTGATTAATATGTTGTATAGCCGAATGAAATTTTGAATTTTGAATTGATTGATTATCAATGTTATTATTACTGATATTTATTAAACTGTCATTATTACCTGTTATTTGATAATTTTCTTCTTTTGTAATTGCATTATTCATGTAGTTTATACTATTTTTTTTAATTTGTTTATGTGGATGTTCCTCTAAATATTGACTGAATGTGGCATTATTGCCGAAATTGGGTTTGTCGTACTGTAAATCATTGGGCATCAAATTGTTGTAATAACCAGGTGGATAAACCGAAGCTGCATTATATCGTACTTCATTATCAGGATAGTTTTTTGTTGGATAAATTATTGGAGCACTTGTATAATTAGCATGTTGAGGATTAGGGTTACGTGAATAAAATTGAGAAGTTGTATAATTTCGTTTAAAATTGAGGGATGAGTTGGTTGAGTATGGCGAGGTCATATCGTCACGGTTTATCATTACTTATATCAGAATAACCGATAGCTGAGAATTATTTATATACTATAGTTGAATACGTGGTAAAATCTTATGGAAAGAAAGTGCATAAATGATGGAAGGAAGTTGATGCCAAGCAATCTCAAAAAGAATTAAAAAAAAAACGGTAACTTGAGTTTTTATTACAACTCCAATCAATGAAGCCTGTCTGTATTTCCACTTATCTTTGAAGGAAAAATAGGAACGTTACACTAAAACAACCTTAAAGTACATTGAACACACACTTGTAGATCATAAAAAAAACTTTTAGCTTAAGGTCGTTATTTCTGTACTTTATATAAGCTACAAAAGCCAGGTCATTAATCTATACAGATACTTTAATATTAATATCAAACTAAAGTTTTAAGGTAACGCAAAAGCTAGGCTGATGTAAAAACCACCACATTTTGGCTGCATTTTGGTTTGAAACCATGAACAGTTTACAAAAAACCGCCAATGCCTGGGGGTATACAGATCTTCGTGATTGATCCAGTATGAGAGTTTTCTCTGACAGAGCGAGCTTTCTTTGAAGTGCCGGACTCTCCCACTGATGTTTCAGTTTTTCTTTTTCAACCTGTACATTTGCATAGCTAGCTTATCACAGTTATTAATCAAGAAGTGAATCGGTAAACAGTAAATTATTAAGAATAATTGAGACTTTATTTTGTCACATATCACAAAAGTCTACACTTTTTTTATCAATAAAAAAAAGATTGCTATCTTATAATTATCGATATAAATGTTTACCTCGTTACAGTATATGTGTTCAAAATAGAGAATTGCATGGTAATATGCTTGAATGTCCTACCAAGTATAAAAAAAGTATCATTATTTCATTAATATTGAAACTCGGCACACAACTAACAAAATTATTTTGTTCCTAAACGAATGAGTATAATTATCAATACCGATTTTGTACTTTAATCCGGTAAAAACAAACCAAACTATGTTTAACCGTTATCTTATGTTAACCTATTATATATTGTAGAATTTTTCAAATATAAAGTAATTGTTGTTTATTGACAACACGAGTAGGTCATCATCGCGTTGTAAGTTTTAGAAATATACAGTCAAGATGGAATATCATTTGAAAAGATTACTGAAAAAACTTTCTGCTTCTCTGAATTGTCTGTATGAGGCGGTATGTGTTCAAAAAAAAAAAATTAATGTTCTAAATGAACAAAATACGCAGCTCAGAGCAGTAAATGAAATCAGCAACATAAATAGAAAACAATTTTATAAAACAGAACTCTAATACCTGCAGGTAAATCAGGTACTATTGAAAAAAACAAACTCCCGGAATTTAAGTATTAATCTATTTTAAGCTTGCGTTTGCTGCATTTGTATTTCACTTGGCAGATATGAGAATTGAACACACAATTGTAGTAAGTAAATCTGAATAAAGTTATCAATAAGAAAAATGGCTTGCAGCGATGCTATTTTTGCAAGGCAAGGCAATTGCCATTACCATCCCAACATAACTGCATAAACATCCAGTCTAGTCCGGGATCCACTAAAACGACAGCTACACCATCTGCCAAAGCGAAAATCGCGTTCACACGCACATAGAATTTTCCATACATCACAGGCGCAACCTGCATGCTGCATAAACGGGCTACAATGTACATAAACAGCAGCTATGAAGTAAAAAAATATTTTCTCGATCAGAACATTGCTAAGAGTCAATACTCTATTTGCGACGAAGTTGGGGCTTTATGTAAAAATGAAATTTAATATTAAATCAGATAAAAAAAGTTAAAAATTAATAAAAAACCGTATAACGTCAGTATGGTATATAAAGTGTGACCACAAACGATGCCATATCAATATATCATTCAACAAAGTACACAAGCTTCTCTCATACCCTACAATCTAAACAAAAAATAATTGAATGTAGGTGATGCAAGAAGCTAGGGAACATTCTTAAGTGATATTTTAGTAACAATAAATGGCATTGTTCAAAATGGTTCCTTGTAATATAAATATTATTAAAAGTTAGAACTGTGTATTTTTTTATAATTTTTTTTCACGTTTTGTAGGATATGAGAAAAGTTTTACGCATGAAGGAGGCATAACAGAGTTATATGCCGACTATTTTTTGCATAAGATAATTTTGAATAATAAAAAAAACTATAATGATAGAGTAGTAAATGATAAAATAAACTCTAATTAATCATTGCTAAATTGAAAACTTTCAAGTGGATGTCAACGAAAAGAATAAATATTAAGGTAAGTTATGAATTCTATCAATTTATTCAATGAAAGTAATGTCTTAATTTTCAAAAAAAAAAACTAGAAAGAAAAAGAAAAATAAATTCTTTTTAAAAGTTTTTAGTCTCAGTTTGTGTAAAGAAGTCTAGTGACTTGGCAAAGCTTGACGGCTTATGTTATATTAACAGCTAATCGCGGTGGTGGTATGTTTTTTTTCTCCTTCATCATACTCTTAAGTTGTATTCCTTGACATCAGTGCGTATCCTAAGATGTATTCTGAAAACATTTAGAAGTGTTTTAAACGATAGCAATTTTAGTAATCATAAACCAAACTGGTAGAATCCAGTGATGAGAAACCCTCACATTGTTACAAGAGTATCTAATTGTTTAAAGTATGATATGCATCCTTGCTCGCCACCAATAGACAGTGTTTATGGTAAAATAAATTGGTGTTGTATGTTATTGACAGAAAAAGAGTAGAGTAAAACATTTAATTAAAAAAAAAGGGGAAATAAAGTTGCTTTTATAGACTTTTAAAACAATTTAGAGTGTGAATCATTCGAAATAAAGTAAGATCGTCGGAGCAAAAAATTTGCCGAAATTTTTTTGCCAATTTTTTTGAAATTTCAAGATATCAGGTTTATGAATTAAGCATTCTTTAGGGAAGATACCTTTGATGAATTTATGAGAAACATTGCCCCGAAAATATTTCTTTCAGTATTGTTTTGCTTTGAAAATTTTATTTAATGAACAATAGAAATTTAAATATCGAAAAAAAACTGTGTTTTCTTGCAGCTCACCATGAAAAGCCCGGTTTTAAACAATAAAACAATTACCTATTTTTTTTTATTTTTGAAGATTTTGCAAAATATCTTATTTATTATTTATTGAAAAGTTGTACTTTAAAAACCCCCTTAAAATAAAAAATATTTACTGTTTCAACAATAATATGTAAACAAAAAGTCACACGCCAGCCTTACGTGAATTGTAAATTTAACAACATTAACTTCTTTTCTACTTGAAAGTGTAATTTTTCAACAAAAATGTTGCTGGTGCTTTATTTTTGTCGGTAAACAAAAAAGTTTATTTTTATTTTGATAGATGTCATAACATAGTTGCTGCCGCATTTTTGAAATTTTTGTTTTACATCCGAGCATCGAATCACTGGTAACTCGAAATAAGACATAAAGCAATTTGTTATTTGCAATTATATAGATTTATTATTGTTTAGTATTGATATTAAAATACTCAATATTTGAATAAAAGCAAGCACGAAATAATAACAGCTACCATATATATGATCTTGAATAGACTAGTTAGTAAAATCAATAAATATTAAATCGTGCCTTTATTAGAAAACCCCACAATATTTGCAAAATTCTTACATTTATATTTTATTTATGTTTAAATTTTATGATCAATACACATTAATATCACCTTGTATTATATATCTACCGTTAACAAAACAGCCCGTAAGATCACTTACTTATTTACGCAGTAACATTTTTGATGCAGACATTGGCATTCTAATAACTTTAGATGTGTATAGCAATTATTTTTTTCTTCGGTTTTATTTGCTGACTAAAACTTATTGATATCCATAATAAAAACATCTGTTAAGGTGCAACTTTTGAACCTTGATAAGTTGTTGAAAAAGCCGGAAAACAAATTTTGTTCAAAAAGGACACTATAAAGATTACATTCAAAGGTTCAATGCCTGATGTTAAGTCACATAATAATAATACATTTATATACAAAGTTCTTTTTGTAAAACGCCATTAAAGAATAATACATAAATAATGATAGATGGATATTCAAGCATTACATCAATGAACAAAATATTTTTTAATTTCTTCCTTTCTAGGTGGTCTGGAAATAATCCCTCCACTCAGCTGCATCCTTTAGTTTATCCCATTCAGCACGTTTAACCATACCTGAATAACTGCAATCCAAATATTTTAAGTGATCTTTAAAATTGCTATTCATGACAAAGTTCATAATAATCGACTGCTCTAACAAATTTATTTTACTTAGCTTTAGAATTTCAATTTTATCCAAGCTCATAACTATATCCCAAATATTTTTAAGCTCAACTACTTTTGCAAATCCGTTGATAAATATTTTGTCATTGGACTCAATTTCTTCCCCTATATCACTTGAAAATATTGGTCTTGATGGATCAATTAACTTTGGATTTTTACCATAGTTCATTGATTTTCCACTGCATAGAACCCAATCAAATGTTTCATAATCTAGAAGTTCATAATCTGTACTTATAGTAATGCCATTGAAATTAATCTCTATTAAATTCTTGCATTCCTTCAAAATATGGATAATATAGCCGACTGGTATATCTTTATTAAAACAGTATTGTTTTAGCAATGTATTCATTTTTGGATGTGGTGTTCCAAATGGAATACTGTCAACCTTTACTTTTGGTGTTTCTTCTATATTTACCTTTTTTTTACTGTTTTTAGGCCTTATTGTTGTTACTGGTGAATTTTTCTGTGTTTTAACTGACTTCTTATTATCTGTACTAAATGCAATGTTTTTGCAACCCTTTCTTAATATGTCATTTGAAGAATTAGACCTTTTTCTTGTTTTTGAACCATTGTGCTCAGATACTGTCACAGAGTTTGACCTTGTTTTAGAATTCACTAAGGTAATAGAACTATTATTGGTTTTCAATAAATTAGGGGTTGATTTATTTGAGTTAAAACTTATACTCGAATCTATTCTTACAAGCGTGCTATCAGATGAAACTGTCGACGATGAATTTGCACGGTCTCTCCAAGTTCTCTTTGCATCACCATATAATGAATGCTTTCTATACTTCCAATCCCTCCAACCAGCATAAATAATTCTTGATTTATCGCTCAACAAATCATTTACAATTGATGATCCAAAAATTAGTTTACCTTTATATTTTTGAATTTCCAAAGGTGTTAACGTGATGGAGTATGTAATATTTGATAAGTCTAAAATTTTAACATGATATGATAATGTTTCGTTATTTATTATTGAATAAACAAATTGTCCTAATCTATAAGTTGACGTAAATTTAGGGTATTTGTACAAATTTGGTATCACAAATTCATTGAATGACTTCGAAACATAAAGACAATTAACTAAATCTTTCTGATTTTCAATTAAACCAATTATATGTTTTTGAATGTCAGTACTTAAATCTTTAAATTTAGCGGTTGCTTTATATGATTTACTGGTCTTAATCGATTTGATTGATAGAGTATCACTTGCATCCAATAATTTTTGTTTTAAGCTATTATTTGTGGTAATTAGCATTGACATTAACTTATTATCTGATTTTTTCTTTTTATAAATGGAAACAACAGTTTTATTATTTGAATCAGATGTTATTTCTATGCCGTTTTTGTTTGTATCAATATAGCTATTCGTTCTGTAATCATATACTTTATTTGGATTGATTAATGACCGATATGGTAATAAATATCTATCCATTTGGTAATAATCAACACTTGCTTTTCTACTCAATTCACCATTACTGCTTTTTCTTAATTTAATTGAAATTCTTTTCTTCAACTTACTGGGTGTAGAAAGGCATGAAGGAGTGTTACTGTTATTTGATGAGTTGGTTGATTTTGTTGGTGATGACTCGGTAATCGAAGGTAGCAAATGTGATTGATTGGAAGCATTGGGTATCAAATCTTCAAGTGGATCTTCCGATTCTTGATGACATTGAATTGTGTTTTCATTGTAATCATCAATCTCAGAATATGGTGGTGGATCATCTGATGGTAAAAGCAAAGATGTTGATGGAAAAAAAAATTCTGAATCTTGAATTGTATCAAAAGCATCGTTAACGGGTCCAAATGTTTCATTAACAGAATAAACTGTTTCATTTACTAAATCAAAAGAATCATCTGCATTTATTCTATCATTAAATTGGTTAGGTACGTGAGAGTCATTATTTGGAATTTTATCATGCAAGTTGAAAAACATATTAAACCGTTCATCATCACTATAATTATCATCATCACTTGAGATCTGAATACTCAACAGATCAAAATTAGCCTCAACAATTTGATAGGTATGTGAATCAACATTTGTGCAAGAGCCGGTCGACTTGTTATCTGGATTAGAATTTATATTTATTACTTCAGGTACAATATCAACTTGCAATTCATTATCAAAATCCATGCCTTTTCCCAGTTTGTCAATCATTTCGAGGATTGATCCGTGTAATGCTAAATCACTCATATCATCAGAAGTTTTAGCATAAGCAACATTTTCTGCTTTTTTTCGGCCAATATGAGTTTCTGCTATGCAATTTATCCTATTATCATTCTGTTTTTGATTATTATTCAAGTTATCATTAAGAACTGAATCATTGGCGTGTTTATTTAGTGAAGTTAATAATAAATTATCGGTTTTGAATTCGGTTGATACACTATGATTTACTACTTTAAATTTTGAGCCGTAAGTGTTTGATTTATTATTAAATTCTTTTGTTGACATTGTCTGTCCCTGAAACCTTTGAAAAAACGGCTTAGGTTCTGAAATTTTATTTGAGATTTTATCATGAAAGACTGCGTCAACATTTGATCCATTAAAAACTATCTTGTTGGCTGAATCGTTACCAAAGTTATCATTTTTAGTTGGTATTATTTCATTAGAAGAAGTATTATCATCAGAATCATCTTGGTAGTTATACAAATCTATAACATCGACATCACTTTCAGAAAGTATGTCCACAAGGTCTGTTTCATTTTCTGACATGTCCACTGTAGATGGCGCAACATATGAATCTTTTGAAAGAAGCTTGTCTCTATCTTGCAATATTTTGTCGAACATGGATGGTATATACGTACAAGATTTGTTCTTGTTAACTGAACAAAGGTAGATACTATGAGATCAGATCAGATCAAAAACAAATAATGTGTAGACAATACATTTTTTCTGCTAAACATCAGCGAGCCATTATTAGATTTTGTTTGTTTTTATCTTTTACCAAACAATAAAAAGTATATTGATGTGTGTTACATAGATTACAATCCTGCAAAATCATCTGAGTTTTCTTCAACAAGGCCATTGTTTTGTTCCGAAAGTGCCATCCATCTTACATGTGAGAAACAATCTGTCAAAGCAGTTGTGGAAATTACTGTATCAACATCAGTGCTAGCCACAAGCAGACATATTGCATCATACCCACCAGCCCCTGGAACAACACCTCCAAGAACTCCAGTTATTGATGAAACGTTATCTAGAAGCCTTGTTTGAGATTCAGGTTCAATAGCTGCACCAGTTTCCACTGTCATAATTTGAAGACATTTTCTGATTTGTTTAACTGATTCAATTATATTTTGTAATAGAACTAAATCAACATTTGATTTATCAGCTATAATCTCACTACTTTTGCTTTTTGTTAAAATATCCAAAAGAGCAGTATAAGCATTACTATCTCTTGCTGCTAGTCCATTTAATTCTTGCATACCTTTGACTAATTTCATATTACTTTCATTAAGTTTCTTCCAAACTTTTGCACAATAATCTGGATTAGATTTTTTCCATTCTAAAACCTTATTAACCATTCTTGGAGTTTCTGACCCACCTTGAACATCGCCCATAAGTAATCTTATACCCGGCGGCATTTTAACGAGATCGTGTGACATCTTCCAATTTTGTTCATCAATTAAATATACTAACTTATTAATTGTATCTTCTTTAGACTCTAAAACATTTGTGATTATATTTGCTTCAAATCTTTGGTAAATAATTGATCCAAATGTTGCACTTGCGACATCAAATCCCGAGCCAATTTTACCTTGTGCTTTACAGTGTGCAACTTGTGCTAAATTATGAACTCGTTCTTTCCATAAATCGGTTGTTTCGAGATCAAAAGCTGGAGTAAATGATGAAAGTAATGCGGCCGTTAATGATGTAACTAAGCCTGCGCTGGAACCTAAACCTGTTTTATTAACTTTTGTAATTTCTTGTTTATGATATAGGAAGCTGTACTTATGATTTGATGAAGATTTTAAGGATGCGCCTTCTTGGGAATGGTATTCGGCATCCGAGTACATTGTAATAACTATATTCTTACGCTTGGATGTCTCGTCAATTATTTTTTTACCAATTGTGTAAGTAATAACAGTAAGAATAGTATTCTCAACAAAAGGATTACATCTACCGCTTTTCTCGACTAAATCAAACTTCAGATCATATGATAATAAATCTTTGACAGCTACATCATATGACCAGGAGCCATTCAAAAATTGCGGGGAATTTATAGTTATCGAGAAAACACCAGTATCTAATTTATTTGAATTGGTTATATTTGTTAATGCATGCATACGTGCACTCAATGCAACAACGTATGCCTTGTATTCTGGAAATAAAACAAGGTACCCACCTGCAATGATGGCCTTTCCGGTTGAACTGAATACCCTAGTGACGCTTTCAGTGGTCATAAGTTTAGTAGAATTGGCAATTGAAACAGTTCCAAATGAAAACAAAAAGAAGCTGACTTGCTGAGCCAGATTAAAACTTATTTTTTCAATGCAATAACAATTCATTTTTTACTTTTCGTATTTCTCACGTTTATGAAAAAAAATTTATGCAATTTTCAGCTCACAAACAAAAAACCATAGTTTGAGTATCACTTGATTTCATGGTTTTTCAACAAATGTACAGTTATGAGAATGTTCAAAATTATTTATGGGAAGTTAGCTATTTAGAAAAAACATGTTTATCTATTAAATTGGATTCCTGCAGATATAGAAAATTCTAGAATTTCACAACATCGCAAGTTTCAAGAACACTTGCAATTAGGATAATTCATGCAAAATAGTTACTTCGGCATTCGTGTATTCTCGGGTATTTTCCATTTGCACGCGGACTTAGTCTCGGAGTGAAAACCGCCCTTTTTCATGTGTTTTTGTACAAATTGATCCTTATTCTCTTATTAGGGCCAAGAATAATCAACTAACAAATGTCTACAGAGGCAAAACGGCATCATTTAATTGTTTTAGTCCATGGATTATGGGGATCTTCCCAAAATATGGCAAGGTTAGAATCAGTTATTCATCATTCTCTGGACGATTCGAAAATTTGTACAGTTCACACTTACTCACCATCCTGTTTTTCACATTTTAAAACTTATGATGGGGTTGAAGCCATTGGTGACTACGTGATTTCTGATTTGTTCAAGCATATTGAAACTTTACATAATAAACATGGTGTTCTTATTAATGACATTAGTTTTATTGGTTATTCGTTAGGTGGTCTAGTTGTGAGATACATTATTGGTGAGCTTTTTGACATCGGATTTTTCAATACCATTAAACCAATTTTTTTCACAACTTTTGCCACACCTCATTTAGGTATAACGTTTTATAAAAATACAGCTATAAATTATTTAGGCTCAAATTTGTTAGGTCAAACTGGAAAAGATCTATTTTTAAAAGATGGTAGAGAAGGCATCATTTATAAATTAAGCAACCCAAAGGGTAAATATTACCAAGGTTTATGCCTATTTAAAAGTAAATTATGTATTGCAAATGCAAAATTTGATAGGTCAGTTGGGTTTTATTCTGCATTTATTACAAAATATGATGTATTCAACGATTGGGAAAATATTAACCCAAAATTTATTGAAGATTTACCAACTGTGACAATAAATGAAAATGGTAAATTAGTTGAATGTCTCATAATCGATTTTAATAAAACTGAAAAATTGGTAAAAAGAGATGTTACTCTCGGTCTTCCAAAATCACACTCCACAAATAAATCGACTATAATTATTATTGGTACTTTTGTTACTTTATTATTTCCAATTATTTTCACCTTGAGTGCATTTGCAAGTATTAAAAGTTTTTTTAGAAATAAAATTTTGCAAAAACCTAACACATCCAAATTATGGGCAGAATTGTTTAACTTAATTTATAATTGTCAAGAAACTCACACCGAAGATTTTGAGGACTACAATGAAGAAGAAAACCTTAAATCTAACCCGGTAGGGCTTTCCCACTTAACTAGGAATTATGTTGAAAATGGTTTAACTATGATGGATGCTGATGGTGATCTAGATGATATTGAGAGTTTAGAAGAAAACGAACTTGAAAGGGTTCTCTCTTCAACTACAATTTGCAAAGACATTAATAAATCCTTTTTTATAGATTTAAACTTTGAACTAAATTATAGCTCAAAAAAATCAGTTATCAAAAAATTGAGTGATAATCTGAATAATGGGGATTTAACAGGTTTACAACTAGTTGAAAATTTAGATCCCTTGCCATTTGATGAGGTCAGAGAAGAAATACTTCAAAGTCTCAATACGATTGATTGGAAAAAGATTACTGTTTTATTGCTCAATTTAAATTCACATCAATCCGTTGTTGGTAGACGTGGATTTGAAAGAACTCCAGATTGTATCCCATTGTTATTTTTACATACATTTTTGATTGAAAGTAGTTTAACTACTAGTTAAATATTTTTTTTGCTAGAATATACATAATTCATAAATAAATAAGTAAAATAAATAAGTAAATAATAAAATAAAAATAAATTTCTTCTAATTTAATTTAACATAGTTTGATGGGAATAACTTTCTTTCGCCATTGCAAGAACCTAACCACCAGTCATCATCAACTGTATCAATGTCGGTTATAATGTCACCTTCTTTGAAAGTTAGCTCATTATCTTCAGAAGCATCATAATCAAATTCAGCAGTAGCTGAACGACCTTCATTAACAGGCGTTGCTTCTACTTGTCTTGTGGGTAATGATGATAGAGAAGGGGTTGTCTCAATAACATCTTTTTTTTCCTTTAATGTAACATACGTAGCAGGAAATAAACCAGTTTCACCACTTTTATTTGTACCTTGCCACCAATCATCATCAACAAATTCAATGTTTACAATAGTTTCACCTTCAAGAAAACCAATTTCATTATCTTCATCTTTCTCGTAATCATATTCTGCAACTGCAATGTTGCCTGTATCTGTAGATGATTCAACAGGAGCATGAGCAGGTGTTGGTTTCTGTTCAGATGTTTCAACTGGTTCAGAGTCTACAACTGCTTCTTGAGCAGCAGGTGTCGGTCTTGGAGGTAATGATCCAGCAACTTGTCCTGGTACAGGTTGCAAATTTTCTTTAACTTCTTGCTGAGTTTCATCATCCCATTCATCGTTATTTTCTTGTGAATGAGCTTCCTTTTCTTGAAACTTACTGAACGAATCTTTTGCCGGTGGAGAAGGAAACAAAGAAGTTTCTCTTGCTGGTGGAGGAGGGAAAGCTGATGATTCTCTTGCTGGTGGAGGAGGGAAAGCTGATGATTCTCTTGCTGGTGGAGGAGGGAAAGCTGATGATTCTCTTGCTGGTGGAGGAGGGAAAGCTGATGATTCTCTTGCTGGTGGAGGAGGGAAAACTGATGATTCTCTTGCTGGTGGAGGAGGGAATGCTGATACATGTTTGACTTCATCGTCAGCCTGTTTCTCTTCGGATTCTAAGTGAATTTGTTCAAATTTGGACTTTACATCATTAACAATAGCATTTTCATGGTCAATATTATTTTCAATTTCTTGTGAGTTGACTGGCTTAGAATCATGTGGAACATCTTTATATTGTCCTTTTTTTTCAGCCCAAATTTGTGCTGGAGTTTTACCACCTTCAGCACCAAAGTTCTTACTCAAACCACCAACTAGTTTGGATGAGTCCTTTAATGGATTAGAATCAAAAACTGGTGCTTTTGTTCCAAATGTTGGTTTGACGACTTCAGGTGCTTGGCTATATCTAGACAAAACAGAATTTGATGGTTTTGGTTTTGGTAGTGACGTTAAACCTCCCGAAGGATTGATTGAAATAGTTGCAGTTTTTGGAGTAGAGCTAGATGAAATTGGTGTATCTTCTTTCTCTTGTGATTTTCCACTTCTTAAAGCATCAATATCAACTTTGGTTGGTTTATATGCAGATGGTACATTCTCTAATGGATTCTTGGAAAAGTCTCTTTCTTTAATTTCCTCTTCGTCGCCCCAACCATCAGTTGAGTCGACTTGTTTCTTTGGTGGCAATGGTTTTGGTTTAGTAATAACTGGTGTTGGTTTTTGCGACACAATTTCAGGCGCTGGAGATGCAGGTTTTGGTGTTGGTTTAAATTTAGAACCTGCAATTGAACTTGGTGTTAAGCTTTGAATTGAATATCTTGCGCCTGATGCATTTGATACTGTTTTCATAATATCATCGATCGATAAATCATCACTATCTCTTGCTGTTATATCAACATGATAGTGTAAAATTTTACCAACGTTGGAGAGATTGGTCGCATACGAAACTTTTGATTTAATTGGGGCTGAGTCTGGACACCAGCCTAGTAAAACTATTTTTTGAACATCTGATCCAAATGGGTTAACTCTAAGAATACCAAATTGAACAGAACCTTCTTCAAATTCAGAAACAAAATCTTTGATATCACCGTCACCTAGAGTTGTTGGTTTTAATGATGAGTCTTTCAAAGTTGTATAAATTACATAAGTTTTTTCACCGGAAACAACAGCATCATAATTGCTCTTAATTTCTTTGGCATAAGTGGAGAGGTCTAGCTTTTCCATTTTGTTTTGATGGTGGAATAGACTAGAGTTAACGTGACAATTGATAAAGAGTGATGTTGCTTCTGATGGCGGATGACGTTTGATGATCTTTGAAGTAGCTTCGGATTGCGGTTTAAAGATTCCTGTCTGGTGTAAAGATGTAAATTTTGGTTTTGTTCATGAATTGATCGGTTTTGTGATTGTAGTTTTAGTTGGCGTTTCAAAAGATTATCTATAGGAATATTATATACAACAATGACCACAATAGAAAGGATCACTAGAACTACTCCCATAGGTGCTGATGCCTTAGATTCAACTTTTGAGAATCCCACGATGACTCGTTCTTACAATAAACAGTTCAATTCTTTATACACGTTTCGTTCTAAGGAGTTAAGGTCAAGAGTTATGAAATTGGCTATGTCTAAATGGAGTAATGTTGAAGTCAACGGTTCATGTCCTAAATTTGTATCCAAAGTTTTAGATGTTCCGTTTTTGAAACCCGTTTTCATAATTGGTACTACGTTAGCTGATATGAAATTCAAACCAGATGTCTTAAAAGAGGTTGAACTTAGTGTTCAAGGGCACTTTAAAGAACTGGGTGAGTTAACCGATAGGTTAGACAATAGACATAATAAAATTGATGATTTGAGGAAATTATCGTATAGTGATCCAGCAACTGATAAATTATGGCTGGAAGATGAAAGTGGTAGAATTTTACTGACCGGTGATTTACTTAATGAAAAAATATTAGTAACTGGTTTAGTTATAGGAGTGCTAGGTATGGAAATTGAATCTGGGATTTTTCACGTTGTTGACATTATGTATCCTGAAGCTGCACCTCAGTTGAACATTGCATCTAAAAAAAATGTATCTGGTAAACTACTATTAGCAAGTGGTTTCAATTTGAATAAAGAGTCATCGTTGGATAAATTTGAAATACTGAAAAACTGGATTATGGGAGATTTACATGATTCAAGAGCAACTGATATTAACGAACTAATAATTGTTGGTAATAGCGTTGATGTTTTGCAAAGTAAATCAGACAAGATAGATGTAAAGAATAAATATACTGAAAGTTTTGTTTCTCAATATGATAAACAACCAGTAAATTTTTTAGATTCATACTTGAATGAATTATTGGAAAGTATCCCAGTATCTATTTTACCTGGTTCAAATGATATAGTTGAAACGGGGTTACCTAAACCAGCAATACATAAATCGCTATTTACAAGATCATCCAACAAATCAAACTTTAAAAGATTAACAGATCCGACCTTTTATGAAATAAATGGACTTAGAATGCTAATCACATCTGGTGAGAATATTAATGATATAATGAAGTATATTTTACCGAATAGCAAGGTGAATGAAGAAATAGATGAATCAATTTATAATGATTCAAGATTAAAAATTATTGAAAATTCATTGTTATGGCAGATAATTGCACCAACAGCACCGGATACTTTATGGTGTTATCCATTTGAAGATAAGGATCCATTTACGTTAATCGAAACTCCACATGTCTATATTGTTGGTAACCAGCCAAAATATGAAACGTCAATGATTGAGCTTAAACGTAAGAATGGTGATATTTTACCAGTTAGAGTTATTTCAGTACCTGCATTTAATGAAACTAATTCGTGCGTCGTATTAGACTTACAGACCTTAAGTTGTCAACTAGTTAAATTTAACTGTGATTAATTATGTACAAGTTTTTATGTAAAATCTATTAATATAAATCTAATCTTTTAGTTCTATTTTCGCTAACGGAACCGGGGTGCCTTTCTTAAAAGTTGCATTCTTACCATACGTCAGATCAGAACCAACTTTTGTGAAGTGGATGGTTCTTTTGAATTGGTCAACATTTAATCTATTCAATAATAAATTGGAATAATCAGGAATGATAGATTGTAACAAAAGTAAAATAACTCTTAGTGAATCTAATGCTGTAAAAATGATTAAATCTTGTTTTAATTGTTTTGAGCATGTAACTGATTCACCATCTCCAGCTTTAACTTTTAATGACCATGGTTCATAATTATCAAATAACCCATTGACTATTGGTGCCACATTGAAAATTTTTTGAACTGCTTTGTGCATCTCAAAATTAGTTATGTCAACGTCTATATCATCCGTTAGTTTATCGATTTGATTTCTAATAGCAGTTATATTGTCAAAAAATTTATCATCACCAACTTTTACTAAAAGTGTTTCAAATTTTTGGTCTTGTAATCTTTCTAGAGCTCTTTCAATGTTAAAATTTTTTGATAATGAACGAACCATTAAGTTACAAAATTTATCAATGAATTCACTTCTTAAGGAATTCAATCTTTCTTCACTGTAGTCACCATCAGTATCCAAAACTGAATATTTCATCATAAATAATCTTAATGAATCAGTATCATATTTTTGAAAAATCTCAATTGGATCTGCAACATTACCTTTTGATTTACTCATTTTTCTACCACCCATTAACCAATGGCCATGAACAAAGACTTGTTCTGGTAATTGAAGGCCAGCGGCCATTAAAAATGCCGGCCAATAAATACAATGAAATTTAATAATATCTTTACCAATTAAATGGGTTGGCTTTGGCATTTCTAATGACCTTGGATAACCTTCGGATGTTAAATAATTAACCAATGCATCAAACCAAACATAAATTTTTTGCGAGTTATCACCTGGAACAGAAATTCCCCATTGTAATCGTGATGATGATCTTGAAATTGATAAATCTGGTAATTTTCTTGTTTCTAATTCATTAACTATAAAATCATAATACTTTTTAGGTTTAATAAAGTCTGGATTTGCTTTAATATAATTTAGTAATTTAGTTTGAAATTCTGATAGTTTAAAAAAGTAGTTATCTTCCGATTGAAAAATAACTTCGCTTTGAGTCTCTTTTGAAATCATAATCTTTTGGCCTGTTTGTTCATTAATTACTTCTTCAATATCAGTTTCTGGAAAAAAGGTTTCATCAGAAATTGAATACCAGCCACTGTGTCGTCCTTTATAAATAAAATTATTTCTGTCAACAGTTTTCCAAAAATTATTCACGGCTTCATAGTGATCTTCGTCGGTTGTTCTAATAAACCTATCATAATTAATATTACCTAGCTTAGCTAATTCTTTGAATTTCAATGCTAAACCATCACAGAAGATTTTTGGGTCAACTTTAGCTGCTTGGGCTGCATTTTGAACTTTAAGGCCATGCTCATCAGTACCCGTTGTAAAAAAGGTTTCTTTATCGTTAAATTTACACCATCTATTCCTAACATCTGCCAAGGTCATTGAATAAAAATGACCTAAATGGGGCTTAGCGTTGACATAAAAAATTGGCGTTGTTGTATAAATCACTGATTTAGACAACGGTTTTAATAATTGTTTCATTGTATGAGGAGTTTATGAATTAAAAAAAAAACCAACTCTAGTAACAACTACATACATATCAGTTGGATGATAAAATTAAAGTACTTGTGATTTAAGCGAAGATTTTGATTTATAATTCGTCAAATAAATTGACAAGTTATTTGATTTTACAATAATATTTTATTATGGTAGTGAATCTTAATCAAATAGTGAAAATGGTTTACAAAAGAGAGAATACAAAAGTAGGATGTTAGTAACAATTCTAAAAGATTTCATTCAGAGTATCATTAAATATAATGGCATTTTGATATTTTACACCAAAAGATAATAATCTATGTACATGAAAGAGTTCATATTATGATATGATAAAATTAGATAAATTATTTAAATAAGAATATGTTGCATCAGCAATACATTGAGTGAATGTGAATTTAAATGACTATTTATCGACTTCTTCTTTAAATAACAATTTTTTACTGTGTTTATCAAACATATTCACAAAATCAGCAATTTTGAGTTTGGATGGATTACCACTCATAACAGTTTTATCTTTAAAGGTAACTTCAACAAATGGTTTGTTTTTCGAGTTTTTATTTAGCAGTTCCAAATGTATCTGACATGAATTTTTTAAAGATGGAGGGATTTGTGATAAAACGGATCTAGCACATCTTGCCTCAGGACCAAATGGATTAAACTTGACAACAACTTTGGTAAAGTACTTGGTGATCATGGTATTGTTTTGTGTTAAATCTTAGTACACCCACTCTGCTCTTCTTACCCATACCAATGTAAGAAGATTGGAAAATAAAAAACTGCGAAGCAAGGCCACACAAAATGCACTTTGCGTCGGTCGTCGTTGGATTTAACAATCTGAAAGCCCTTTTTTAAAGACGATTCGACATTTAATTTCTAACTGAACAGTTACTCTTCTTTTTAACACTAACATGTGGTTGACTAATATATTACTTACGTTTTTATGCGCCGTGTTTGTTTCAGCAAGAAATTCAAGACCCTATGAACCTCCATTTTACACTAATTCTAAATATATTACGGAATTGAATGCTGAAACTTTTCATGATTTTGTCTATGGATCAAATTATACCACTATTGTTGAGTTCTATGCTCCGTGGTGTGGATATTGTAAACAATTACGCCCTGAATATGAAAAAGCATCACGAGGTGGCAATCAATTTGCGCAATTTGCTGCTGTCAACTGTGATGAGGAAAAGAATAAACACTTTTGTTCAACCCAGAATATAAAAGGTTTTCCAACTTTATTAACTTACAGACCACCAAAGACATTTAGACCACATAAGAAAAGAGAAAAACAATTTGCGGTTCAAACTTATGATCGTGAAAGATCAAGTAAGGAAATTGTAAACACACTAAAAGGTACTGTTAAATCATATGCTAAAAAATTGCAAATGAGCAAATTACCCAAATTTTTAGATGTCTTTGAATCCAATATCCCTAAAGTGCTCTTATTAACTGATAAAAGGCAAGTTTCAACATTATATAAGACGTTAACATTAGATTTTCTTAATGTTTTGGATTTTTCTTATCTGTATTTAGATGATCTGTCCTCGATTAAAAAATTGATATCTGAAATTGATGAATTTTCAGCTTTACCTGTTCTACTAGTCATCCACCCAGAGAAGGGCATTTTATTATATGAAGGAGAAATTAATAAACATGGTATTTCTGAATTTCTAGCACAATACAGTAAACCAGTTGAAGGTGATTTTAGTGAAAGACATCATATTCTTAAAGGAATAAAATCAGGAAAGTATAAAAACTTTGCACATTATAATAAGAAGAAGGCGAAAAAGTTATCTAAGGATATCAAGGATGAATTGTAATTCTGTAGATTCTGTGTATCAAGAATTTTTGATATTTACATATCATAAACGCTACGCGTCAATATGCTTTAAAATTTTTAGTTTTGCAGACTCTAAATATTTGTTGTATTTCGACCAATCATTCAAAGATGGTTAAATGTCCAATATGCTCAGAAAAAATTTCATTATCAAGCATCAACGAACATCTTGATATATGTGAATTAAAAAATAAAAATAAAAACAAATCTAAGTCTTCAACTTCAGAGAAATCATATCTGCCGCAAGATTCAACAAATTCTACTGAAAACGTAAAAACAGAACATATAAAGAAGGAATCTATTTCACAACCATCGAAATCATTATCAGTTTTATTATCTGGAAATAAAAGGAAAGAAAAAGTAAGAACCTACCAATATCAACAATCACAGCATTTTTTGCAAGCTGATTCAACCCATCAACCAGATTATTCACATGATTCATCACCACATAATTCATCACCCCATAATTCATCCCCAATTGCCAAACGTATACGAGAAGATGAATCGTCAGAAGAAGCAAATTTAAGTACAAAGAAACTGAAAAATCCTATAATCGAACAGTTGAGGCTTACCCATAATTTACCGTTATCAGAAAGATTAAGACCAACAGAAATATCAAAATATATTGGTCAATCACATTTAATAGGATCACACGGAATTTTACGAGGTTACCTTAAGCATGGTAAAGTACCATCTTTAATTTTATGGGGTAAACCAGGTACTGGTAAAACAACTTTAGCAAGAATTTTAGCAAAAACTACAACTATGAGGTTCGTTGAAATGAGTGGGGTTATTAATGGAGTTTCTGATTGTAAAAAGGTGTTTGAAGAAGCTTTGAATGAGATGAAACTTACACGAAAACCAACAATTATATTCATTGATGAAATTCATAGATTCTCCAAATCCCAACAAGATATATTTCTTAACTATGTTGAAAGAGGTATAATTATTTTAATTGGTGCAACAACAGAAAATCCAAGTTTTACGATCAATAAAGCGGTTTTATCAAGATGTAGAGTTTTTACTTTGGAAAAATTAACTACCGACGAAATGAAAGAAATGGTTGGACGTGGAATTGTCGAAATTAATAAAGTTAGAAAATTAATATATGATACCAGTGTTTTAAAATTAAGTAAAGATGCAATTGATTGGATTGTAACAGTTGCTGATGGAGATGCTAGACAAGCATTGGGATTTATTGAAATGATTGATTCAAATTTTAATGAAGATGGAGTAAATAAATCAACATTACCAAGTGAAGTTAACGTTGAAGATGTTAAAAAACTAATAGAAAAATTACCAATTTTGTATGACAGGCAAGGTGATGCACATTATGATACAATTTCAGCCTTCCATAAGTCAGTTAGAGGTTCAAACCCAGATGCTGCACTTTTTTATTTAGGAAGAATGATAAGTGGAGGGGAAGATCCGTTATATATAGCAAGAAGAATGATTGTCATTGCGAGTGAAGATATAGGAGTAAGAGATGAAACATGCTTACCTTTTGCAACAGCAACATATCAAGCAGTGCAATTTGTGGGGTTACCAGAAGCTGAAATCAATATGGCACATTGTGCCGTTAAATTAGCACGAGCGCCTAAGAGTATTGAAGTTTATAGAGCTTGGAAACAAATAAAGGAACTACTCTCCCAACCTGAAATTCAGGGATCGGAAATTCCAATGCATTTAAGAAATGCACCTACAAAGTTAATGTCTGATTTAGGATATAGTAAAGGATATAAATACAATCCTGATTTTAAAGATGGGAAAGTCAAACAAACTTACTTCCCAAAAAAAATTGGAGAGCTGAATTTTTTACAACATGAACATTTTGGAGATATGGTGGATGCTGATTTGTAAAATAAGTTTAATTTATAAATGGTAACATTTTTTATATAATGCAAGTTGTAAAATTAGAAATGTGAAATTGTCCACTATAAAAGTTAAGAGATACAAAAAGAAAACGCGATTCTAGAAAGCAAAAAAAACAAAAACAAACGCGCTTCTAGAATGTAAACAAAAAGGCAAACGCGTTGTGAAACCGTTACATTTGCATTAATCTTGCTATTAATATCTCTTTGTTCAATGTTTGGCGTCTCAGGTACATCCCTGAAATGAACGTGTACTATATTAGAATGTATATAAAACTGAGCGTTGCCATATTTGTTGTTCACCCCTTTGAAATAACTAGTTTTGGCCTTTTTCTTCTTTTATCTTTCTTTTTCTTACTTTATTTAATTTGTATCATAGATTTGTTGACATCTAAACATTATCAATTAAATAAACTAAAATAATTGCAACTTAGCAGGTATTCTCTATTCAACTTCAACCAGTCATTCATTATTTCAAAAATAGCATTTTCATCCAGTTGAACTAACAAAAAACACCTTGCGTCCCCCAATTTTACTTTTTAGATAATAATACAAACAACTAATTCAATTTTAATAATTGAACATGAAATTATCAAACATAATACAAAATTTACTTCTGCTTTCATTATCAGCATATGTAGCTGCCATTCCTATTGAGAATTATCAATATATTGCAAAAAGATATACTAATGATTCAACCTCAACGACAGATGAACTATATATTTCATTGACATCTTCAATGAATGATGTTATCTTAGAATCAGCATCACTTCTTTCATCTTCTTCAATTGAAGCAATTGAAGCAATTGAAGCAACTCCATCAAATGAATTACTTTCAGCTGATACAACTCCAACCTCTTTCACAATGATTGATTCATTTATAGGTTCATCATCTTTTGGTTTGTCTACCCCAATTACATTATTATCAACATATTCTTCTCTGACAATTACATCTTCGGTGGCAGTCACCACTGATTCTTCTAGCATCTATGATGGTGAAGATATCACAAGTTTCCCATCAACTGCTCTGTTGTCATCCGTCATTTCCTCTGTGCCTCTAACTTTATCCACAGACTCAGAAGCTTATTTAACAACTGCAACTACAACTGATTCAGACGGTCATGAATTAACAACGACATTTACTAGAACTAAAACAGTTATTATTACCGTTAACTCAAACAGTAAATCTGCCATGTTGAAATCCACCACTAATGGAAATTCTAAAATCGATGCAACCACCACAGCTTCATATAGTGACATTGCTTTATCATCAACTGCTGCTTCAATTGATCGCCTAAATGATATTATTAATCAGTTTTCAAGCTTAGGTAAACAAGCTGACGTTGCTGACTTAGCATCGCTTTTAAGTTCTGCATCTATTGTATCTTTATATCCAACAGTCACTATTACAGTTACGCCTGACTGGTGTGCTTCGCAGTCACCTTCTGGAGTCACAACTGCTGATGATCTCTTAGCTCCTACCAATATTAGATACGACAGAGTTACATCAGTTGCTACAAGTGTTTCAACAACTTCAATGACAATTCCAGTTAGTGCTACATTTACTCTTGTTAATGGTTCATCAACATCTATTATAACTACAGCTTCTATGATTGAAACTGCGATTGAGCAAACTACTTTTATCACTTTAACTGTAACTCAAACTATTAGTTTAGAGCCTACATCATATACAACAGCTTTTGTCACTTCAACTGAATTTTTAACAGAATTCAAAACTGCTAGTAACACTCCTGGAGGGAATAGTATTAATGAAACCACTACGATTGTTCCTGTTGCAAGTTCAACTGATTCAACAACATTGGGATTAATAACAGCTGATTCAGCTACATTGGACTCAGATACATCTGCTTCTACATCTTCTTCTACATTGGACTCAGATACATCTGCTTCTACATCTTCTTCTACATTGGACTCAGCTACATCTGATTCGCTGACATCTAATTCAACTACAACTGATCCAGTTATATCGCCAGCAGCTACGTCTAGTCTCACTATAGAAGATTCGACTGCATCAATTGCTTCATCTAATTCGATCGACGCTATTGCAAACACTATTACCGATTCATCTAGCTTCCCAACTCCAACAGACGCTTCTTCATTAATGCCATCAGAAAATGCGCCAGTAACATTCGTTACATCATCATCACTTAATGAAGCATCAGTTCTTTTATCTACGGAATTACCGATTATTTCTTCAGCCATTTCAATGACTACTAAAACATCAATTGTTTCTGGAATAACAAATTTCGATATTTCAGCAACTGATCCAACATCAACAACTGATAATGCAGTTTTAACAAGTACAACAGAAGTAAGTCCTGTTGAAATAACCACATTACTGGTTTCTGATCTATCACCTTTAAATGCTATGTACATTGCATCAACGTCAGAAGCCACAGAATCAGTTGACACAACAACATCTTATGAAACTGTAACGCCTACAATTGAGCCAACAGATGTTAATTCATTATCTACAACTTTGCCAACAGATAATTTTAATTCAACTACAACACCAACTATTACATCTAACGTCAAAACAACATCAGCTGTCACAACTGATATTGCAACAACTTATAATTTTTCTGCTCCAGTTAAACGTGGGTATTACTAAACTTTTAAACGGTGAGTGACAATGAAAATATTCCTTTCTTTTGAAAGTTATTGTGACCATCACATCTTGAATATCTCAAATTTATGGTTTGTATTTATTTTTTTGAACCAGAACTAATTTCATCAGGTTCAGCTTTTTTTATTACTATTTTTATTGTCTGGAAATCTCCGAATCTACTTTTTATGTTTTCATTTTACAATCTACTTTTCTTTTTTATATTTTGGTATTATTACATACATTCATGTATAACTTTAATAAAAAACAACATCGCAAATGTATAAAAAACTAAAAACTACTCCCAAACGAATTTTTTGAATTTCAATTACGTAAAATAAATTATTAATCACTTCAATTTCATTTGTTCATCAAAACTTTTAAACCTTGAAGAAATCTTTATAAATCAATAAAATAAAGAAACATCATGACTGATGATCAACCTAAGTGTCCCGTGGATCCAAAATCAAGAAATATATGGCTACAAAAATCCAAACAGTCACAACAATCACAACAAAAACAAATTAATGACGAATTAGGTCTACAATCAAATTTACAAATAAATACTTCATGGACATGGAAGAACTTAATATGGTCATCAGCACAAAACCCAAATATCAGAGAACTTACTCGAGACGTCTGCCCTATCCCACATGATTCAAACGCAAAAATACCAACAGATCATCCACATATTTCTGGTATGATTGTTAAAAATGAACCTGAGGCAATTGAATGTTCATCGGCAGAGATGGATCAAACATTATCCACCCCTAAATCATCATTTGTTGGAAGTTCCGAATTATCGCAAGATAGGGTTATATCATCAATTCCACGTACTAATATTGACTCAAATTGGATTTACCCATCAGAAAAACAGTTTTTTAATGCTATGTTAAGAAAAAATTGGAATCCAGAAGAAGAGGATATGAAAACTGTTGTGCCATTACATAACCTAGTTAATGAAGTTACCTGGAAATATATTTTGAACTGGGAAAAGGACGTTAAAGGCAATAAACTTGAAGATATTAAATTAACTTCCTTTAAGGGAGATGCATCTAAATTAACCCCAAGAGCATTCATTGGCCATTACATCTTTGGTAGAGATTTACCATTTGATAGACATGATTGGATAGTTAATAGAAATGGGTCAGAAATAGACTATGTTATTGATTTTTATACAACTAAACCAATTAATGAAGGGGATGAGCCAAAGTTTTATTTAGATGTCAGACCAAAATTAAATAGTTTGGAAGGTTGTAGAATGCGTTTATATCGTGCATTAGGTTTATAGATTTTATGTAAATAGAAAGGAAGTTATTTTTTTAAATTCATTATAAAATTATATTCAAGAATACGATAAAGTAAAGGTATAATGTAATTGAACAAAAATTATTTCTTTGCAAGTACACCAGATTTACCAACAGTTTGCATTGATTCAGAAACTTTAACATTAGCATCAAAATATTTGGAAACACATCTATCAATACATAAAGATTCATTTGATGTTAAATCTTCTGTTGTATAGTTTTTATCAAAACATTTTCTATAACAAGAATCTAAAAGTTGATTAAACATTGTTGTAATCATATCTAATTCAGATTCTGCAGCTGCAATTTTTTGTTCTGTTGAAATTTGAGGTTGGGAACCAAAACCGAGAAAGGACATTATATAGTTGTATTTGTTTGTTATTTGGGGTTATAAAACAATTAAGTGAATAATACAACTAAAATTCAGTATAAAATTTCAACTTCAACAAAAAATTCAAAATTCAATTCTCAAAGGGCGAACTTATTGACACGATTTTTCTGCCAATTTGAAATTCAACTGTAGATTAAATTATAAGCAATTTGTTAAAGGATATACATTATTATATAAGAGAAATATAGGTGGTAGCTTACCAAAACCAACCCCTTTTTATATTTGAAATTGGACGATCTTCAAGCAGATGAGATTTACTAATTTTTGTTGATGGTGAGATATCAGAAGATAAAGTGGCGTCTGCAGAGATTAATAATCTACCACATAAAGCAGAAACGTTACTGGTAACACTGTAAGTTGACCTATCATCACTATTGTTTTTCATTATGGAAGATTTGATGACAATAAACTGATTAACAAAAGTTGGAAATTTGTATCTCAAATTAAGTTCCTTTGTGTGAACATTATCAAACGACAAATTTGGAAATTCTTTAATTAAATTAGTTTTGAAAACTTCATCAGCAATCATAGCTAAGATCCCACCATGAACAATAAATGGGAAGCCGGATAATCTACGACCAACATGAACAATAACAATATCATCACCTGTCTTTTGACAATGAAAAGAAATTGGCGGAATTGCAATACCACCCGGGGTTAATAAGCTACCATGAAAAGTTGATAGACCTGAAGGTGTAGTGTCTAAATGATTCCAACCTCTATATTCTATGTAATTTGGATCATTTCTATACTTTAGAACAATTGGTAAATTTTGTAATTTATTCTCTAAACTCAAGCTATACTTATTACAGTCTTCAACATTTTCGTTATTCGGTAGTGGGATTATTTTTTCGCCCAATTCATATAGTGAATAATTATAAGAAATTGCTGATCCAAATATAAAAAACAATAAACCAAACTTAAATGTGTGTGATTTTTTTGAGGTTGGTTTATCGTAATGTGAAGGAGGTGGTGGATATTTAACAGTATATAAGCGCTTATTAGTACAACGTATGGTATGTAATCTTTTGTTTGCTATTCTAAACATAATTGTGATTGTCTATAAAGAATGAAATTACCGAATAACAAAAATTCAAAAAAAACTGGTATCACTACTTTTGGCATTTATAAATGGATTTGCCCGCGATTACGTAATCGAGAATCTCATCGTGGTCCTCCATTACAAATTTATCGTTATCTTCTACTATTTGTTCAGGCAATGAAATACCGATAAGGGTTGGCTTATGAGCATTTTTATGGTGAAATTGATATCGTTTAATAAAATCGTCATAAAAACCGGCACCATGGCCTAACCTTTTGCCAGATGGAGTAAATGCAACACCAGGTAAGATTATTATGTCTAATTTCTCACCATTCAGTAAAAGATCATTCGAATTTTGAGAAGTATATTCAGGCTCTCTAATTTGATACTTCCCACGAGGTTTCAAATTTTCAGCAATAGATTGTGATTCAATAGATAGAAAATGTAAACATGATTTTTGAGATGAAAAATTTTGATAATCGTTAAATTTTGACAATTTTTCTATACGTGGTAAATATACTCTTTTATTTAATTTGAAAGATTCATTGACTATATAGTTAGTCTGTATTTCTATATCAGGTAAATGCATATATAACGCAATGGACTTGGCGTTTTGAAAGGCTGGTAATGAACTTAGCGATTGTGCTGTTTGCTTGGATACTTGGGAAATATACACTGAATCAAGAGTCGACAGGCGAGCAGCAACTTCTTTTCTTGTTGCAGCTTTAAATGATTGCAAAGACATGGTAAGATTCAGTCAATATACATTGTGAAAAATACCAATTGCATATTTGCAAGAAAGTCAGGGTCAGATATGTTCAAGAAAAAAAGAAAAAAAGAAAAAGATTGTGCGGTGCCTCTGCGGCGCAGTTGACCGCATTCCAGCGGACCGCACTCCAGCTGCAGCGCAAGAGTCCAGACCCATGTCTGTCCGAAAATGGCGGCCTTGCGGAAAATCCGCGAAAAACGAACCAGGCTCCTATTCTATTGTCTCCAAGGCGAGAAAATCCAAAAAAAGCTGCAAATCCTGTCTGCACATCTTGTGACAAAGAAAAAATTGGAAAATCCAAATTGGGAAGTTGTCAGAAAAACAGCAATTTTCAATTATTAATTCTCAATATTAATAATTAATAATTAATCCACTACAAAACAATTCTTCCTGCAGGCAACAGTTTGATGAAACGTTGGTTGTACAAGACAGTTTGGCTCATCTCTGTTCTTTCCACTGGTTTATCTTCTTTTGATTCTTTATTTCTTCCTGACTAGTGTCACACCTTATAAAAATGACTCTCAAGCGATCCTTCTCTCAGAAAGTTAAAAACACCATAGCTAAAACCAAACGAATAGTCAGTGATTCGTTTAATAGCTCGCCATCCATTTCTAAGGATGAATCCTTAGCCACTGTACTTTCGAATCCAAATTGTCACATTTCTTCATCTTCCACTACTCTATTGGATTCACTATTATTAAATCCACATTGTATTGAGCTGAACCTGTCAAATTCTTCAAATAATATAATGGCTAATGATATATCAAGTACACATTCTGACTATAATAATATTAACACCAACACCAATACATACACTCAAAAACCTATGCAACGATCTGTTTCTTATATCATTAAATCACATTCAAGTAATCAAATAGATAATAAATCCCCAACACTGTTATATACTTCTAAAAGGCGATCAACTAGTATACGCCGTAATACATCTTTGCGTAACCATACACTGGATTTGATTGATACTACTCCTCACCTATCACAAAAAATAACTTCCATACCAAGTCCAATATCCGTGGAAAATACTAGCATTGACGACACTTACTCATTTGAACAACCTGAACAACCTAATAATTTCAACTATAGTAGTACTAATAATGATAATAATAACGAAATAATTTTATTACCAAATGATCCTATTGATAAATCCATCCCTCCATGTACTACTGAACAACTAACTCCAATAACTCCAATAACTCAGACTGATCTTAATGATTTAGTCTCTTATATCGATTACAACAATACCTCCAATACCACTACATCTAATACCACTTCCTGTAATACCACTACCCCTAATCTTGAAAGACCTACATTTCTAAGCAGATCAACTAACTTTAACATAAATTCAAGTTCTTCGAATACAACAACCACGATTAATTCAGCATCATTAATGGATCCAAGTGCAAGAGGCTCACCATGTACAATTACCAGTTCATTTTCTCACCAACAACAACAAGCATCACTACAATATAATCCATTGATCTTAAAGGAAATTGAACTTTTGTCGACCCAGGAGATTATTCAATCGAACACTGTTAATCCGATATTTACAAAATCAAATCAAATCGATCATTTTGATAAAGCTTTAGATACTAGAAAAAATGATTTATTAGCTGATCAAATGGCATTAAATATCTTACAAAATATATCAGAAGAGAATGTTGATGAATTATCAAAATTAAAGGAAGAAATTTCAATGGATTTCTAACTATCAACATGTCAGTCTCACTTTTCTACCAATTAATTTCTATATAAAATGTATTTATGTCAAAATTTTATACTTCTTTGCTTTTCCACTTTTCTTTACAGCTTTGTGTTAAATAACTAAAAAATAAGTTAAACAATTTTCTTTAAATAAGTAACTAATACTAAACTTTAATTACACGCCAAGACAAAAGAATTGCAAATATGAAATATATGAATGTAAGGGAAACAAATGAAAGAATAAAAAAAAAGAAATAAAAAAGAAATAAAAAATAAAAAATAAAAAATAATACACAGGAAATACAAAAAATTAAATAAAAAATAAAAATTCACAAAATAATAAAATTTATTTCATGGCGCGTTGTAAAATGAATTTCTTCAATTCATGTCATTTATTCAATAAGCACTTTTATCGTAGTTTATATTTTTACTATCGATAATAGGACTGATTTTTGGTACCTATAATGGTATGTTGTGAAACAAAAAATACTATTTTTAAACTAATATAATCATACTAACAGTTTTCCTTGTTTTATTTTCCAGTCATCTTTTACATCATTAAATGTAAGTGATGATGATTTAGATATTGAAGAACATACCAGAGAATTACAAATTGAAATTGCATTAAATTTATTCAATAAAGCATTAAAATATCAAAATGCCAAAGATTACAAAAATGCATTTCTTAAATATAATGAATTATCAAGAATTGAAATTATAAATTTAAATAACTTGGAAATTTCAGACAATTCAATTATTAATAGACTAAAATTTTTATGTTGTAGAAATAGGGGTATGTTAAGACTCAGAGATTTAATTGATCAGTTCAATAAACGTAGTTTAACTACGGAAGAAAAACAATCAAAGAAGAAGTTGATTCAAGGCAGCGAAGAAATTATGCTGCTATCAGATGATGATATGGGCATTGATGGGGATAATGAAGATGATATTGAAATTGAAATTAGTGTTTATGGAGAAATGATTGGATCAATGAACGATTTATTGAATTCGACGTTATTTGGAGAGCCTGATGAAAAAATTATCTTTATTTTATCATCATTATTCAAACATTTCAACTATCCAAGATTAGCAAGATTATGCTATGAATTAAAAATCAATAATCCAAACTCAAATGATGATCTGAAAATTAACTTGAATCACCCAGAATTTTTACTATCAAATCAATCTAATATGCTAGATGATTACTTAAAGCTTTTAAAAAGTTTAAATGATGAAAATTCCCCGACTTACAAGTTGATTAAATTAACAATTGAAAATACAGAATCAAACGTATTGAATAATCCTCATAAATTTAAATATTACAATTGGGAGAATATTTTAACTTTGAAATCCTGGAAAAAAGAACGTGTGAAGGAAAATCATGAATTGGTATTGAATATAAACGTACACGATTATGTGGTCGATATAAAGTCATTTCTTGATTCAATTGTTAATTGTTTACCGAAACCTAAGGGTAGAAGCAAAGTTTATGATGGTTATATGTTAACTGATTCAATAACTGATACCATTGTATTTGATTTTGAGACGACGAAAACTGAAGATGTTGAGGAAGGTGTGAATAATGATTTACAAGCTCAAATTAACACCAAATGCTATGAAAATAATGATACATTGTTAAACAAAGAATCACAGATAAATGAAAATAATATAATCATGGGATTAGATCCAGATGTAAATAAAAACCCAAATAGAGATACAAAAACAGATATTAATAAAGATATACATAAATATTGCGATACAGACCTAAATACAGATCTAATTACAGATTCAAATAAATATTTCAATGCCAATAAAATTAAAGGATCAAATACACATACAGATGAAAGTCCATATAACCAACTAGATAGAGCTATATATTCTACGCCACTAAAAGATACAGTGACAGATTTAACGAAAATTGTAAACAAAGATCAACAGAACAATACAAGTACAGATCCGCTAAAAGATGCAAACACAGATCTACTGAAAGATACAAATTCTCGTTTACAGATACATACGGAAGATGACCAATCACCAGTTATACGAACAACTAGAACATTAAGAACAAAAACAGAACCGGAAATATCTGATCAAACCTCAAAAATCATATTACAAAAACTTGATACTTTTATCTCGGATACACTACCAACTTTTTTAAAATTTTCAAATATTGAATTAAACTTGAAACCCTTATCAAACTGGATTTTGAGAAAATCTTCAAACGATGAAAACAACGCTATAGATTTAAATACAAAATTATTTTATTCGTCCTTAATGCATTGGAATGATGAGTATACTCAATCAATCAATGTATCAAATTGCAAAAATGGAAACAATAACAAGACAAAAAATGCCGAAAATAATGAATCGATTAGAGATATATTAAATATAAAAACATCAAAGTTAACGTTACATCATTTGTTTCAAGAAATTGATATGTCCAGCTTTTATGACGTTTTAAAATCACTATCGTTTAAAAATTTACATTTTAATGAAATTAGAATGGAGATAGTTCAATATTTTTTTGCTTTATATAATGGCAATTATTCAATTATGATTGTTAATTCAATTGACAAGAAATCTTTGAAAAATTTTAAAATTATTGTTGATTCTGTAAGTATAAACTTTTATAATCAATTTTCCAAAATGATATACTATGAGAATAATTTTGACAAGTGTGGAGATTTTTTGCAAAAACTTAATATTTCGATTTCAATATATGAACTTTTAATAAATTCTTACATTGAGTTTAATGGTAAACAAAAATTAAAAAAAATTACAAGTAAATCTGTACAACATGATTTTAATAATACAGAGTCAACATTATTGAGAAAAATTAACAAATGGAATTTGCTTCTCGAAGATATTTTTTCGTTGATTGACTTTTCCAAATCAAAAACATTGATTCAATTATGGTGCAGGTTTGAATGGTTTCAATTGCATTATCTACAAGAATTTCCAGCCAAAATGAACACAGAAAAATTACTTCAGTCATTAGTGAAATTATCAGAAATTGTTAGAGATCAAAGGTTATACATGCCGTATGTTAATTATGATCAAATATTAGCTCTAGATTTTAATAATATCCAGACACATTATTCAAGATTAAAAATTATGAAAATTTTCGACACTAATGAAAAATCAAATGAAATTTTAGAATCAGTTTTATTAAGTTTTAAAATTGAAAACTTGGATGACAAGGATATTGAAATTTCACGACAGTTTAATAGTTTTCTTGAAAATGCAAGCATACAGATGAGGCTAAGATTATGGTCTTTGCTACTAAGATATTACAGAATTAATAATAATATAACTAAGTATAAATTGGCATTTGAGAAAATTATAAACATAATGATTAATGAAATTAATCCTGAAAATAATAAACTAAACTCTGATTATCAAGTGAAAATGAAAATCTTAAATATTCTTGGTTTTTTCACATATTTTTCACTAAAATTCATTAATTTTGTTGATTCCTCAGATTTTAAATGTTTTGACAGTAATGGTTTAGAAACTTCTGTTAAAATGGTATCTTCAATTTCTTCAATTGTTTACATGTTATATTCATTTCTGATGTATCAAAAGGCAGTTCAAGTTGATGGTAGGTTAAGTATGTCTGTAAAGTCATTAAAGTCTTCTGAAATTCTAAATAATTGTATTTCATGTTCATTTTTCCTTTTAGCAGCATACTATCCGACATCGATGATTAACCCGAAACCCGAAGTAATAAATGATTTTTTAAGTGTTTGTCATGTTGAGCTAGGAAACAGAAATATGTGCACAACAATTAATGGTATATTTTTAAAATTTTTACAATATAAACTATCAAACATTGATTTCAAAATATCTGCAAATGATATATTTCAAATTGTTCATTGTAGGTTTGGTTTATCTCTTTCAATTGATGGATTTGAAACATTTGATCACAAATGTAGGCCAAAAAAATTAACTATTGATGATTCAATTCAACTATCAAAGTATGTTTCGACGTATTGCTTTAAAGGAAAACATCCTGTTATCTCGCCACCTAGAAATGATATCAAAAATATTATTGATAAAATTGTTGATGTTGTTGATACGACAGATATGAAAGATGCTAATTTTATTTGGAATGAGAAAATTTATGAAAATTATTTGAATAATACAAAAATTGATCTCAAACTAATCGTCCATATTTTTAGTGGTAATTTTCGTCTAAGCTTTAAGAAACCCGAATTTATTGGTATTGAAATTGCAGATAATGGTTTATACTATTTAGAGGGGTTAATAGGTTTACACTTTTTCAGAATAAGAAAAAGAACAGTTCAAAGTAGAGTATCGGAATTAGATGTTGTTTTGAAGATGTTCAAGAATGATATATTATTTGGCTGTAATAGATTTGAGACTTGGGTTGCTTTAGGTCAAACTTACTCATATTTAGTAGAGGATGATTTACTTTGGACAGCTGATAAATTAAATTCCTTTGAAAGGAAACAAACAACTTCGTTCACCCAAAAAAAAGCATTATTATGTTATTTAATGGCAATTTCAATTTATTTTGGTGCGAATGATGAAGAAAAGTTAAGATATGAACCCGTTTTATTATCATTGTGGGGATCATTTGCAAAGGAACTTTATTGTTCATGGATGGAGCCCTTAAACAAAAAAGCTTTTCATATATGTATCAAAGAAACTGTTCATGATGTAAATTCCTCTAATGATAAATCCATCATGGAGTTCAAGTATCAACCTAATAGTATTCCAACTAATGCTATTTTAAAACTTTTAGAATTGGCATTTGCTGCAGCTACAAAACATGATTCTTCTAATTGGTACGATGTGATGTACCTTGCAAAATCTCAATGTAAATTACAGTATCAAGATATAAACCATTCTAAAATAATTGATAATTTATTACTTTCTTGTAAGCTGGCGCTAGCACAAAGTAGTAAGGAAGATCCAATTATTGAACCTCATTATTACTTGTTTTCCGTGATTAGAAAGTTATATGAAAGTTCGAGAATTTCAATTACTCAAGCAATTGAATATTTTAGAAGAGATCAATTATTTGAAGATCTATTCAAAGGCGAAAATAAAGATAAAGGTGGTGATGAATATAAAAACAATAGTGATGATATTCAAGCAAAAGAAGTAAAATTTGATAAATTAACATTTCAAATATTGAAAAAAATAATAAGTTATGATAAAAAGAAATGGCAGCATAAACCTATTTATAAACTAGCGAGAGCATATTATGATATTGATCATGATATAAATAAAGCAAAAGAAGAAATGCTAAGTTTAATAAACTTAAAACCAAATGTTCGATCATTAAGTACAATTTGGAAACCATCAAGTGAAAGGCCTGGTAAACATTTTATTTATAATTCAATTTATACACAATTCATGGTTCAATTATTATACGAAAATGGAGATTTTCATTCCTTAACAATTTTACTCAAAAAGATGAGAAGGGCAGGTTCAATCATGGTCAACTTAACTAAAACTTTTGATAATATGATGTTAAGGATTTGTACATTGATCAAAAAGAGCCTTGGCTTGGAACCAAATTTCTTAGACGAAGCATTATCAAAAATTAGGTTTTCTGATTTTACAAAATATTCCTCTGAATTTGTAACACACATAAAAGACACTAAAGAGTTTGATGATTATACACAATTACATTTTTTCTTTTTATCTGAAACCCAAGTTTTTAGGAAGCTAGCAACAGGTTTTGGTGCTACTGGTATAATTGATGAATGTTATCATAGTATTTATGTTAAACTTTTTTTGCCATTTTTATTGAAAAGGTTGGCTAAAGATAGAGGCAATGATATGAAACTTTCTGAGTTATTAGCAAGATCAAAAAAATTTTCAATTGATAAATTATCAAAATTAAAACAAACAACTTCAGAAATTTTACCTCAAAATGATGAGATCTATGGTTGTGAAGAAATCAAACACACTGAATTGGGAGAATCACATATGATCAATGCAATGTCTGGTGACGTTAATGAAAACAATTTGTCATGGAAAGATCAATGTTCCATTATTGGATTTTTAACATTTGGTCACCACTCTTTGAATGGCACACCAAGTAAAGAAAAAACCAAAACTGCAAGGCGTGATGTATCTCCATTTGCAGTTAAAATTGTTCATTTAACATTTAATTTGATTGAAACTCTTAAAAAAAGCACTAGCGATGGGGAAACAATTACTTACCACATTGATGGACCTTTGGATAATACCGAATTTGAAAAAACGATTGCTGGTGTTAATGCAAAGGAAACTAAAGAGAATAAAGAAGATAAAGAATTTGAAAGGCTCATTTCTGCTCATGATAGATCATTTAATGATAACGAACTAAAAGACTTTAATCAAATTTTATCGAAATTTGATATTGTGCAACTAAGTTCATATTCAACAAAATCAGAGATTTTAAAAATTGAAAAGGCTGAACTAGAAAAGAAAAAGCAACTAGAAACACAACGGGAACTGGAAAGGTTGAGAAAGGCCATTCGAGGAAATACTCCAACGGAAACTTTATCACAAGCAATTTCGATTACTTCTCCTGGAAATTCAGATTCAATTATTGATAAGCAAAATGATGCACCTATTGGCACAGCGTCTGCTTTGAGATCAACATTGCTTTCTGCTCCGATATCTAATAAACCATCGAAAAATTATCAGGTAGATATAAATAAAGTTGATCCATTTATATCGCCAACAAAACCACAAGTTGAAATTTCAATTGCAGAGTTTAAGAATAGTAGTGATGATACATTCATCAATCAAACTAACGGTTCCACAGAAGTTGATGTTGACATTACCGATGATTCAAAGAAAATTGGGTCTGAATTTCAAGAACAACATGATAATAAATATATATTACTACCTGGACCTTTAAAGTCTGTAGTTGAATCTTTTATACCTGAACCAACAAAAAACTCTCTGAAATTTCCATCTACAGAAATTACACCAGCAAGTAGAGAACAGTATACACCAGATATAAAAAAGACTACATCTGAGTGTGTAGGATTTAATTCTGCCACAATTTTATCAAAACCGCAGTCATATGCGCAGGATGTAATTGCTATTTCAACGCAAGGAGCAATCAATAATACCAATAAAACAAAAAGCGTTGATACAGTTACGACAGGATTTAAAAATAAAGAAAATCACACACCATCCAAACAATCTGCAATTACAAATTTTTTTAAAAAGTCACCTGTAAAAACTAAAAGTTCGCCAACTATAGCTGAAGTTACGAACGATGGTAAGAGAAAATTTTATTCTGAACCAACATCAAATGAATTTCCAGATTTTCCAGAATTTAAAAAAATCAAAATGGATAACATTTCTGATATTGATGTATACAAAAAGTCACACAACGATTCAAACGAAGAAAAAACAAGCAAATCGGAGGATCTATTATTTAATGAACCCGAACGCCGGAATTACAGGCGTTCAATGAGTAATAAATCGACATTTTTTGAACTTAGTAAAACTGGAGGTATAAAAGAACAAGTTGATATTAAACAACGAAGAGAAAAACTATTAATTGAAAATGCTGAAGTTTTGTCATCTTCTGATAGTGAAGATAATGTTATTGTTATAGATTAATCTACGTAAGTTAATTGTATCTACATTTATAAGAAACATTATTTAATTGTGAGAATAAACTATTCAACATCAAAATGGGGATCTATCTTTGCAGCACTTTCTGATACTCCCCACTTTTCAATAACAAAGACATTCTGGTTATCAATTTCATTAATATTCTTTGGAAATTGTTTTCCTAATTTATTCTTCAGCTCTGAGTCTAGCAATTTTGTATTATTCTCCTTTTGTTTTCTAGATATCAAATCATGTTCATCTAATTGTGTGAATTCTTGAACAGACAGAGTTCCTGAAAGTAAATCTTTAGCAAATGATGTTTTCTGATTTATCAAAGCTATGTAATCTTTTCTAAATCTTGATTTGTATGAATTTAAGGCATCACTATTGCGTTTATACAATATATTCTCGTACTCATTGGCCACTGTTGTAGGGTTATTCTTCAACTTGATTGTATTATTTTTCTTTTCAGCAGACTCAAGAGCTTTTATAATAACCTTCAAACATGCATTTCTTGTAGTTTTCCATATATCATGAGGATCATCCCCAAATAATATTCCATTATCCTTCTGTGTAGCAGAAACTCTTTTTGGCTGTTTGGATGATGATAGTGATGATAGAGATCTTGATTTATAGGGCATCGCTTGGGTCAAAGGCAGAATTTAAAAAGTTGCTTGATAAAGAAAAATTATTTAGGCTCCACTTAATCTAAGATTTAAACTCGTTTCAATTTTTCTACTTTGTCTTTCTTATCTATTTTTTATGCTAATGTATAAAGCATTTATATTTTATCTTTTACATAGCAAAAGAAGCTGTATGTACATCATAAATGTATCAAAATGATGCCAATCAGCTGTCAGGAATGCAGACGCCGGAAAATTAAATGCAATAAAAATGTGCCATGTAATCAATGCAAAGTTAGAAACAGAGTTTGTGAATATCCAAACCAGTTCAGATCAGTGGGTCTTACAACATTGGTTGAAGCACAAGATGGCAATAAAAGTGATGAAACTGAAAGATTATTAAAGGAGAATGAACGGCTTAAAATGGAATTGAAATCTGTTAAACTCAACATGAGAAGACTTAAAGAAAGAATTCGAAGAAGCTGGGGTAATTTAGATACTTATTTACCAACTAAACATGAAACTTTCAGTTACTATGGTCCAACTTCTACAGAATATATGATTGGAAATACATCAGTGATTTCACTTTTAGATGACAAAAAATCTAATTTGAATGAAAATAATAATAACTTTCATAAGCAACGACTTCCAATACTTCTTTGCCCTCAATATGTACTAAATAAAAGTTTTAAAACAACTTCTCGAGAAAATATAGCTCTTATCATTAAACTTCTAAATAAGTTTGTGCATTTGCGAATAAATTACCAGAACTACATTGATGTTAATAGTTTGATATCTGTTCTACATGAATATGAAAAAATAGAACAATGGAATGTGGAATTAAGTAGTAAATTACTTTTAATTGTTATGATTTTAATAGTTACGATTAGATCATTGCCTAAAATTGATCCAGTTATGAAAAAATTTAATTTATCATACAATAAAATAAGGCCAATGTTGTATAAGCATTATAGTTTAATTCATGATAATTATAAATTGCGAACAGTTACATCTTTGAAGTCATATTTATTAGAAACTGAAGATTTATTCTACATGCAAAAAGTTGAAGATAGTTGGTCTTTATTTTTTTTAATTACTAGTTATTCTTATTCACTGGGTTTGCACATTTATGATAATGTTATTTCTCGTCAGATATCAAACCAGGAAACAGTTGGTACATTTGAACTTGTTAAACAAAATGATAAAACCTCGTTATGGTTACTGATAAATTTTGTTTCTTCAACATTAAGTTCTGTGTTGGGAAGACCAAATCCAGTTAGTTTTCATCATAAACCATTGGTTTCTAATTATGAAACAAACTTGAATTATAAGATTACATTATCTGAACTTATTAAGGATTCTACTAACATCATAATTGATTCGTATAAAGTCACGATTGAAGAATCATTGGTCCATCGAATTGATGAAACATTTGTCCAAAACGCAATGATTTATGAAAGAATTTTAATTGAAACTCAACTTATTAGAGAATCAAATAATAATAAAAATTCAGCTGCTAATATTACTTTACCTATACCATTTTCACTGTTTGATAAAGAAAGTGAAAATATACTACGTAATTATCCACTCGATATTAGATTTTCAATTCTTAAACCTTGTGGGCGACCAGAATTTGAAGAACCTTATTGTTTAATACGAGAAGATAGTGATACATTGAGCGATTTGATACTACTCTATGCAAATCGAGCAAAATTTAATCAACATTTTATGAAATTTTATCCCAAAACAATTTTAAATGCTTTAACATCATCAATTAAAGTGTTAGAAGTTGGTATTCAATTAGTAAGTTTATTATTAAACAAAATGAAAGAAGCAAACTTTAAAGAACTATATCCATTTGTTTATATTTTGTTCTATCAAACCTTTGTTGTGATATGTACGGTTTTTCATCAAGACTTCAAAATTTTGCAGTGTTATTGCAAGGAATTAAACACGTTGAAAATTAAGGTTGCCAATTTCTTAGATATATATGCTGATAAAGATATTTTTAAACATAAAATTGGGAAACTCATTCAATATATCTACCAGCAGTACGATATATTTTACAAATCATGTCAGAAAGAAACTGATCCGGGCGTGTTTGATGTTGGGAACCTGACACAACAAAATAATTGGGTTTTAACTGATCTTCCTTCGGATTTGGTGGAGAATACTCCGGTATCGGCAGGAAAATCATACAGTATCTCCCAGCTTCTCAACTTCACTGAGACTGATGGAAAAATGCAACTTGATTTTGATCCCTCAGATCCTTTCTTTATTCAGAACCCATCGAGTTTCACTTGAAAAAATCCAAACACGCATTTAAGTAAAACATGTTATCAATATGAAACACTCCGGTAAAATTCTAACAAATGTTTCAGATCTTCACGCTCATGTGTTTTTTCAATTGTTCTATTTTTTAATGTATACTATTTTGTGTATTTTCGATTCTTTTTAGTCAACAACTGTTGGATATCGAGACCATATAGAGTATGGATGAAGATGTGCGACAGAGGAAAGAACAACTTAAAAAAACCATGGGGATTTTTCTGGATTCTGAAATGTTAGCAGACCTTGAACCTTCATTACACAAACATTTCGTAGGACCACCAAAAACAGCTAGAACTGATTCAAAAACTAGAGTGAACTTGAAATTAAATGTTGAAAAACGTACACTACCACCTCCTCTTCCACAAGTATCAAGCTCTTCAGATTTATATACAAAAAAAATTGCAAGTTTTAAGAAAAAACTAAAAACATTCAAAGGAATTTCAAATTCAACACAAGATAATAATAGCATACGCAACAAAATTGTTGTACGGATTCCAGAAAATGAACAGAAAACGAATGTGAGTAGCAAATCAAATCCAAATCTACCATATAATTTAAACCCTCTTGAACATATTCATACATCAACTAGTGCCCTTTCAAACCCTGATTTTTCAAACATCGATATGCAAACTAAGCTTTGTTATACTAATATTAATAACAGTAAAGATAGTGATGATGCTGATGATGATGTTAAAACTAACATTAATAATGGTAATACCAGTTGTAATAATAACATAATGATCAAAAACTATGAGTCTGGCCACGAGTCACCACATAGTATGCAAAGTAATTCTAATTTGCCAGGGTGTTTCAGCTCGGATAGTTTTGATACTTTCTCACCAACTTGGTCGACATTTAATCCAAGTTCCTGTGATTTGCATCTACCAGTTAGAAAGCTAGCTAAAGGAAGTAAGTGTGCAATTTGTGATATTAAATTAGATACTTTATATAACGTTCAAGATAATGAACTTATAGTTGAATTAAAATGTGGACATATGATCCATGAAGAATGTTTAATAATGGAATTGGAATTGAATTTGTCCTTTGAGCAAGTTATCTTAAATGATAAAGCAATGATACTTGACTACTTGCCACTGTGTACATTATGTTCATCGCTTTTAGAAAGAAAGACAATACCAAAAGATGATCAGTTGTTGACACAAATATTCACACGATTAATTACATCAAACTTTAAGAATAATCCAAATAATTTTTTGTTGAATAATGCAACTTTAAGGATTCCAACTCCATTAGCTCCAAAATTTATGGATTCTTTCAACTTTGATGAAACGAAAGCTTCATCATCATCCTGTTATCCATCCTTGCATCAATTAACAATAGATCGAATAGATGAAAACGAAAATTTAAATACCCGAAATTTCTTAAGTTCCTTATGTCATAGTCATGGAGCAAATGATAGTGTAACAGATACTAGCATAAACCATGATATTGAATTGTTCAAAGAATTAAAGCCCTTGAGATTGTCATATTATGAGAAACACAGCAAAAAACCATCAAGAGGGTCTTTTGTTTCCGGTACCTCAGCAATTATTTCATCTGTGGGAAATGAAACTCCCACTAATGAGACAAATGGATTATGGAAAGAAAATTTTCCAAATAATTTGATTAAACAGGAATTCATTAACGATTTAATCACTTTATCAACAAAAAAAATAATTGAAGACTTTGATGATTCAGATTTTAGACTTACAAACGAATTTATTGAATCATTAGGTAAATTCAGGATCGTTGATAAAATTAACCTACTTGACTCATATTTTAAATCACAGTTGAATATCACCGAAAATTATTGTTATTTATTTAATCATATGTTACTTACATTCAATTTAATTGATTGCAAATTTAAACTGATTAGTATCAATTTATCAACATTCATAGATATTTCCGAACCTGGATGCATTAAGTTAAAAACAAGTAAAAATGCAGAAGGATTTTATAAGTTAATCTTTAACAGTAGAGAACTAGAACTGAAATGGAGAGCCGCACTGACAAATATGAAACAACATATTGATAATGATTTGGTTACATCAACTCTTAAGTCTAATGAATTTGACGATATGATTGAGAATGAATTAAGTGATCTACGAGCAGACATTGAAACAATAGGTACTTTGCAAAGTTATGTTGGAGAAGATGGCTATAGAAGATTGCCAACAGGTGTATGTCCAAGGTTTTATGAGGGTACCATTAATTCACTAGTCTTCAAAGAGAAACCGACAAATGCAATAATTGTTTTGAATCAAACAAATTACATACCAAGTTCAGTTACTGCTGTCAAGAATATAATTAGATCTTTGACAATGATTGGAATTACTATTAAACTTATTTTATGCTCAACATCAACATTATCTATGAAAAGTAATATAGTAGATACTTATGGATTAAATAGAAATGAATCGAAAAGCAATAGTGATTTTATCATGTCAAGAATAGATGCTTATCAAGAAACACTTAAAAATAGAAATTTTAATATCTTCAAAGGAAATACAGTGTTTGATTGTATAAATGCATACATTAATTCATGTAATGATAAGACCAATGCAACTACTATGATTATCTCAAATTCATCATTACAAAACATAAATGATATTCCAACACCTACAAGCTTGCTTATAGAAATTGGCCTAGATGCAAGAAAAAAAAGTAATAGAGAAGATGTAGCAGATTTAGCATCTTGGGATGATATTATGGAGGTTATTTGTGTATATTGTGGTTTGGAATTTGATGAAAGTGATTTTTATCTTTCATCCGATGATGATGACGATGACGATGACGATGACGATGACGATGACGATGACGATGACAACGACGATACTGACGATTACGTTTCCGAGTTGGATCATACATCTGACCTAATTTAAAAAACAACTTAGACTCTGTCTGCAACAGTTTTAGTATTATGGAATTGGATTGCTGGTCGGGCGGTGTGCTTGTTTCACAAGCTTGAATGTTGTATTTTGCACAAAAAAGGGAAGCACATTGTTGCTTTTTGGATTCATATTTTTTCTTTTCTCTAAGTATTATGTTCTTTCTTTTGCAACTCATATCGTTTATCTTCGTTATCTTAAAGGAAAGGGTGAAGCAAAGTAACCCAGTGGAAGCTTGTATTTGTTGTAGGCCAATGATAAAGCAAGAGTATGAACATTCTTGATTTTGTATTTGTTAAAATTTGAAATACTAACAGAACGCATTTTTTGTCATACAGTGGAGGACAAAACTTTACTTGTTAGGCAGCATTATAACTACTAGTAGTGATGCGGTTGTTGGTACTATTGATCTGAATCCATCAGTAGTTCTACCAAACCTGCCGGCTGTTCAAGTGTTGTAATTCCAGTTGGTCACCTTGCTTTGAGAAAACATTAAAAATCCATTTAAGTTATGTACGAACACTGCTTAATACTTTGTAACACCACATGGTTCAATTATAACAAATGCTGAAAATGCATACAATATTCACCTGTTACAAGTGCCACATCAAATGAGGCTACGTCATCTTTCATCACAATATCAACACTTCAAAAAGCATTGGAAACTCTAAGATCATCTCTCCCAACAGCAAATCCAAATTTCTTCAATTTGGAAACTGTTTTTTTTTTTCGAAACTAATCACTGAAACCCGATTCATTGTGTTTTAACTGCTAAAGCTTAAATTATTGCAATTACCTATTTCTATTTTTGATTCTTGCAAATACTAAAACGTTTTCTAGTGTTGATTCAATGTTTTAAAGGATCGTTTTTGCTAAATCTATCGTATTCTTACAAAAACAGTATAAATAATTGTTTTTATTATGACGGCCTTAGGACAATATGGTTTCACAACTTGCCTAATTCTAATTGAAACTATAATGAAAAAGTAGATTAATTAGCAATAAGTGGTCTTTTCATTAGAATACATTTCGCACCGTTCTTCAATTTGACATGTATCTGTCGGAATCTTAAGATACCTCGAGCGCTATTTCACTACGCCAATTTATAGTGAATATCCGGTACAAACTCGAGTCCGCTTCGTATCGTGAACGATGATATTCAGAATGAATAAATAATACGTACCTGATGACTTGGTTCTCTTTAACTTAATTTGCTAATCACTGTAATACAATTATCTGATACCAATAACTGTAGGGGGTCCTAATAGATATAATAATAGATATAATAATCGTTAAAGTAAACAAATGTACAAGGTCACATAATAGTAAACAAATATATATATATATAATGAAATTTCAACCGTCGCCAGAGCCTCGCTCGGTCTACGTTACACAACCTGGAATACAATAAGTTTCCTAGGTTGCGACAGTATCTAATAACATAATTGATATTACATCAATCAACTCTATGTGAGTTCTCATAACCTCGAGAGCGAACCAGATATATAATCTGTTGAGATAAATTAAAGCGTGATTTAATTTATGTCATGAGCCATCCTGATTACTAATCATGGTATTAGTTATCATGTTTCTAATCTCCAAGCCTCTGTATGTTTAGTATATAAGAAGGCATTCTCCCACCTTTTGTATATTGTTATTTCTACGTTATATTTTATTTCATATTTCTTTTAATAATCAAGTATCAATATATTATGGATATTGACACAAGAATAGTTACACTTCAACATAATCGTATTTTATTATTCTTATTGTACTTTACATAGAATCTTTCAAACTTCTTCGGATAATAGTTTACATACATATTACATATATATATGGTTATATCATTTTATTATCGTGAAACTGTTGAAATAAATTATTCAAGAAACTCGAACTTACAAATACGATCAAGTTGGATAACGCGCTCAACAAAGTCACGTGAAATTGCAAAGCCGACGCTATAATTTCCAAATTCGAATAAATCAGATTGATAATATTAGTTTATAGTAAGGTATAAAGGTAAGTTAAATTGTCTCCGATAGATGAAATGGATACGTGTTATTTTGTTCTTTCACATTTCTATTTTATACCATATCCTTTACAACTAATCAAAAAATCATGACAAGTATGTATATTTTCACTACCAAAAGTCTATGATAGCGTATGATCAATGTTATCTATTCTTTATCTATAATTTTCACATGATACTAACATGTTAATTATTTGAACAATATAGAATTCAGTACTAGCTGTGTGCAAGCAGGTCAAGAAGTCCCAGAAGGTGCTGCAAATTCAAGAGCTGTTCCAATTTATGCAACTTCTTCGTATGTTTTCAGAGATTCAAAGCATGGTGCCGATTTATTCGGTTTAAGAGAACCAGGTTATATTTATTCAAGAATTATGAATCCGACCCATGATGTTTTTGAAAAAAGAATTGCTGCTTTAGAAGGTGGTTCAATGGCTGTTGCAACGTCTTCAGGTCAAGCTGCTCAAATGTTAGCTGTTTTAGCTGCTGCTCAATCTGGCGATGAAATTGTTACTTCATCTTATTTATATGGTGGTACATATAATGCATTCAAAAACTTCAAAAAGTTATTTGGTATCAACGTTAAGTTTGCTAATGGAGTTGATGTTGAGTCAATTAAATCTTTGATTACTGATCAAACTAAGGCAGTCTATCTAGAATCCATTGGTAATCCAATGTATTCTGTTCCAGATTTTAAGGCAATCTCTGATTATGCGCATTCTAAGGGTGCATGTGTTATTGTTGACAACACCTTTGGTGCTGGTGGTTATTTCTGTAAGCCATTAGATCATGGTGCAGATGTTGTTACACATTCCGCAACTAAATGGATTGGTGGTCATGGTACAACTATTGGTGGTGTTGTTATTTTCAAAGATCCAGCTAAGGATAACGGTTTTAAATTTGCGGATTGGCCAGAAAAATTTCCACAATTCTCTAAACCATCTGAAGGTTATCACGGTGCAGTTTTAAATGATATGTTTGGAGATTTTGCTTATATTGCTTATGTTAGAGTCGAATTGCTGAGAGATTTAGGTCCATGTCAAAATCCTTTCGGTTCATTTATGTTATTACAAGGTTTAGAAACATTAGCTCTAAGAGGTGAAAGACATGGTTCAAATACTTTAAAACTAGCACAATATTTAGAAAAATCAAAATATGTCTCATGGGTTTCATATCCAGGTTTGGAATCACACCCATACCATGAAAATGCAAAGAAATACTTAACTAATGGTTTTGGTGCAGTTTTATCCTTTGGTGTGAAAGATGTTCCAAATCCTTCGGGCGATGCATTCCAAGAGGCTGGACCACGTTTTGTTGACGGTTTAAAAATTTTCTCAAACTTAGCAAATGTTGGTGATGCTAAATCGTTAATTATTAACCCATGGACTACTACTCATGAACAATTATCTGACGAAGAAAAAAAAGCAGCTGGTGTTACAAAGGATTTATTAAGAGTTTCTGTCGGTATTGAAGATATTGATGATTTGATTGCTGATTTTGAGCAATCCTTTGCTGCTCTCTTTAGTGATGAAAAGAAATAAGTATTTATCTATTAATTTATTTAAATTATATAAACAGCGGTAGAATAAAGTATATATTCTATTGCTTAATGTTAAATATGAGCTATCCATAATAAATTCCAATCCTGTCAACCCACGAACTGACATCTCCATAAAATCCTAACAAATTTGCACCTTGTGGAATTTGAATTTTATGGATTGAACCACCGGTTCCTCCAAAGTTGTTACTGATTCTTTTATTGGTTATGAATTGCACACTATCAACCCAAAATCCACTTCTAAAAGCAATTGCAACTAAAAATTCATCGTTATCTAACTTAAAATCTGAATAATGATTTTTTGCGTTACCAAATGTTGAAACTGATCCATCAGTAAAAACTATTTCTATTCCATCTAATGCACTACCATGTGTAACCCTAAAATATAAAATTTTCTTACCTGGTGGGAAAATACAATCTTGTGAGTTTGATTGTTTATTACCATATAAATCTGATTTTTTAGCAATTAAGTTATTTGACAACTTAATAGTTTTTGAATGTTCATTCAAATATTGTTTCAAATTATCGATTGATCTTTGTCCAAAACCCATTGCTAAAATTTCTAGTTTAATTGGTTTGTTTCTAAATTTAGGAGGTAAATGTGTTTGAATTATGCTATATTTCAACCTAATATATTTCTGTGGTCCAGGTCCATTGTACATAGTTGGTAAATATTCATAATGATTTCTTGACCATTCACCAATATAACATTCAATTAAGTAAACACCTGAATCACAGATTATATCAAGAGTATCTAGGTCAATTGCAGTAAAACTTGGCTCGTTAGAAATTTCACGAGGAAACTTCATGCCTTGATTTACTAATGAAAACTGGGGTTTAAAGGCTTGATCTTGGAAATCGCATGGTAACGTAAACGATGGGTGATATAAAAATCTTAAAATATCCAATCTATGCCAACCAGGTTCATCATTCGTTGAAACTGGACCCCATGTACCTCTATTTGTCCTAATACACTGTTTTTCGGTTGTTAAAAACTTTCTGTTCATGGTTGTATAATCTCTTAACATAACACCATGTTCTTGATGCGGACATCCTAATGAGTGGCCTATTTCATGCATGAATGCACCCAATGAAACTGTTAAACATTCCCAGTATTGGCTACATTCATTACAGTCATTTGCAACTTCATTTGTGTTTAACCTCGTACAATCAGTGAATGCTCTATGAACAGATTCCCAGTTCATTGGCCAAGAATGTAAACCCTGTGATCCAAATATTGCTAGTTTAATTTTATCTGTACCACCGCCTAACGCAGCATGACCTCTAATTAAGTTGATTGATCTATCCCAATGAGCATCTAAAATTAAAACAGCTGCTATTGCAGGAATGTTTGAAGTTGTGTCATCTGAAAATGCACCTCCGTAATCTCTGAGAGCTTCCAACGTAAAGTCAAAAAGCTTACCTGCTTCCTTTGCCTGTGAGTTTTGTTGTGCATAATTAGCATCTCTAATTTCAGAAACTGATCTTTTACTTTTTAAAATATGTATTTTAATTTCACTTCTTTTAATTTGTTTCATTTCTTCTTGGTAACTTATTGTTGAAATAGTTTCTTCTTCAACAAATCTAAAGCATCTATTTCCAACATTATTTTTATTCATTTCATCTAATGTAAAAGCCTGCATTAATCTACCACCAACGCGTAGCTTTTTAATTGCTGTATTTAACCCATTACCTTCGTATAATTTATCGCTAGGAACATCAAACAATGCTGCGGAATCACAACCTACTAAAAGACATAAATGAATTTTTGGCACACAAAATTGGTTATCAGGTATTGGGGAATAATTTATAGTAATTGTAATTTCATCATAAGGTTTTTTTTCTGGATTAAATGCTGCAAATCCATTTGATTGAAACTTACCATCCAAATGCTTCAAAGTGATTTTATTTACACCTGGACCGAAATGTAAATAAGCTTTAAAACAACCATTTGTAACTTCATAATATTGATCAGAAAATTTAGAGTTAAAAGCACCAATTACACCCTCATTGAAAGATGATGAATGACCTTTTAAAATAAAAATAGGTACTTGAAGCTGTTCATAATCTCTTGGTAGATTTTCAAAAACGAATGGCATTCTGTACGTGTGTGGAAAAAGAGTGACAAGCTATAGCTTATAATCAAGACGATGGACTTAATCAATCCTGACATGTGCATATATAAATTCACTTGCATTAACGCTCGAGGGTTTTATTCCCGATCGCCGAAGAGGTTTCTTTCTTAATTAAATAAGAACAGTTTGTAATTTTTAACATCGTTTGACAAGTCTACAACTCCGAAAATTATTATTTATTAACTCAAATTAATGGCATTCATTATTGATCTTGAAGGTTCATGAACTACTAAGTCTTTCTCTATCATTGATAGTAATAAAAAATAGAACCACGGTTTCCAAACATTCCTTAGACCAGCACAAACAACCTGAAGAGATATTTGGCTTTGCACCTTTTATAACCTTCATTGCAGTTAAATTATATGTATACAGAAAAACTTTTAAAAAATCTGAAGGTTTACAACGTTAAGTTCGGGTGGCATTTTGAAAATTTAAAATTTTAGCTTATGATTAAACTTTGTTAGAGATAGAAGTACAAAAATGCTGAGGAAGATTGACATTCTAACGGAATTAAATGAATATACCTCATACTGTTTCAGTGGTTAATAAAATCTAGACCAAGGAGCATAGATTTATCAATAGTTAAGTCAACAAATTACAATTAATCCAATTGAAACTTCGATTGAGCAGTGCAAAAAAGCCATAATGCAGTAAACTGAAGGGTAGTTTTAGCTAATTAAAAATGATGCGATAAACTGAAGGGTAGTATAGTTTAATGAAAATTGTTTATGGCTAATATACTTCTGTGACACGGAATTAAAATGATTAACTGTCTCGAATTTAAATAGACCTTTATCCACATTTGGCTTTTCAACTTCAGCTTTGTCTGTAACTGAGGCTGCCCTAAGGTTTTTCCTTCTATTCCGACTCTGATAGTAGTAGCGAGTTACAAAACTAATTACATGCGCACTCTATTCCGAGGCTGTGCGAATTACAATTTTGAGAAGTAAAGCAATCTGACATTTACCTGATCTGTTTCTAATTCTTCCCTAGTGTTAGCAAAGTGCATTATCTAATTAATATCTAGCATTAAATATTATGGGCATTATAAGCGGTTTTGTTGAAGGAGTTGCACAAGATTTTGCGATTGATACAGCAATCGATAAATGGAATGAATTCGCCGAAGACAAGGTTAAAACAAAAGACCCATATAGATATGAAACACCAGACGGGAAAACCAAAAAATTAAAATTAAGGGATAGTGCAACCAAGGAAGAGCAAAAAATGTGGAAATGGGTTCAAAAAAGAGCATGGGTCGATGATAAATGTTTTATGGGATGTTATCCCGTAGATTGTGGTATTGGATTAGGACCAATTGTTGTTATACTTCCTATGATTGGACCTATTTTAATGTATCTTGTTCATGCTAAACTGGTTACTAAGGCGGTATTATTTTATAATTTAGACAATAAAACGATTGCTAAACTTCAAGCTAACATTTTATTTGATTTGATGTTAACGTTTCCACCTGTAATTGGATCGTTATTTGCCTGGATGAATGGTTGTTCTACAAGAAATGCAGCCATTATTCATACTGAAGTGACAAAAATGTTAATTCAAAGGGAACATAATGCTAATATGAGAGCAACGGATCATCCGGAAGAACATCCACTGGCTAATATGAAAACACAAAATAGCTCGGCCACAAACCCTTTTTCGAACAAATACCAGCAACCAGCACCAGTGAAACAAAAACCATTGGATTATGGAAACAACACCAACAGGTTACAACAACAAAATCATTTGCCCTCTATTCCTCCATAAAACTATAACCATCTGAACGTGTTCCTTAACTATACACCTCAACAATCCTGATACTGAAATTATATTTGCTACTGCTGCTTGTATACAATCCGACCCATATAACCATTTATAATATATAACCACTTGTAATTATAAATGTCCCAATTAGGCAGGTGCTTACTGAAAATTCATGTTAAAAATTTAAGAAGGTTCGAGAAAAAGAAAAATTTTTCGGTGGCGACTCTAAGATTTCGCTTTCCATATTTATTTTACAATAAATATAATACACGTTCAATAAGGCTCTTTAGCTACTAAAACATTTAACAGTTTATCACACAGAAACAATACCATGGTTGCAGATACTAAGTTATATGATGCGTTAGGAGTTGCTCCAGATGCCACTGAACAACAGTTAAAGAAAGCTTATAGATTAGGTGCTTTAAAATTCCATCCAGATAAAAATCCTTCCCCTGAAGCTGCTGAAAAATTCAAGGAAATGACTGCAGCTTATGAAATTTTAAGTGACCCAGAAAAGAGAGATATGTATGATCAATATGGTGAACAAGGTATGAATGGTGGAATGGGTGGAATGGGTGGAATGGATGCAAGTGATATCTTTTCACAATTCTTTGGTGGTGGAGGTGGTAGACCATCTGGTCCACAAAGAGGTAAAGATATTAGACATACATTAACCTGTACTTTGGAAGAATTGTATAAGGGTAAGGTTGCAAAATTAGCTCTTAATAAAACAGTTTTATGTAAAAGCTGTGATGGTAAGGGTGGTAAGAACGTTAAAAAATGTACAGCTTGTAATGGTACAGGTACTAAGTTTGTTACAAGACAAATGGGACCAATGATTCAAAGATTCCAAACTCAATGTGATAAGTGTAATGGTCAAGGTTATATTATGAGTGAAGCTGATAGATGTAAAGTGTGTAAGGGTAAAAGAACAACAACTGAAAGAAAGATTTTAGAAGTTAACATTTATCCAGGTATGAAAGCAGGCCAAAAGGTCGTTTTTGAAGGTGAAGGTGATCAAGCACCAGATACTATCCCAGGTGACGTTGTTTTCGTTGTTGAAGAAAAGGAACATAATTTATATACAAGAAAGGGTGATGATTTATACCACGAACATAAGGTTGATCTTTTAACCGCATTAGCGGGTGGTGATATTGCATTTAAACATGTTAGTGGTGAGTGGTTAAAATTAACAATTTTACCTGGTCAAGTTATTTCTCCTGGTTCAACCAAAGTTGTTCAAGGTAAAGGTATGCCAATTCCAAGACACGGTGGCTTCGGTAACTTAATTATTAAATTTACCGTTGAATTCCCAAAGAATAATTTTGCAACTGAAGAGAAATTAAAAGAATTAGAAGCAATCTTACCAAAGAGACCTGCTATTAATATTCCAAAGAGTGCTGAAGTTGATGATTCATGCACATTAGACGATTTTGATCCAATAAAACACCAATCAAGATCAGCTAACCAACGTCAAGGTTACTATGATGAAGATGATGATGATGAAGGTGGTCATCCAGGTGTTCAATGTGCACAACAATAGAGTTTTTTTCTAGAAGTATATAAAATAAAACCGTATAATATAGTAGTAAACCCAATTAAAATTAAGATTTTATTCAATTTCCCAAAATGGATAATAGCAACTATAAATGTTTTTAAAAATTTCGACTCTCGAAAACGTCTTTTTTTTGTTATCGATATTTTTTAGACCCACCTTTTAGTTAGTTAATATAAGGACATCTTTTTCTTAATTATATTTTACTGAAAGTTTATATTTTTGAGCTACAAAACTAAAATAAATATGGCTGTTCCGTTACCTGAAACTGATCCAGTGTTATTAAGAGAACATGTATATCAAGATACAAACAATTTAGAAGTTTTAATACCAAAAACTATAAAAGAAAAGCACATAGGTTCAACTTCTGGATCCTTCGAATCGGTATCTGGTATAGGGCTTGGTTTATTCGATTATGATTTAGTTGATATTGATTCAATATCTGAAACTCGACAAAATTATAAAAGTAATGGATTTATTGATCATGTAAAAATTACATTCTCAACTCTAAGTGATAGCTTAGTAAAAATAATAATCCTTATTCCAATAATTTTATTATCGGCATATTCAATTTTTTGGTTGGTTAATAAATATTCCACAAGCACATATTTTATAAAAGAAAAAAATGATGATTTAGAAGATCAACTTTCCAATGATAGTCGATTGGAGTCTGAATCAAATTCTCCAGCTGGTTACGAATCTCAATCTTCAGAAACTATTACTGCTCCAGCAAGGATATCAAGTTACAAAAACATACCAGAGAAAGTTGATAGCAAAATACTAATGAATCGATTAAGAATCGCATAATCAAGATATTGAATATCCCATTTTAATCGTTCTTCTTCTTCAGTGCATGTAAAATTATCTATTTAATAATAAACTTTCTTATTATATGATAATTAGTTAGAATTTTTAAATCATTCACTTAATAGCTATGTAATCCTACTACTTAATTTTAAAACTGACCATTTTAGATTTGATAACAGCATGTCATACTATTGCGTAAAACTTAGTGCGACAATACTATTTGTCGTAACAAAACAATTTTTTTGTAATAAGTATTTTAATTCTTTAAGTCTACTTAATTGGTTCGTTTTTCGAAACTCTATATTCAAACCTTAGTTTCAGATCGATTGCTAAATAACTTTCCACTATATTTGCAAAGATCCAAAATATATTGTTAAAAATGATAGAAATCAAAAAAATCAAATCTTAGCCATATTCTCTACGTTGGAATATTTTGAGTGTTAGAACATTTTCAATAGTTTATTATTTTTTTCAATTGTTCCAATATAAAAGTAAAATAAGTACTATATATGCAAATATTAACTATTTTAGAATTCTTATCCTTCAACGATCAAGAAATTGATTGCTTGTAAGAACTAGAGTTTATCTTAAAAAACTTACGTAATCATTATACTTACGTAATCACATATGTTACAATTTTGGGTTCAACTATATTAGTTTATAATCAGCAATATACCATCAAGTTATATTTCCAAAATTGAGATTATTTGGAATGCCTTGAACTGATAATTTTAAGCAATTCAAGTTAAACTAAACATTAAACACAAAAACTTTACAACTCTGGGTACTAACTTTTCTGAGATAGATGTGAATTTTGATTTTCACACTCACTTACAAAACCATCATGATTATTCATATCAAATCTTGTTTGAAATAATATAAGCCCAGTAGATCAACGATGCAAATTACTAAAACACTATTACAAAATTCGAAAATACCATTCAAGGTTACGTTAAAGGAACCCAAGAAAGTCAAAAGTCCTTTATTGCCACCATTAAAACTTTACAGAGAAATTTTAAGATCACATAAAAAATTACCATATGATCAACGTAGTTTAGGGGATATGTATGTTAAGGCAGAATTTAAAGCTCATAAAAATATAGAAGATCCTTTGCAGTTAGTCGGATTTTTAAGTTCATGGCAAAAATACCTTGAAATGGTATTACAAAATACGGATCAAGATTGGAAAAAGTATCATATTCCTGATGATATGCTTGAAAGAATGTCAGATGACCAGATTATTCAACTGCATGAACTAATGAAAGGTACTCAAGAGTTATATCATGAAGGAAAAACCAACACAGTTGGTGAAAACGGTGAAACTTAAAATAAAATAATAACTGAGTAGAAACCTATGTTTATAACTAAAATACGTACTTATATAAGAATGAAACTAAATTAAAAAATTCTTAAGTTTAAGTAAAGCAGCAGTTCCAACCCATCGTTTTGACAATTTCCGACCAATCAACATAATGCTTTTCATTCTTTAAAACTGTACTATCATAGCTTTTCCAAACTTGCTTGATAATCTCCCAACAAACTTGAACATTTACAATTTGATAATTCTTCAAAAAACCGTCGTAAATATCTTTAAAAATGACCCGTTCTTTTTGAGTTATTGATGTCATACCCAACATTAATAATGAGAGGCCTAGTAAAGTTTGTAATTTTGTACCAACCAAAATTTTAAATAGTTTTATCCCTTGAAATCTTAAATTTTGAATTTCTTCATCGTCAAATTCAATTTCTTTAAAACTTATTCTAATATAAATTCTCATACTGATTTGAGTTAATTCATACCAAGTTAAATGATATTCTAACAATTTACCATCACTATCTTGTCCCATTAATAAGTTCAGCATCTCTGATTGCGGTTTACAGTTTGAGATTTGTGAATCAAAAATCTGAAACCATGAATCCTCAGCTATTTTAAGATAGTTTTTATCAGTTTCCCATTTTAGCCCACTCATTGGTGTAAAAGTTGAAGAGCTCTTTAAAAACTTTCTATTATTTGCAACCTCACCTAATAAAAGGTATAAATTTTGTGATAATCCATAAAATGGATCAAGACCATAGTCGTTTTGTTGTAGAGATCTTTGAGTTGTAAAAACCTCTTTATATTCATAAATTGAAAACACTGTACCATAATCTAAAGTTCTTGTACACAGAAGATCATGATTGAATATATTACTCAACACCCAATTTGCCACTTTGCTGTTTTTATTTTCACGAATAAATTGTTGCAAGTTTCCATAATCACTCAAAATGTCTTTACATAGTAATAACATTTCAAACCATCTTGCAACATCACCAGTTGAAATTTCAGCACAAGTATATAAACAATATAAAACCAATAAATTGACCCTTTCATCGTTATTAAACTTTGTGTTGGATTCTGAGTTTTTTAATGAATTTTTTCTTTTCTGACCTAATTTGATACCTCTATAAAAATACTTATTTGCCTCCTCGTTATTTCTACCTACCAAAAAGAGACCACCCCAACCAACTAAACAGCACAAAATTGCTGGATCATTTGATGCCAGGCTCAATGCAAACTCGAGAAAAAACTGATTATTACCAATATCTAATTGATTCATTGCTAAATTTGAAACATAGTTTTCAAGAAATAGTCTACCTGTACTGTCTAATTGCCTCATGATTGGAGATGAAGGACTTATAATTTTTAATGCATTGTTTTTACTCAATAATAAATGAACCGCTGGTCTTAAATATGGGTGTAATTTTTTAGACTTGAAAACATTAATTAGATCAGAATCTGAAGTATATAGATTTTCTAATAATTGAGACTCATCCATTGGATGGTAGTTATCTGCTTCTTCAATATCTTGATCATCATCTTCACCATCGTTTTCTCTATGAATAACAAGGAGATCTTCTTCATCGACTTCATTAAGTTTTTCAGCTTCCAATATATTAGTTTTTGTTTCTTCACCATCAACATCACTTAAGATCAGGTCACTTTTAATCACCATTTTATTTTCATTTTCTTTATCGTGATTCTCATTTGAATATGGAGGATTTGGGAGATTGACAAATTGTTCAATAGGAGAAAATGAAGGTACTAAAACCATTAAAGCTTCCGTTTGCATTGAATTATGCCGTATCAAATCTTCATCAACAGTATTGTTATGGTCAGGATTCTCATTTAATATTATATTCTGTGCATGTTGAAGTGCTGTATTTATACTTAAATCTAAATAATTTGTAGTTGGATCAAATTTTGGAGATTTCATATGTTCTAAAACATTTGAAATGAATCCATCCATCAAATCGTCATCACCTAATAATTCATCAACTGCTTTATCAACATCCGATGTATTTATGTTTGAATCAATAAATGTGTTCGATTTTGATGATTCCATCAAGTTTCTTGGAATTAATGTATTTGAATCAATTAAAGAATTTATGCTATTTGTATATGTCTCATTTACTAAAAACTTTTTGGTTAAAATATCTTTATTTGAAGTAAATGTATTCTTTGGTATATTTGCGGGTTTTGAAATACCAGAAGTTTGAACTAATTTTGAATTTGCAAGTGTTTTTGTTTTGGGTTTGGAAATTGATTTAGTATTATCTTTTTTTTTCAAAGATTTCTGAATTGTCTTTTTTGGTTTGATGAAGTTCTCATGTTTACCATTACTATTTCTACTACTAGTAGAATTTATGTTATTAATTATCAAAGGACGCTGTTTTAACATTTCTTTTTGAGCTTCCATTATTGGTTTAATATCAAACACATATTTAGGTTTCTTTGAAGTCTCTGGGTTCCATTCACATTTGGTATTTTTCGCCAGGCAAGCACCACAGGTTGGATGAATTTCATCACATTTTTTCTTTTTTTTCCTACATGCTATACAGCCTGATTTTGACCGTGGACTAAAACCAACAAAGGAATCGCTATTAATTAGTACCTTTTTGTAATTTTTTGACATATAGACATCGGTATTATTTGTGATATACAAAAGAAGAGACACGATAAGGCAAATACTGGATCTATGCGATTGGTCTATAGATTATATACTAGTTTCTAATGATCTCGCACACAAAACCCGCTTGACCTATTGGCAATTTCGTTATCCTTGTGAAAAGTGAAAACTTTAAATTGCGCTATAAACTATAACATGATCGGTTATTTATAAAGTATTATAAATTATATATATAAACTGGACAATATAAGGTGGTAAGACCCGTATTTATACATGTAGAGTTGGAGTAGATGTATTTACTTAGTTGCCATTAGATTCTTGTTTATCTCCCATATCCGGAATGTTCTAGCAAATACTACGTCTTTCTAGTAATGACTTTTACAATCCTCTTTAAACGCGATCCAGAAATTTTCCGAATAATTTGAAAAGATAAATAAAAATAATAATAGCTTATCTAACCTAAACTAATTGCGATATAACTAATCTTTCATGTTGTATAACTTTACTTAAACGACTCACTTATTTTATAGTTTTAGAAAATTTGAGAACATATAATGTATACAGTTAAAGTTTCCGAATAATGAATGATAAATTATTATCACTACAATAATTACCATTTATAAGCTTAGTTAACAATTAACATATAATTCAGTTATAGGAAGAAACCAAAAACTGTTTAAAAAGATATAAAAAATGTGTAGTTCCAATCCACCCGGAGCAGTGGCAAAAAAACAGCGTTTTCTAGCAACACATACTAGTCCAATCAATTGAAATAATAGATTTAAAAAATGTTGATTGACATCTTGAAAACTTAATAAGACTTTTTGAGATGTTTAATACATTATAATGCTACATGGAAAACGGATCATCGGCGCTAGAAAAACCATCAAAAAATGTAGTGAATATTACCACTGTAGTGTAAATGCAAAGTCCACCAGCGATTGAAAGAAATGTACCCATTGAATTAAGAACATTGCTACGGCAGAGTGAGATAGGAAGTGCGATCCCACTAACAACAAGGAAGCTCGATAACCATTTACCAAAATCAGATGCGCTGCTAGTATTCATATCATCTATGTCACCAAAGCCTGTTTGATAATCGCTGTTAGAGAAACTTGTTGTCAACTGGGGAAGATGTGCAATTGCAAAGAGTAAGCCGTCAAGAAGTGGCAACCATGTACCATATAGAGCGGTTGCTAGCACCACCAGAAGAAATCCCAGCGCAAGAAGCCCACTAAGAGAAATGATTTTGCTGAGAGGATTGATTTGAAACGTCATATGCTGGTGGATTGTGTGGATATATTCAGTTGATTAGGTTAAATTTTAAGACTCAAGACGATTTATGAATTGTGAATTAACAGTATCAGATGTATCTGGCCTCGATCTGCCGCGAATTTCACTTTCTTTCATGAATTCAACATAATTTTTAATTTAGCTGATTTTATTTGGAATGTCTTTAGGGTGGCAAATACTTCGCAACTCATCAAAGAGAAAAAGCAGTAGAATATCATGGTATGTACACAGTTAGCACTTCAATAACCAGAAAATGAACATATACTAACATTATTTACTTCTTTTATTGTTTAATTTTTGCAGTTTAGAAACAATTACGACAACGACGCCACTACATTTTCTCCAACTGGTCGTATTTTCCAAATAGAATACGCTATTGAAGCTATTAAACAAGGTTCTGCAGCTGTTGGATTGGTGAGTAAAACACATGTTGTTTTAGCTGCATTAAAAAGAAATGCTGAAGAATTGGGCTCATACCAAAAAAAAGTTATTAAAGTTGATGATCATATGGGTGTTGCACTTGCTGGATTAGCTCCAGATGCAAGAATTTTGTCAAATTATTTGCGTCAACAGGCAATGTCTTCCAAAATGGTATTTAATAGACCGTTGAGTGTCTCTAAGGCAGTTCATTCAATTGCTGATAAAGCTCAAGAAAATACTCAATCTGCAGGTGGTAGACCTTATGGTGTTGGTTTATTAGTTGCAGGATTTGATGAATCTGGTGCTCATTTATACGAATTCTTACCATCTGGTTCAGTATTAGAATATTCAGGTTCCGCAATTGGTGCTAGATCTCAAGCTGCAAAAACTTATCTTGAAAGAAACTTTAATGAATTTCAAGATTCCACAAAGGAACAACTTATACAACATGCTTTAATTGCATTAAGAGATACTTTAGCTCAAGATAAAGAATTAACTTCTGCAAATACAACAGTTGCTGTGGTTGGTGTTAATGAAAAATTTACTATTTATGATGATGATAATGTGGAACAATGGTTAAGTTTATTGGATAGTCTAACGAATACAAGAAGTACTGCACTCAATGAAGACGAAGATGACGATGAAGATGACGATTCGGATGATAACAATAATGATCCTGCTCCTGCTACTACATCTGAAACCATGGATGTTGATCAATAGTTGCAAAGTGCTCTCTATAATTATAATAAAAATGAATAATTTTGTATATCTATTACCAATATATAAATAATAAACAAAAACAGAAATAATAAATCAATTTCTTGGAACATTGATCTTAATACTCGGGCTATAAAAAACTTCAACACAATTTTCTTCGGCAACATCGTTCTCGTTGGTAAGAACACAAAAATCAGTTGTTTGATCTAAAACAACCATCGGACTGTGCCATGTATTGACATTATAAGTAACAGCTGTATTGCCTTTAAATATAAATGATTCAATATTTTTGAAATCAGGTTGGCCATTTAGATCGGGTGCAACATTAACGATATATGCATCATCATTAGGATTTCTACCCATTGGAACGAAAGTTTGAGTTGAATATGGATGTTTCTCTAAAACTGTCAAGTTATATACCGAGCCATTCCATTTCTCGGGTATAACACAACTTCTAAAAATATTCCAATTAGTAGTTGCTTTCTTTACTGAGGGAGCCTTATCGTAATTGTTTTCACATGGTGCAACTTTATTTAATTTGATTGCTGATCCTTGATTTGCTTCATCAATCGAAACTGAACCTTTTAAATGATCAACATTCATTGCGACGCCGTACTTCTCATACCCTTCATATGTTGGTTTACTTTCAATAATTTCTTGAAAACCACTGGTATCAACTTCTAAGATTTTAACCATGATATTTGCGGATGAAAGAAGAAGCTATAAAAGTTCTGCTCTTCGGAACTTGGTTCTTGAAACTTTTATTTATTCGGTTATATGCGAACTTTTCTGATATTTGGAAAATCACCACAAAAAACCAATAACGGCATTTAGATATCAAACACACTAACAAATTAATATTATAATTTACATAAAATCTATACTCAAGAATCAATATATACGGCCTAATCTATTGTTTTGAAGGCCCTTAAAAAAAAATACGTTCATAATGTAAGATCCAGTCTTCACAAACAAAATTCATTAACCCAAAAGATTTTCCAAGAATTCCAGGTTTACAGCCTTCAACTAAACTACCACCCATTATAGTTGCCAAATTATAACTTGTCATTTTATTTTGCATTTTGTAGTCTTCAATTAATTTCATATGTCTTGATAATCTTTCAACTAAATTATAATTAAAAGTAGGCAACTTAGTTAAGATTTCTCTATAAATTTTAAATCTTTCATCAGATTTGGAAACTTCTTTAATAACTGAAATTTCTTCAACTAATGCATCATTGATTAATGGCTCTGGCAGTTCTCTTAAATATGCTTTAATACAACCGGTTAAATTGTGAATGTCAAAAACTAATGAATTTTCCATATTAAAGTCACCTTTTTTATTAACTTCGTCCTTAATTTGTTGAACAACAATTAAAGATGCACTCTTACGGTATATACCAACTTCTTCTAAACCACGTAGCTCAATTTCTGATAAAAATTTTTCAATTATTAATGGGACTGAACTATTATCTCTTTCACAAACAAATTGTAATGGTGCACCGAATGTCAATTTAATATTGCTGGTATAAAATTGCTTATTATATATTCTGGAGTAGAACCAATGTTTTTTGGCATAAATCAGTTTGTAAAGCCAATCTGCAACTTCTTCTTCATTTGCAGTTTGGAACGTATATTCATGGTGATTACCTAAATCAATTGTAAAACTATTTGATGTTCTATACGTTGGAAATATTGCAACATCTTTCAATATTATACTAAAATATGGTTTTGATTTTGAAATTGAGTTAATTGCAATTGCGTCAACATCTGGTAGTTCGTCTAACTTAACACTTCTTTTTTCTGCAACTGGCTGATTAAAATTATTAATATTCAATGAAAAAGGTCTCGATTTGAAAAATCCAAATTTAAACTTGTTTGATCCGTTTGAAGACAATGTTGGTGGTTGTGTTGAAGCTGGTTGCTGTTGTGATTGAGCCTGCCTTGCTGTTGTATTTGGAGATGCCCGTGTGATAGTTGACAAATGTGAAATTTGTGTTGTTGAATTATTTGATTGTGAATCCAGTAGTGTGTTGACGGCCGTAGAGCTTGAAATATAGCTTGCATCAATAGAGTTGTCAATAACTCTTGATGTTCTATTAGTATTAGCAGTTAAAATACTAACAGTATCAGTATTATCAGTTGATTGATTTAATTTTTTGTTATCACTCTTCATCTGAATCTCACGTTGTTTTATGAATAATGTACGTTTCTTTTTTTCTAGCTCTAACAACTTAACCTGATCATTAATATGTTTACCAAAAACTCTACAATTTGATAGCTTCTCTCTATCTCTTTCATCTGCAGAATGTTGATAAATTGTTTTCAAGTTTGATAACGTCAAGTCAAACTCAAATAAAAATGAAAAATCAGTCATATATGGTGTTATTATATTCTTCACTTTTAATTTTGATTGGACTAAATTATGAATTTTTAAAGCACAATTATAAATAAATCTATTTTTGTCAAAGTTAATTAACAATGAATTATCAACATCCATATTCGGCATAAAACATGCAATTTCAACTAATCTATTCAAAATCCAACCTGGACAGATTGATAGAATTGATTGATTTTTAATAATTTCACATTCATAATCTGATAAAATCGGTAACATTGATTCTAAGGTTTCAAACTTCAAATCATTATCCAATTCCCCCGGATTCCAAACTGAAACTGCTAATTTCCAAGCATGAGAAAAGAATCTTGATTCGGGTAGTAGAATCGTATTAATAATCACTGATTCAATAAAGCTTGGAATGCACAAAGATTTTGAATCTAATTTCAATTTTGATTTCGATTCGGTATCATTGAATAATTCAACATTTTTCATCCTCAGACGAGAAATTTGAATAATTTTTAATAATGCACACATTCTATCAATTCTATCATCAATGGAAATTTTTGGATCAATAATTTGAACTAAAACATATTTTTCAACTCTTTCATACAATCTGAAGATTGATTTAACTGTTGATGGTAACTTATTAATGACCTTGTCGTTTTCTTTTGATATTTTTTCACTATCTTTTAATGTCATGATCCAATGATAAATGTTAGATATTTTTATCAAACTTTGATGTGTTGAAGTTTCTTGAAAATCATAATTAAACATTGATAATGGAGACTTACTAACTAGCATCTCCAATATTTCAAATGTATCAATCCAGTCATCTTTTCTAATTGATAAAATAACAGATTTAACTGTATTATCCAATTTGTTAATAAATTTTATGATTTCATCAATATTCGTTGATGAAGGTAAACTAAATTCATCAGGAATAATGTTTAATTCATTCGAATAATCTAATTCCACTGGTTCACATTGTGGAGTAAATGACTTTCTAATACAAATATTTCTCACTTGTTTATAGACATTTTGCAATGACTTATAAACATCAATAATTTCACTAACTAAATCTTTACTAAAATTATCATTTTTTTCCAACCATTTTATGATTTTTGGCCATCTAGAAACAATCGTTATATCCATAGTCTCTAAAAATGAGTCAAATGTTGATTTTGTTTCAATATCATCCATGAAATGCTTAAAGTAATCATTAACTAGTACCAAGGTTGATTCAATAACACCTAGTTGAATCTGAATTACGAACTTCCAATTAATTTTATTCCATGTTGAATCATCATCATCAATTTTATCATCCCATCTAGGAAATATATCACCATTTGAAAATGATAAATTATCCTTATTTAATACAAAGTTCACAATGGATAATGCAGCACTTTTTGATCCAATAAATCTTTTATGTAATGAATCAACTAATTGTTTAGTGGTGTAAAAAACTCTATAAGTTGCAAAAAATGTACATGTAAAAACTGAGTCATTCATTTGTAATAAGATTGGGCCTTCAACACCTGTTTTGTCTGAGTAGTTTTGAATATCATTCATTCTAATATGCATACCAAAAACAGATGCAGTTAAAACCAACAAATCAATCAATCGATCAGGAGTCGCAGCGGTTGCTATAATATTGACCTTTCTGTTATCAGATCGAATGTAGTTATCATGATCCGTCTTAATCTTCTCGATCTTAGATTCTGTAAAAGTTTTTGAAGCTGGAGATGTTGGAGTTGATGATTTACTATTTTTTTCCGACTTGATTGAATCTTTCAAATACGATTGATAGGATGTAATATAATATTCCAAATCAAAACTGGAAGTTGATAAGGTGCTCATATGTTTTGATTCTTTTGGATCTTCAAACAAGGTACTTGCGGGTCTTAATTTACTATTACTTTCCTTGGGAACCACTAAATCACAAGTTTTGAAAATTATTGAATCATCAATCAATTTAAATTCTTCACAACCAACATTAAATAAATCTCTAATATGTTTTAAAAATATGTTTCTGTTTTTGTATTTGACTCCAGATGAATCATAAATGTTTGTGCCGCCAATTGCACCAATCAATTGCTTTCTATCATAAATTTCATAAGATGGTAAAATTGCTGGATATAAAATAGATGCATAAGATCCTAAAAATAGTGGACATCTTGATACGCCATGAAATGCAGCAAATTCTCCAACATGAGGTGGTTCAATTAATTTCGATTTTTCCATTAAACTATTAATCAAAAATGGCCCATTCTGAGCATTATACTTAATCGCAGTTTGTAAAACTGATAAAATTGTTGAATCTTTCGATCCTGAAATAATTGATAAATCTTTAGTTTTTTTATCTTCCAAAAAATCAAATTCAGATTTAACATGTGGTAGATTTTCTATGGATTCGAAATATGTATCCCATTTTTTTAAATTCCAATCGACAATTTCCAAGTATGAACAATATAATTTAATGAAATCAGTTCCAAATATATCATCATCTTTTTCTTCACGTTTTTCATTCTTCAAACTTAATGTATCAATTGTAAATAACTCGCCAAAGTAAGGAACTGAGTCATTTTTATCGTATGCTTCACCAACTTTATTCGTAATCATTATTCTATCTAATTTATTTGAATTGATTGAGTTTACATCATCATTTAAATCATTAGAGTCGGTTGATTGCTCATTTGAGGTTGAATTTGTTGAACTGAATAATTCCTTTTTCCTAATTTCAAATGCAACAGGTGCCCATTTTTTCCTAATTGCTTGTAAGTAAGATGTATCAACATGGCTCCAAGTTTTACCTAATCTCAAAATAGGTTGGGAACATATTACAAGTGCAATTCCTAACCAGGAAACCATATCACCTTGTTCGCTTAACAACGTCCCCAAATGAATCCATTTCATTAAAATTTGTGCTCTTTTTTTAGAAGAATTACAAATTGTCTCATCTTCAAATATATGATATAATAATAATCTTCCTAAATAATGTGTATGAAATTGTGGTATGAACTGTAATGGATTAAATTTCCAATAACTGAATGATGCTTGAATTGTTTCTAATCTAGAGAAGAGCAATGAGCGATCTGATCTTGGGGACCAATTTTTTAAAAAGTGCAAATCAAGTAAATGAATTTCTTTTGCTAATAATTCAATATCTAACATTAAGAAATTGGATCCTGTGATCAAGTTTGTTTTTTTAGTAAGTGATTTATCCAATTCAAATGATGTTAAATTTAATAATGAGTCATGACGTGAATTTACCTTTATCAGTAATTTTTCAACTTCTTCAGTATTTAAGTATTTCGTAGACTTTTTACATAATATTATAGCCAACTTTTTATATAAATTGAAAATTTTGTCATCTAAGAAACACCCATTAAACATACTTAAAGATAATTCAATAATTTTTTTCGTTCTTGTAAATAGTAATGATAGCTCCATATCGGTAATTTTAATATTATTCTTCTTCAAATATTCAGTATCTGTAAAATGGTCCAAAAATTTAATGAAATAAACTAATGGGTCAGATAAGTTACTAATCAAAGCTAAAATTTCAATTAATTTCTCAGATATCCTATCAGATGGGTAAAATAAAATTGTATGACAAATGGCTTCTAATGAACCGCTTAAAATAAATCCTGTTAGTGTATCAAATTTCAATTTGGGATGTGGACATGTCGGAGATTTATATGATAATTCATGAATAATCAAAGGTAAATGTTCAGGCAAACTATTATTTAATTTATGTGTTTTATCCATATTGAGGTCATTTATGTCTTCATCAGTATCATTGTTATCATCTTCATCTTCATCTTCATCTTCATCTTCATCTTCATCTTCATCTTCGTCAATAATTTTTGAGTTTTCGTAGTCATCAATAACTTGGGATAAAACTATAGATTCTGATTCTGTAATATTATTTTTATTAACGTCATTGTTATTTTCACTTACAATTTTGTCAACATCATTCTCAATATCAATGTTATTATTTGAGATTTTTGTATTTGTGGCTGAATTGGTTTTACTTCTAGAAAAATCATTGTTTAACATTGAAAATGAATCTGAATTATCCAAATTATTATCATTTGAACTTACTATCAAGTTTTTTGCATATGATAGATCAGGATTTAATTTATATACTAACAAATTTGAACCTTTTAGTTCTAGACGAAACAATTTTGAATCATTAGAATCTGAAATTCTATTTATCCACCCATTTTTTAAAATCGAATTATCCCAATCTGGATTAACTAATGAACTAATTGAATTTGAGTTCATATTTAAGTTATGAAAATTTGAATTTGGATCTTTTGATGGTGAATGAAGAGGTGAAGAAATTTTAGTTGATTTTATATTTTTACCTAACTTTTTAAAATCACTGGTAATCATTTTCTTTATTTCAGTATTTGTTGAAGTTGCAGGGGAGGTTGTTAATGATGTGAATGAACCTCGTCTATTCAATAGCAATGAAGTATTAATCAAAGATTGTTTAAGTGATAAGACCTCATCATTAGCATTGGTCTCTACCAAGTCATTATCATTAACGATTCTGGTAGCGTCACTCGAATCCATTATGACGGTATCATTATTAAATGTTTCATCCAAAATAACAGTTGAATTGGGGTTATTGAACGATTGAATTGTGGAATTCACTGCATTATCAAAATGACTAACACCGGATCTTATTGAACTTGAATCAAAAGTTGATAGAGTTGGAGATTTTAAATAGCTAGTTGAAGATGCAGAAACATGTAAGTTGGTGTTTATGTTAGTTAATGAGTTAATTCCATTAGTTATAGTTTTTGGTGAGTGTGAATTTGATGAAATAGACTGTGAATCAAAAGTTTGGGAACGTATGTCATCAACGGATATTTGATTTCTAACTAAATGTTGCTGCTTAGATTTGTCCAGCTGTCTTTTACGTGTCATTTCCGACTTCTCCTTTTCTCTGTCCTTCATACGTAGCAGTTTCTTCATGATGAGCTTATATAAATTAAGCTGTGAAACAGATACAGATCTGCAAACCAACAACTAAGAAATAAAAAAAATTGAAAAAACCGCCAAACATACACTACTCGTTCAACTGTTGGCGTTCAATTGCCGTTTTTTCGTACTAATTTTGGGTTTAGTTAGGAACTGAGAGTTGTGATTTTTCATTTTTCATTTTTCATTATTGTGAAAAAGCAAATTACGACGAACTAAAAATATTTTGAGATCCTAATAGGTAAATACTAAATACTAAATGCATACATATACAGCTAATTAAAATTCATATACTTATTGAAGTGCCAATTGAGCAAGTTTGAGAACAGAATCTTGTGTTTTGGCACCACCAATGAATCCAGCAGCATGAATAAACACACAATCCGGAACACCAACCTTTTCACTAAGAACACCATCTCTAAGACCTCTCCATGGTTCAGGTAATTTCTTTCTTGAATCAAAACTTGTGGAATTTACGGGAACTGCTGCAATTCTCCATTGCTTACTGTTATCTGGGAATAAAACATAAAGGGTTTCACCTTCAGCGTTGTTTTCTCTTTCAACGGTGAATAAATGTTCCTTCCATGGAATAAATTGATCAAAAATTAAAATTTTACCAGATTTATCAACATCAAATCTATTATTGAACGCATCAATAACATATTGCTTTGCTTTTAAAAATGAGTTACCCATATATGAAAGATAATTGAAAAATGCATCACCGATTAATTTGGAAGCTATTTCAAACTGTCTGTTAAAGTCATTATCAGTTGCATTAGATTCCCAACTTGGATTTAAGTTTGACACCATACCAGCAATTGAAAAATTACGATCTTTAAATCTTGGTTTGAGGGAATCTTTATCTTCATACATATCAATACCATTATCATTTGCATCGACAGCTTCAATGAAATCAGAGTAAATTTTATCATATAAATAATTAATTTTAACTTTATCTTGTTCATTTGATTCGTCTAATTGAATAACAGTGGAAATAATTTCACGACCAAAATGTTTATAAATTAAACCCGCAGAAGATAGTTTGGTTTGATACTTTTCATTGAAAAAGGTTGAAAATTCTCTTTGATGATGATCGAAATATTTAACAGCATCATATTTACCACTTACATCAACCACAATATCAGAAGCTTCCCAATCATCAATATTTCTTGAACGAACTAATTTTGCAAATCTGAAACGAGGAAGTAAACGAAGCATATATACGGCAAGTGCTTCATCTGCATGAAAGGAGCCTGAGTGTGTACATATTTGTAGAGCTTTAGTCATGGTTTCTTTGTTAAGAAGATGAAGAAAACAACCCAAAACTTTTGTACTTTTGTTAAAAAATCCACCAATAAAGATACCCTTAATGAAAATCTTTTCATTTTTCCACAGTTCAAACAAAATCCAAAATTCAAAATAAAATGGAAATCCCGCGAAATATTTTTGTTTTTCCACTTCCCACACAAAACTCAAAGACCGTAGAATGATTTTTGAATTTTTTAATTTTGTCCATACAGTTACAGTTTTATGCTTAACTGGCACTTGATACTAGCCATCGACACATCATATAACAAATACAGCCACAATGTTTCGTCGTCTACCTAAACTCTCAAGATCACAATTTGAGCTTGCCAAGTTTACTTTCTACCTTATGACCCCGATTTCCATCATGTACTATGTTGGTATAGACACCGATAGAAAATTCAATGTTCCAGGTTATTGGCCAGATCCAGATACACTTAATAAAATTCCAAAGGAACCACATGAAATTCAGGCTGAACTTGCTAGAATCAGACAAGCTAGAATTGACAAAAGAAAGAGGTTAGAGGAAAAGGCTAAGCTTTTAGGTATTACTCCTGATCAAGAAGAAGAAAATGAAGATAAGAACCAAGAAGTTATCGAAGCTGTACTTGTCACCGATGAATAAATGTCTAAACTATTATACTATTCATAATTCACCATGTCGTGTATTTATTTATATATATAAACATATATAAATATATATCACTTTGTATATAATAAATTATTGTTAATTGATCTATCAGTTAGTGCTGAAATATTAATTCTCAATCCCTCACAGAAAATTCCTAACTGGAAAAAATCCTTTCTGTTATTTTCCATCAATAACAACGCAACGTCGTTTTGTTTGTTATTATTAGGCAAAACAACTTATATATTTATACATGTCAGCAGCTAAAATTTTATGGAAGGAATACAGAAACATAACTAATCCAAAAACTGGATTAAGACAAGTTCATGTTGATGTTCAAGATGATAATATCTTTATTTGGAATGTTTCTTTAATAATTGTTGATCCTTCAAGTTTATATAATGGGGCTTATTTAACAGGTCAACTGCGTTTCCCATCAAATTATCCATTCACTCCTCCATCTTTTAAGTTTACGCCACCTATTTTTCATCCTAATGTTTATGTAGATGGAAGATTATGTATATCAATTTTACATACTGCAAATTCAGAAACTGGTGATGAGCCAGTGGACTTAACCTGGTCACCTGCACAAAATGTGGAGAGTGTTTTATTAAGTATAATTTCTTTACTAGAAGATCCAAATACAAGTAGTCCTGCTAATGTTGAAGCAAGTATATGTTATCGAAAAAGTTTAGACAATTATAAAGAAAAGGTTCAACTTGATGTTGAAAGAAGTATAAAGCGCATTCCAAAAGATATGAAGTTGCCAACATTGGATGAATTGGTTGTTAAAGCAAAAGATGACGAACAAATAGATAATAATGAAGATTGGTGGGAAGAAGACTATTATGATGATGATGATGATGATGATGATGATGATGAGGAGGAGGAGGAGGAGGAGGAGGATCAGGATCAGGATCAGGATCAGGATCAGGATCAGGATGATGGAGATGATGATGGTCATAAGAATGAAAAAGAAAATAACACTAATGATTATGACCAGTAGTTTCTCTTTGCATTATATTAGTACGATACTATGTACACCTATCTCAGAATTAACTTTGATTGATCTAAAATACTGCTCCCACGCATGTTATATATTATTTAGTTTTATACAGATAATAAATTAAGCAGAACTAAAACTGTTATATCCTCTTTGATAAAATGCTTGATACATTTTTTAATCTTGAAACTGCAATAATTGAAGGATAATCCATTGTGGTACATAATAATAAGGTATACTTTTCATTGACATAGTACATGAACAATCTATATTTACCAAACAAATAAACTTTCCAAATGGGATTATCTCCATTATTCTGTTTCCATTCACGTACAACCATAAGTGATAGAATATTCAAGTTATCGATAGGATTAACATTCGCATTTATATAATCAGAATTATAATTCTCATTCATAATATCAATTTTTCTTTGTAAGTCATCAATTCTTGATTTTGCACTCATTGGATCATTTGAATCTGCATTATTAGTATTATCATTATCACTGTCTCGTATATTTGAAGAATAATGATTGATATCGCTGCCTAAATCTGCCGAATTTAATAACGGCATGTATTCATTACTTTCCAATCTGGCACTAGAATCTAGATTTAGTTTCTGATCTGCATCATTCAAATGGCCAGTATTATCTCTATCTAGTTTATCCTGTTCCATTGCTGCTTTAGAAATACAAGAGAGTAGTGGTTTTTGCATGTCCAAAGATATAAGGGAGACAGAAATTGGGAGGATATTGGTAAGTTCTGGTGCTGGCTCCAACAGCTTTAAAAGTAGTTGCTGTATCAGTTGAGCCTGTAACATTTTGTGTGTAGTATTATGTTACCCTATAGTCAAATAAGATTTTCTTTGTCTATTCCCTATCCAATATCATTTCACAATTTACGCAAAAATATTTACATTTAATAATAAAACGCAATTCATGTCGCTGGATGCTGCTTTTCCCGAAATGGAAGTTTTGAGTCTTTCACGCGTGTCGTTTGCTTACCCTGTTACTTTTGCTGTTAAAAAACATCCTGTTTTTCCTTTTACAATCTATTTAGTCTTTTTTTTCTCTTCTTCAGAACTAAATATCGGGCCATGGACACCAACAGCGCCATTTTGGGGGACAGAGAGAGACGGCCCTTGAAAGATACGTCCAAGCATTTTGTAAATAATACGCCTGCAACACAATCGTTTGATCAACGTTTAGAACAGGCAAAGAAGCAAGTATTTAAAAAACCAGATTCAATTACCTCATTAAGACTAAATCAAAATATAAATAACAATAATAATAATAATAATAATAATAATAATAATACTAGTAACAATGTTATTTCTAATCGTTCTAATTTTGATGCCTTCGTTTCACATTTGCAAAAACTGAGCTCAGGAGATGGTAACCCTTCAGTAATAAGCACTTCAACTCCAAAAAAAGATGGACACATTCCATATCTCACAAATCCCAATTCTCTGAATTATTTATCAAATAATAAGTCTAATGCGAATGATATCGTTGCCGTAAATGAAGATAAAAATCAACTTGTTGTAACTAAAAAAATGACAGGTACTGAGCTATCAAAATGGCAAAAAACTTGGAAAGATATTTTACCTAAAAGTTTTATCTATTTTGACTTTAAATCAATGGATCAGGAAAAAAAACAAATATCATATGCCCTGAAGAACTTGGGTGCAAGTATTGAATCATTTTTTGATGAAAATATAACGATCATAATATCCGATAGAAATTTTAATAAACAGATGCAGTATCCAAGTAATGATATCTTTAGACATGCAATTAAAAAGCAAATGAAGGTTTGGTCAATTGAGAAAGTTTATAGATTTTTAAATCATCTGAATGAACCAATTTTACCATTAGAAGAATATGAGAAGAAGAGTCGTCAAAAAAATCATATTTCTAATAATACTAATAATAACAATAATTTGAGTAACTTGTTGATGAATGAAAGAATGTTTGGTCCAACGGATCGTGATCCAACTGTTAAAAGAAATGATTTTAAATATTTTTCAAACTATTATTTGTTTATTTGGGATATAACTCAGAAAACTAGACCGGTTGCTATAAGAGAATGGAAAGATAAGTCATATCCAAAAATTCATCACACAACAAATGGTAAATCGTTGTTTATACCTGAATCTAAACTTCAATCTGCATTGAGTTTATTAAAAAAACATCAAAGACGAATTAATTGTTTAAACGAAACATTTGAGTTTAGACAAGAGGTCGTTGAATCAGCATATGCTGGAATTGACTTTCAAAACAAAAATATTCGTCACCCATCTTTTGCTGAAAGGGTTGCATTCAAAAATAATTGGGAAGGTATGTCACAAATAAATGAACAATTATTACAATTGCATAATCACTATCTATCACTACCTGAATCTGAGAGAGAACAATTTCGCAACCTTTTTGAAAAAGGGAACAATGATGATGCTGATTTAAAACATAAAGCTCCAACTCTTGAAGCCACGGATACATTATCGTCAACTAATGCCATTAATTCAGTTGAACTTTCAAATAAAAAACAAAAGCTAAATCCAATTAATGAAATTAACCAATATAATAATGTTAATCTTAATATTAATGATAGCAATCTCAATATTAATAATGCTAATGTCGATGTGGAATATGATGAATTAAATGACCTAGTTAGTGATAAATCAGATATTATTGATCAAATGAATAACTCATTCAGAAGAGAAACATTAAACAATGAACTTCAACAAAACACAAATAGCTTGAATAAAATCCCACCAAAGTTATTACGCCAGGATAGTATTTTTAATAATAATTCGCAATCTGGTGTTGCTGATGGTAAATTGCGTGAGTATGGTGAAATTACTGCATCTGGTATTCAAGCTTCAGGTGTTAACCCAAGTGGTAATCATTCTCATGGTACAGCAATCAATAATATTGGCAATGGTTTAGGGCCAAGTAAATCCCAGGTCGTTAATAAAACTTTAGCTAAAGAAAGTAAAAGGATAGTTGTTTTAACTCCAACTTTATTAAAAAAAAATGCTACAGATAAAAACAAGAATAAATATTGTCAAATGAACTCACCTGAACAAATATTGAATGACGCTGAACAAATACCCAATGATTTGTACGGTAAACCATCAATTAATGAAGATGAACTTGCTGCGTTGCGGTCTGTGGAGGCTGCAGGAAATCCATTTATAAGTGAAGGTTATTTTAATAAGAATGACATCGTGAATAACAAAGATGTTAAAATTAACGATAATACTAAAATTACTGAACCAAATAACACATCAAAACTTTGTTTAAAAGAAAAGGATAAATCAGTTAATAATTGCAATAAAGTATCAACTTCAGCATGCACGGATACAGTCACAGTAACTAATGAAGCAAAATATGGAATCTTTAAAGATCAAAAACAAGAAAAGCCAAAACAAGAGTTAAAACCTGGATATTGTGAAAATTGTAGGGTCAAGTATTCTGATTTTGCAGAACATATAGAAACCGATAAACACCGGGATTTTGCAGAAAACCAAGATAATTTTAAACAAATTGATGAACTAATTAGAGCTATTAAAAATCCAACTTATACTAGTAAACTCAAATATTAGTTCCTGTTCCATTAATTGTTGTTTATTTCTTTTCTGTTCTCTTTTTTCTGCAATTTTTTAGCATAATTAATTATTTTATAAATTTAATAATTAACTACATAGCATTAACCTAATAATTTCCACTTGAAAAATAAAAAATTATTGAGTCAGTTTAAAATTGGAGTAAGCCGTTCGAGTTCTATTCTCCTAAAAGATGACAAACTAAAAATTAGGACCGACAGAAACGAAAATGATTTGCTTTGTAAGTTAATTAATAAAGAAAATATTTAGCAGGAGAAACATGATGAAGACCAAAATCTATGATTTTAAATTGAGAATGCCAGTCATGAAATAAACTAAACAGTTGATTTATTTATATTTGAAAAATTGTAGCAGTCTAAGCTTCATAAACATAAAATGATGTAGCCATAGGGATGATGCAGTTTCATTTGGTGTCAATTGTCTTGATATCGTGTCTGTGACTTTTTTGGCGTTATCGCTGATGCTAGCATTTGTAATGTTTATTGATAGTACTGTTGGTGTTTTTGTTATTGTTATTTTTAATACAGCCATCAGTGTTGTCATTAGTGCTGTTGTTGTTGCTATCATTGTGAATTCAAGAAGTAGTGTTACTACTTTCAGTTTCAGGACTAAAATCTTTGCCAAAACCATTGCAAGAATCTTTGCTTAGGTTGCCAAAACTTTAGCTGCTGGTATAGTAATAGAAAATGCTGAATAATATTTGAAGTTTGATGACTTTGGCATTCATCTTCACTACGTGGTTTTAGTAATAGTAATGTCATCAGTAACAGTATTAAGATAATCTGGAATTAATAGACATTCCTCTTCACTGCAAGTAACTGCAATTAATATACTTTTTATTATAATTTTTATTAAATTTAACAAATGGGTAGAATTTGATTTATCTGTATATGTTTGTCGATATATACAGCAGTAATAAGTTCTTAATATAAGATTCTTAAAACAATATAAAGAACCAAGGTAGTCTAAGTACTCGTCAACAACGTTATATCGCAAATGCTTTCATGTTAATCAGCTTCCATTTGGTAGTTTGATCAAGACTATGCCTCAATAGTTGCTAATCTTGATAATAAATAATTAGGATAACCAAGCTATGCTGTCGTAACATATACCTCTAAATTACTAGTAAAATATGTTTCGTAAACATAATTCAATCCAGCATTCTCTCCAAACGCTACTTCAAATACTTGTTTTTACAGGAGATCTGGATGAACAAATACGTGGTACATATCCAACTTCGAATAAACACTAACAAATACGTTTTTGCACCTAAGAACTTTGGCCAACGTTGCTGCGCTTGTCAGGATAAAAATTTAATTTATGAGTTGAAAATAATTTACAGAATCTGTCCTAGTTCAAAAAAATCTAAAATATTGTTACCTAATCTTACAACAACGGATATTGTCGTAATATAAATTTTATTAAAAAAAAAGTGTATACATTTTGTTTTGCACTTGAATACAAGTTTTTATACTTTTAAAATTATTTGTGGTAGAAAATTTCAGCACAAACAGTAGTATTTACTGAAGTTCATTGTTTTATAATAATAAAATATTTTTTTTTGAAAATATTTTTGAAAATATAATACAATTACTTCATGTTAAAAATCGAAAATCTTAAAACTAAAAAAAGTACAAATTTTTTTTGGAAGTTAATCTTTTGTTGACTATGAGAAACTTATTCGAAACCAGCTAAGATATAGATTCAAGAACCTAGTGAATTAAACTCTAAAAACTTATTTACATAAAATGTTTGCCAGATTGCGTAATCTTTGAATTTTTTTTTCACATTTTTTTTTTACTATGAATTTCAAAATTTTTTTCTCTACAGACTAGTAATAATAACCTTGAAACAAAATTCCACTACTAAAAAATGTCATACGACTCAGATAATGAATCAATTTCGTCAGCTCCAGTTACAACAAATACCTTATTAGGTTATGTTGATGTTGAAATTTCAGAAAATGAGCCATTGTATTTTAATGATTCATTTATAGGTGGCCAACCAATTCCAATGGATACATTATCACCAATTCCATCTAAATTTGTTCATTGTAAAAATTGCTCCAAACCAATGAGATTATTAACTCAATGTTGTGCCGAATTACAAAACACTTGGTATGATCGTAGATTATATGTTTTTATTTGTATCGAAACCAATTGTCGTCGTAAAGATGGTAGTGTTCGTGCAATTAGAGGTGTTAAAAAGGATCAAGTTATTATGGCACAGCGTAAACTTGAAGAAAATCAAAGAATTAAGGCTGAAAAGCTAAAACAACAAAAGAAGATTGAAAAGGAAGAGGAAACTAAAAACTTGGTTAAAAATTTGTTTGCTCCATCAGATACTATCTCATCTAACCCATTTAAATCTTCATCTTCTGATAGCAATCCATTTTCAAGTCCCGCAAACCCATTTGAAACTAAGAAAATAGATGCTGAAATAATGAAAATTGAGGTAACAAAAGCCGAGCCTCAAAAACCCTTATTTTCTGATATTGCGTCAAAGAACTCAAAATCTACCAAAAAGGTTCAACCAGAAGAAGCTGTTGCTCATTATATTTTACCTGAATTTAAAGGTTTTATTTTATACTTTGAAACTGAAAAATTGGATCCAGCAAATCAAGTTTTGGCTCCATTACCAGATAATTTAAAGATCGATGAGGAAGGTACCATAATTGAGGACAATTCTTCTGCAAACAATGTCCAATCAAGTAATTTACCAAAAATCAATCCTGAAAAAAATACCACTGAAGATATTTCGAAATTATTCGATGATCAAACATTCCAAAATTTTACAAGAATTTTATCTTATAATACTCAACAAGTTATCCGTTATGAACCTAATGGATCACCAATTTTATATTCTTCAAGAGATAAAATTAGCCAAATATTTTATACACCTGAAGGTAAGTTTAAAGAAACATCAAAATGGAGTATTCCAGCACCATCTTATCATCCAAGTGGTACTCGTCGCTTTGAAATGCAATTGATGCCAAAGATGATAATAGATCTTGAAAATGATGTTGATGATATTGCAAGGATTATGAAAAACGGTATGGAGTGGGGAACAATTATTATTGCAACAGATAGTGAGGATTTTGTACCACTCAATTGGTTAGATGATCATGGCGTATGTTATCTTGAAGAATGGTGTGGGGTTCAGTGGGAGGATGAAGTCCATGCTTAATTAAATATAAAAGACATCAAGTTGTAGAAAAAAGTTATAGAGGGAGTTGTAAACTGTAAACTTTTAATCTGATTTCTATTTAATCTGCATATTTCAGTAATATAAACTACGTGATGTGTACAATTATCTGGTTAATTTTGTAAAGATTTAGATGCTATTTATTGTGAAGGATGAAAACTACTTTTAATTTTATAGGGATCAATATTTGTCAAAAATCAATATAACTGGCAGAAGTGAGATATACGGTGATTAGTTATTAATGGTCAGTAGTAATCTATAATGCAAGTATTTAAGAAAATATCAATATATTTATTTTGATGTGAATCTTTCAATAGTTTGGCATTAGTTTCGGTTGCAATAGATCAAGTAAATTCAACAAGTGTTAGTTTAATTTTATTTGTCATAAATTTAATAACATTATGAGTCAATGGAGGAAGATTGAGTAAATTTTAGATACATGGTCATTTTTTCATATACCCACACAGCGCATAAGATAAAAAAAATTGGCGGTGAATGATTTCCAGAAATGAAACATATTATATGCATAATATATGTATATAAGCTGATTGATGCATCTAACTAGAACACATTGAGCCTATAATTGCGGGGAAAAATAATTTTTGGTTTAACATCTCAGGTCTTGTAGTGTCATTCATAGATGGAACAAACCTTAGTAACGCCAATGTTTATAATCTCAGCACATGTATATTCGTCTGAATTCCCTGCAGAAAGAATCCCTGTTTTATAGGCCGTCAAAAAAACATTCACTGATGTAGTATTAGCGTGTTTCACTTTGTTAGTCAGACATCACACCAAAAAGTTCACAGTCGTTGTAAACTAAAAAGAATACTATGAGGAGTTATTTATTTAGTTTGCTCATATTTTTTCCAATTTGACGTTATTAGCGGTACAATAACTGTAACATATTGACGAATAGGTTATTAGTAAAATGCTTAAATTCTGACAAAAAAATCCAAAACCCTCAACTCAAAAACCGAATGCCTAATTCCAAGTTTCAAAATCCAAAATTCAAATACCAAATACACCAAATATCGATCAAGTTAAGCAAAAAAAAAATAAGAGCCAAAAATATTAAACGGATGGTTAGTATGTAATAGTATCATAAGTTTTTTTGAACCAGGCGTATTTTGTATTGCTGTTTTCAAAAGTTAGGAATGATCAATCGAGTTTTCATTTTTAACTTTTAATTTTAGTTTTTGACTTAAAATATTGTTTGTGTAAACTAAACAAATTTCAAGATATCGCTTTAATCGATTATGATATACATAGAGGCATGTTCACGCCAGTCGAATCAACATTAGGTGCATTGCTTATTCAAGCCGCAACCACTTCTTACATACATCTTGAGGGAAAGGAAATTGGATTTTCATCGATTTTATACAATTCTGTTTTTAGACCATCAGTTGATTCAATTTCTATCCTTGCTGGTTTATTTTTATCATCTAGGTTTATTTCAATAACATTACTAACATTTAGTCAAACTACAGTTTCTACTTTAAGTTATTCATCAACTTCATTTTATGGATCATCACTTAATTTCATAACTGCTGGTTTAGTTGTTGGTTTAGGTACGAGTGCTGGGTGTGGATGCACAAGTGGTCACATGTTAACTGGATTAAGTCGTTTAAGATGGAGAAGCTTTGTTGCAACTTGCACTTTTTTCTCAACTGCAGTTTTAACAACTTTTTTGACAGGTAATCATAACAAAATTAACTCAACACCAATACCATCATATTATTATGATTCAAATTTTATGCAATTAAAAGAAATTTTAGGTCCTTTACTAGCTTTGGTTTTAATTGGCCAAATTTGGTCTTATTTTATTTTACCAAAACTTGGATTGTACTTAAATAAAGTGAATAAGAATGGTAAATTCAACCAGCTTGTTCATACAATCTCATGAATTAGTTCATACAATCTCATGAATTAGTTCAGGATTCTTATTTGGATGTGGATTGTTTATCGCAGGCATGACTGATCCAGCAAAAGTGACTGGTTTTTTATCATTCTTAACTCCACATGATTTTGATCCAAGTTTAGCAATGATTCCACTATTCTGTATTTTACCAAATATTTTCATTTCGAAAAAAAACTAATCCCACAAACTAGGGAAGAAAAGTTCGCAAATGAATCAAAAAGTAAAGCTGATACAGATAGTGTTTGCTCAGTGAGGGAACCACTTTTTGCATCTAAATATGATCCAAATTTCAATAATCAAATGGACACAAGATTTCTTTTAGGTAATGCATTATTTGGTATTGGTTGGGGTCTTGCTGGAGTCTGTACTGGCCCAGCTATACTTACTATGTTCACTGAGATCGGGCAAGCTACTTTAGGTAAGGGCTTTCTCTTTATCAGTGCCTTTCTTTTCGGTTCCTACTTGGAGAAACATGTCCAGAAATAGGAAATAAGAAATAAGTACAAACCTGTGCACCGGCAATTAAACCTCAAATTTGAAATTTTATAGTTGTTTTGAGCTGAAATTTGGACACGTACTCTGAGCGCTGAGGACTACGTTTCTGTCATCTGTTTAACGCTGAGTAAATCTGAACCATCTTTAACAATATTTTTCTTTCTAAAGTTCTATTTTCGACGATTTTCCAACTTCTGTCTTCAGTGCCCTAGAAAATTGAATTTTTATATCTACTTTCACAAATTTTTTTAGACTAATTAAATTATTCAAACTGTGTTAAACTTGTTTCACTGATTTGTGTGTTTTTTGAAAATTTCGAATAATCGATAGCTTTACGAGTCTCAACTACAATTCACTGCTTTACTGTTACCCTGTGCTGGTCGTTTATTACTATATATATATATATTACTCAATTGTCAATTTTTCTTTTCTTTCATTAATTATTAAGAATGTCTTCTCCAGCTGAATTATTAGCCATGAAACATGCTGAAGCTAACGCAGCAGCAATTTTACCATCATCTCCTTCAACTATTGTTGAAAATTCCACTCCAGTTTCTGAATCCCCAATTTCTGCGTCTATTAATGATTATTCTGCACCTGTTACCGATGACACTTCTTCAAGTCTCGCAGATGAACTTACTGAAGTTGAACCAAAGAAAGTCATTAAAATGGATGACGATAATCTTTTTCCATCTCTAGGTGATACTTCTAATGCTGCTCCAGTTTCATGGGGTCCATCCGCCAATGCATCTACTTCTCTTCCAGCTTGGAGTAATTCTGGTAAAAAATCATTCAAACCAGCAGTTAAATCAACTTCAACACAAGTTACTTTTATTATTGATGACGAACAACAACAAAATTTAGCTAAAGGTGAAATTTTCAAAATTTTTGCTAAAATCCAATCTAGCTTAAATGTTAAAGTTGAATCTACTCATTCTGATGCTACTAAAAAAAGAACTTTCCTTTTAGATGGCCCAATTGATAATGTTGCAAATGCAAAGAGAGAACTTATTAGACAATTAACTAAACCAACAAAGATTTTTTTTGAAATTCCATCCAAATTAAGATCAGTTGTAATTGGTTCTGGTGGTAAAACTTTAAAACCTATTATCGACGCAACTTCTGTTAGAATTGACATTGGTAAACAATCCGATGATAATTTAGATGAAGATAAATCTTTATTAACTGAAGATGAACAATTATTTGGAAAATCTATTACTGTTACAATTGAAGGTGATATTCAAGGATGTTCCGATGCAAAGGCTAAAATTCTTGCAATTGTTAATGAAAACACAAAGAATTTAAATGTTAAAATTCCTGTTACTGAAAAACTGAAGCCATTTGTCGGTATTGAAATTTCAAAATTATCATTTGCTGAAGGTGTGGAAGTTATTGCGCCGGAACCAACTTCCAAAATCCCATTTATTTTTATTTCAGGTCCAAGAGAAGGTGTTATTGATGCTCGTAATCAAATCAAGACTTCATTGGTTTCTTTAGATAATGCAATTGTTGTTGATGAACGTGATATCCCAAAACATTTACACTCCTTTTTAGATGCTGACAAAATTTTAACTGAAACTAGTGTAGTTATTGAAATCCCTTCGCAAGATGATATTTCCATCAAAGTCAAGTTTATTGGTTTAAAGACAAATATTACCAAGGCAGTTGCATTTGCAAGAGAATTAACTTCTGAATACCTTGTTGATACTTTAGATCTTTCCAAATCTCATGGTGGTAATTATGAACATGCAATGCATTTAACTGCTTTCTTTATTTATACTAAATATTTTGAAGCATTAAGCTCTGAATACGGTATTAATATCTCTGGTCCAACCTACAAGAACCTGGCTGATGCTACTATTACTAATGTTATTATTACGTTTAGTGCTACAAAAGAAAAGAAGGATCAAATTAAGAAAGCTAGAAAAGATTTAGTTGATACCGTTAATAAGATTTCTCCAAGTTTTGTTAGATCAATAACTGACATTGAATCTTTCATTTTCCCTAAAATTGATAATTCTGTTGCTGTTGAAAATAATGTTTCTATTATTCCATTAGGACTATTAGCAAATTCAACTAATATTCTATTATTAGTCGTTCAATCTAATGACGATGAATTCTTACCATCTGCTGAACAAGTTGAAACAAGATTGAATAATGTTGATAAATCCCTTGATTCATTAAGAGCATTAAATAAAGAATTAATTTCTGAAGTAATTGAAACCCCAGAAGAAGATCAGAAACACCTAGAAGGAAACACATTGAAGGTCTTATTAAATAAATACGAATCAAATTCTATTGAGATTAAATTATATCAAAATGCTGAAGGTTATTCACCAAATGAAATTTACTTAAGGGGTTTCAAGTCTGAAATTAAGAAAGCAATTAGTGATATTAAACAACTTATTGAAGATGTTAAGAATTATGAAGAAGCGTCTAAGTACAATACTGTTACTGAATTTCCAACTAAATTTTTGGCTAGATTTATTGGTCAAAAAGGTGCTCATTTAAATGAAATTAAAGATGAGTTCAATGTTAAAATTGATGTTTTAACTGAAGATACAGATAAAGTTGAAAACGCTGAAATTAAATTAACAGGTTTAAAATCTAATGTTGATGAATGTATTAAAAAAATTCATGCATTAAACAAGAAATGGGCCGACGAAAAGACTCTCGTTATTAATATTGAACAGAAATTCCGCAGACAATTAATAGGTCCAAATGGTATTTACGCTAACAGATTGCAAGATAAATATAATGTTAAACTGCAATTTTCTGGTTCAAAGGATGAAAACGGTAATGTTGTTATTAGAGGTCCATCAAGAGGTGTTGCTAAGGTCGAAGAAGAAATTAAACAACTTTTAGCATACGAAAAGGAAAACGGTTTTGTTGAATTTATAAAGGTTCCAACTGAAGCTTTAGCAAGAGTTATTGGTAAGAATGGTGATAATATTAATGATATCTCCGCTGATACTGGTGTTAAAATTTATGCAAAGACTAGTCAAGAACAAGCAAAGGAACTTGATTTTGCTGAATTTGAGCTTATTGGTTCAAAAGCTGGCATTAAGGATGCAAAGGCTAAAATTGATGCAATTGTTCAACGTATCATTAATTCAACTACTGAAACCATTGATGTTGATCCAAAATGGTACAGAAACTTAATTGGTCCAAATGGTATGACTATGCGTGAAATTATTGTTAAAGCCGGTGGTTCAGAAGATGATCGTGATTTTAGACGTTTTATTCAATTCCCAGCTCGTGATTCCAAGTCAAAGACTATTACATGCGAAGGTAACAAGGTTGTTGTTGAGAAAATTATTGCGGCAATCTCCAAGATTGTTAAGGATCTTGAAAGTATCAAAGAAGAAACCATAGAAGTTCCAAAGAAACAACATAAATTAATCATTGGTTCAGGTGGTTCTGTCAGAAGAGGTATCGAAGAAGAATTTAAGGTTAGAATTATGGTTCCAAAACAAGACGTTGAAAGTGATTCAATTAAGATTAAGGGTAAGCCAGAAGATATTGCCAAAGCAGTTGCTAAAATTAATGCTCTTATCGAGCCAAAAAAGAACTAAATGTAAAAATAGTTTTAAAACCAAAGTTCTACATTTTCTATATAAAACAAGATACATATTAAGTAAAGATTTATAAAGTTTGAATTATTATTAAAGTTAGCTCCACTAACCTTGTAAAAGGGGATTGTTAATGGTTAATGTTATCATAATCAGCTTGTTGCCGCGCACCCGGTACAAGCGAACTTACAGCAAGAACTAATTGGCAATTTTTAGAAGTTCAATATCTCAATAAATCTATGATCTGAAACGCTTGGATTGTTTTGTTTCGTAGCTTAAATCAAAGAACACAAGAAAGTAAATACAGTACCATGGATATGGAGAAAGAAGTCGAAGATTTTAAGAAGCAAAATGCTCCGTCTCTTATTGGATCATCAGTAAGAGATTCGCCTGATATCGTTTCAACATTAGATTCATCAAATGTAATTAAGAAGCCTATTGTCAAGAAATCTAATTCGACAATTGGTTTACTTTCAGTTGATGATGCTATTGCTGAAGGCGCATTAATTACTGATGAAGCTTCTCAATTAGATGTTGTCTTAGATAATATAGGTCATATCAAAGATGATGTTATTCCAGATTCCATTAGATTAAGGGACGAGGTCTCAAAATCTTCCTTAGTCAATGCTGAAGATTTGAAGAGGTTCGAGAGTCAAGATACTTTTGAAGATAGTTCTAATAAAGTTACAATTTTAGGTGGAGAAGCTGACAAGTATTTGGCGCCAGCCGGTGGTTCTTCAAGTGATTACAAATACGCTTTAAAATCCAAGAAATCTAAGAAAGGCCATAAAGCTTTAGATGACAATAATAATGCTTTCATTGAACCTGATCATATGCGTAGTGTTGATGATATTATCAATGTCGTTAATAAAGGTGATTTTGAAAAAGCTAGTACTTTAGTCTTAAATAATGTGTCAGAAACTATTGCTGATGGTAATAAAAGTTTAACATTAAATGATTTGAAAAATAATGAATCTGAAGTCTCCCAAATTCCTAATAGTGCAATTGAAGTTGATTCTACTCACCTTCCACCTGCTGCAATGAGAGATGGTTCAGATTCTAGATTATTAGAAGAACAAAAATCAAGATCTACTTCAAATTTTAGTAGACCAACTGTCTCAAGACAAGATTCTTATACTAGACCAAATCTTGCAAGAGGTGATTCAATCCACAGTGCTTTGAATGGCGAACTTTCAATTTCAAGTTCATTTGATCAAATATCTCAAAGTCTGGTTTCTGAAAGAAAACCAAGACACGATCCAAGTGTTCCAAAAATTTCAAATACATCATCTTTAAACTACTTACGTACAATCTCAAGATCTCGCTCAAGAATGAGTGCAGACCGTAAATCATTTGGTATTGATGATCATCGTCTTGAAAGTAATGAATTAAGAGAAAGTGGTGCATTAGTTAATGATGATGAAATGTCAAATGCTCCAGACATTGAGTACGCCGTTAATAAAGCATTAGACTTTGTTGAAGATACTCATAATTTGAAAAGAAATGGCAGAAAACCTTTAAATGGTGGTGATATTGTTAAGAGTTTGCAAAAAGGTTTAGCTGAAGTTGAAGAGGAGGATGCCGGGAGCAATCGCACGCAAATGAATACAGATGATTTATTGGATCAGTTAGCAAATTCTGCAATGGAATTAATGCTAATTTCAGATTCAGAACAGGAAGAAAAAGATAATGATTTAGAAAAAAAAGATTATGATCAAGTAGAAACTGTTGAAGCATACAAAAAATTAACATCAAGTGTGGCTGAAATAAGAGAAGAAAGGAAACCAGAAAACAACATAGAAAATCAACATGAAAGTACAAAAACTAAAGAAAAAGATGAAGGAAGCATGGATAATGTTTTAACATCAATTGATTATACAACACTGTCAATAGTACCAAAAGTTGCGACACCAACAACTGCACTTTCGCTTGATAATATGATGAGTCAATTGGCTGAAGAAATTACTGGAAATGAAGACAAAGGAGCTGAAGCAGAAGAAAAAGAAGAAACTGATGAGAAAGAAGAAACCAAAGAATACAAAGTTACAGAAGAGCATTTAAAAGAAATAGAAGCCTCACCAGTTCAAGAGACTAATTTAACAGGTAAAATAAAAAATGAAATAGACAAAGAAGAGAAGGAAATAACACCAGTTGAAACAATTGAAAGTAACGTAAGAGTAGAGGAATCAAATAAACACAAAGAAAAAGCAAAAATAGAACCTCATACAAAAGATGAAAATGAAGAAAAAGAGGTACAAAAAAAAGATGTAAAAGAAAAGAATGAAATAGAAATAAAAAAAGAAAAAGATGCTGATAAAGAAGATGCTGGTACAGAAGAACATGCCAAAGAGAAGGTCAAAAAAAAAAGTGTTGAAGCTGAAAAGGTCGAATCAGACGAGAATATAGTAGACAAAGAAGGCTGTGTTTTTGAAACCGTAGACAAACCTTTACGTGAAGAAAAGGAAGCATTAACTTTTGCAGAGGAGGAAGATACTGAAGAAAAACCCAATTCCAAAGTAGAAACTGAGAAAAAAGTTGATGATGTAACTTTCTCTAATGATGAATTAGAAGTGCAAATAAATGATAAGACAAAAGAATCAATAATAGAGGAAGAAGAGGAAGAAGAGGAAGAAGAGGAAGAAGAGGAAGAAGAGGAAGAAGATAACATTGATGCACTGATTGCTGCTGCAGCTAGAGAAAAAGCTTTGAAAGATTCACACCCCCCATTGGGATCAGATGGATCAGTTTTTGTTCCAAAAACTCATAAATTACGGTTTGAAGATGAACCTGTTTATTTATTTACTTCATTTGCTGGTGGTTTTCACGTTGCCACACGTACAAATCGTTTAGAAACTATTTTAGCAGCTAACAGAATCAAATTTACATATCGGGATTTAGGTACTGATGAAGAAGCTAAAAAAATTTGGAGACGTTTTTCCAGCGGTAAAACTTTACCGGGCATTGTTCGAGGTAGAGATGACTATATTGGAAACTGGGAAGATATTGAAGAAGCTAACGAAGACTACAGGGTTAGATCTTTAGTTTATGAAACTTATTAATTCCTTTAATTTAATATTTCAGACGAATGTTTCAATTTGTCATTTTTAGCTTATTTTGATCCTTATTAATTATTGGTATTATTCATGAATTATTTTGTAAACAAAACTAAACATTTGATTATTCTGATTTTTATACCTATTATAATTATTATACTAATTTCAATTATTATACCTATTTTAAATATTATACGTATTTTAATTATAACAGATTATAAAGTAAACAAACCTGTTCTCTTTTTACCAAATGGATAAACCAGAATTGTACTAAGGTATAAGCCCACACTAATACCCAATGCAACTTGTATCATAACCATACCAAATGACAAAGAGTTAGTATTACTTACAGTTTCGCTGGTACTATTTGAATGAACGATATTATTAGCTGTTGTAATACCTGTAAAAACAGAACCTTGTGAGGCAATACCACTTGGGACTTGAACAAAAATAGCTGGAAGCATTAAAGAAACCGTCATAAAAGTGCCCCTTGCAGTAAAATATTTATTGAAAGATTTAAGCATTCTTGAATAAATATTACTAACTAAACCAATAATAAAACATCCTAACGTCGCATTTAATTCTGTAACTTGCTTGAAATGTAATGATGAAAAGTAACTAACAACATAACCACATCCTGAAATAATACACATCATCGGTAGTTGTGACCATGATGCTTGATTTGTTAAAGCAATTCCAATTGTAAACATTGGAATAAATAAGAAACGATACCATGGTGAAATATTAGATGTACATGTAGTTACTGAAGTCGCATCTTTATCAATCCAACCATAAAGTGCAGCACCTAATGTAATACCAAATGAAAGCATAAGTGAATAAATGAATGCATAAAACATTCTAACACTGCCAGCAACAATATTTCTACTTTGAAGTTCTAATGATCCACATAAAATGATATAACCTGGTAAAATCAAAGCTAACGGACTTTGCACAAGCGCTGCATAACAGAATGTGTTACCTCCATTGATTGAACCAATTGCTCTAGCAATAAAACTTGCAATAATACTTGAGGTAACTTCAAAAACTGATGAATATAATGTATTTCGGGGACACACAACAAATTGCAAAAACCCAATAATTCCACCAATACCAAAACAAATTGGTAAATCAATCCAAGAACCACCAAAACTCCATGATGCAACTGCTAACGAAGAGACTGCATAAAAGAAAATACACCACCAAGCATTAAATTTTTGTTTCCTATTCATAATTTCATCAAGCGTTTGATATCCTTCAATTGTACCTAGCCTATCGTGAACAACATTTTTATAAACATCGTGAACTTCGTCTAGTTTACCCAAATCTAAGCCTTGTGCACAACGGACAAGTTTCATTTCAGAAGTTCTTGCATTTAAATCACCAAATGAGACCAACATACAACCAGGGAAATAAATAAATGATCCATCTATTTCTAAAACCTGTGCAGTCATTGACATATATTCTTCCAATCTATGGGTTGGGGCACCATAAAGCATAAAAGCTTTACATAAAGTCAGAATAAATCTTTGTCTTTCTAAAACATCAGCAATGTGAACAGTGATTCTTGCAGTTGTTTCCCTTGTAACCTTTTTGTTGAATCTTGCACGCTTTTTCAAATTTTTATAACCTTGTAGCTCTTTTCTTTCATATTCTGTATCAGACGCCGTTGAAGGTTTTTCACCAAAATTTGGCAATAAAAAGGAAACATCGGGTTTTCTGTTTCCATTGATTGATTTACCTGATGATTTATAAAATCGATTACCAGCGTCTGAACCAAATAATTTATTTTGGAGGGAACGAGTTCGTTTATGTTTTTTGGAAAGTTTTTCAACTTCAGTTTCTGCATCTGTTGTGATTTCTTGCAATTTTGAAGTGAAACCAGGCAATTCGGTACTTAATGTTTCTTTCGGATTATATTCTAAATCAGTTAAGCCATTTTTTCTTATTTCATCTCCAATATTCATATTTAAGTCGTTAATCGGCTCGTTAATTTCAGAATCATAAGGAGTCTCTGACATATTTTCATCATAATTTGGCCCTGCTAATGTTGTACTTGAACTTGATGTTCGTGATGGTAATGTATGTGTGTTATAAAGTTGAAATAAGGCAGACTGAATACCAGCTCTATATTTTCTTGGTTTTGAGACAAGATTATCAGGGACATCTATACTAAAAGTACAGAGATCTTGCAAATCATCAAATGGATCAACTGGCAAATGTGCACGATCAGGAACAAACAGACCAGTACTTGAACCAGATGTTGTATTTAAATCAGAAGTACTATTATTTGAAGAGTTATCATTGTTACAAGTATTCACTGCGTTCACCCTTCTTGATTTCAAATTTGAATTCTTCCTTCTTTTATTATATTTTAAATCTTCCAGAGGATTTCTGATCATATGCCCAACTAAAACTTGAGCCTCCTCTTTAATTTCTTCATGAAAATCAGGGGGAGGATTTTCTTCATCGTGAACTTGATCACCTCTTCTCACATTCGGATCTTTACTACGATTATGTTCATTGCGATTATGATATAAATTGAGATTTGGAATTAAACCGCCTTGCCCTAATAGACCATCTAAATGAAAAATATTTTTCAAAAAATGTTCACCATTACCAGTTGAACTATGTGAATGATGATCGTCATGGTACTCATTAGAACCACGCTTTTCATTATCATCATTATCACTATTGCTTTCTACTAAATCAATATCATCAAATTCATTTTGATTTTCTGTTGTACTTTTCTCTTTCTCACCTGAATTACTATCACTGAATTCTTCCATTTTTTCTTTTGTTGACAATGACTTTCGTCTTGAACCAAAATTAAAAAAAGTAGATTCTTTGTTATTGAACTCAACATCCCCACTTTTGTTAATGCTGTTATTAACATCAATCTTTTCATATTCACGATCATGCCCTGAATTATCATTGTTTTTCATTTCACTATCATTCACATTTTTATTTGCAGTTTCTTTTGAACTATTGGTTGTTGTACGTTTTATACTTTTTTCGGAACCAAAAGATAATCCTCTTTTTCTAAACATTGACTTGAATAAACCTTTCTTTGAAGAACTTGAGTCAACTGATTTTATTGAATTAACATCATTTCCGTCACTTGGTCTATAACGTTTTAATGAATATGGATGATCATTTTCACTATCATTTTCATGCTCGGTTGAGACATCATCATCAGAACTACTCATTTCAGTAATTATTTTCTTCTGTGGTAATATACCTTTTTTCTTTCTTAACTCTAATATTTGTTGGCCTTTAGACATTGCTGAATCTTTTGAAAAATTAACATTAAAATCTTGATCAATTGCATCAATTCTATTTGATTCAGCTTCATTAAGTGATGGTGTAACGTTTTGGGGAAAAGAATATTCATTTAGATCATTTAGGTCATTTGATTCAACATCATTTGGAGGAAATTTAAAACTTGATTTGATTTCTGTTCTGGATTTAGGTTTTGGTATTTCAGGTAAATTATAGTGTTTGTTTGTTGATTGTGGTATAAATGGAGCGCTAAATGCAGGTAACATTGGAACATTTAGAACTTGTTCACTTTCATCATCCTCCATGATTGTTGATGCATCAATTGGAGGAGGGGTTGTGTAATTTCTATTAGACCTACCTTTATCATTCATATATGGCAGTAGTTGGTTTTTTTGATTTTTTAAGTTTTTAATATTTTTTGATTTGAACTTATTTTTACTTTTATTATAAAGCGATGAGGCATCTTTGCTATTGCCAATATTTAGGTTATCCGGTAGACTATGTAAGGATTCCAAAGAATTCGACCATGATTGGTTCGAAGATTTCAGATTTTGATTTGTAGATCGTATATTATTATTCAAAGAATTGAAAGAACTAAATGAAGTTAATGAATGCAAATCATTAGAATCTGAGTTATTCAAATCAGAAAAACTTGGTGATATATTGTATGAACTTTTGGTCTTTCGATGTCCCCCTTTAAATGGTTTGGTGACAGATTGTAAGCTGAAACTATCTGCATCTTTGCTATTCTTATTAGATTTAAACATAATGCCCAAGTGATTGACTAACTCAGAATGTGTTTCTATAACTAAAAGAGAGAAATATAAAGATTACACCTAAAAGAAAAAAACTGATCAAGAAAAGAATTAACATGCACCCGTTGAAAAAAATCACAAGTCCGGATGACGGATGTGAAGAAAAGAAGAAGGAATATCCTAGTAATAGGCAATTGCCAAATTCAATTTACTATTTACGAACGGTTCACTGACGTTGACAGGTTTAACAGCAATATAAGTTTTTTATATCATTACTTACATATTCTGTGATAAGTTACACTCACAGTCAAGCGATCGGTACAACACCCCCCTGCACCGTGGTAAATATATCCGATGTGCAGCTATTCCATGTGTTAAAACAGCAGTTTTGGAAAAGAAAAAGCGAAAAAAGAAAAAAAATGGACTGAGCTATACATTGCAGAATGTGACGTCATGATACTGTCATCTATAGTGATTAATGATTTAGAAAACTCTATATATAGAAAAAGCACAAAGATTATACAATTTGAAACCCAGCAAGCTTGAATACCATGGAATTAAAAATACAATAAACAAAATGTAAAATACATAATATCTAAACTTAACTAAAGCAAATTTGTTGACTGGAAAGAATAATAATAAACAAAAATCAAAATAAAAGTAAGAATAAAAATGAAAACAAAAATATAATAGCAGACCGATGTATTTTAGATAGGTAGAAAAGAGTTTCAATTGTAACACAACGCAGAAGAGTTAACAAAACCGGGGAAGAAATGTGTAAAATTAAATTGTAAAAGTTAAATAAATAAAAATATATCAAAAATTTAAAATAAATTAAAATTTGGTAATGCATGAAAAAAAATCATATGTAATAATAGCATACATAAATGAATTGAAATGAATTCTTCAAAATTTCAAATTTTGTTCCTTTCAAAATAACACATGTGAAATATGCTGAATTGTCATAATATCCGTATATTGTAAGTTAGTTTAATTGTACAATATAAGATATAATAATAATAATAACAATAGTAATAATGGTGATGATGATATGTTTTCATAAAATATTTATAAATCAAATGGAGTAATTTTTTCCGTTTTGTGTCCGCTGTGAAAGTTGAAAAAAAATATATGTGTATGTGTGAATATGATGAATAAGAAATATGAATGTGATATAGTAATAATAAAAAATAAATATATTAATTTTTCACCCTAAATTTGTCATCGGAAGAAGGGACTTTCCAAAATTTTTGAATGATAAACTTTCTCTAAGAATTTTCCAAAAATAAATCAAATTTAACTAAAAGATAAAACAAAAATTCAAATAATAAAAAAATCAAATAATAATAATAAAAATAATAATAATAAAAATAATAAAAAGGACCAATGATAATAAATAAAAAACTATTGCAAGCATTCATTATTATTATTAGTTAAGTTAGTAAGTCCTTTTTACTTCTTTACCACCATTGTGAGGATGATGAGTTAGTAGAGCGTGAAGAATGACCATATGAGCTGTTACCACCGTATGAGGAGTTGCCATATGAGCTACCACCATAGGAGTTATTACCATAGTTTGAGTTACCACCACCGTAAGAGTTACCACCACCGTAGGAGTTACCACTATAGGAGTTACTGCCATAAGAGTTACCGTGTGAATTACCAGTTCTTCTAATATCTCTTGAACTGTTATTTCTACCTCCTCTTTGAGGACCTCTGCCACCTTCTCTTGAAACTGATGTTAAGAATTGAGGAACTTCTTGTTTTGCTTCAGTTAACAAATCAATTAATTCTCTTGAGATATTTTTGTTACCTCTATTAAAGAAAGCAGTTGCGACACCTGTATTACCAGCTCTACCTGTTCTACCAATTCTGTGAACATAATCATCTGCATCACCAGGTAAATCATAATTGATAACGTGTGTAACATTTGGAATATCTAAACCTCTTGCCGCAACAGCAGTCGCAACTAAAATTGGAGCTCTACCAGTTTTGAATAATTCCAATGCCTTTTCTCTTTCTCTTTGAGTTCTATCACCATGAATTGAAGTTGCTGGTAAATTGTGGTCATACAAGAAATCACTTAATTGATCTGCCTTTCTCTTTGTTTCAACAAAAATTAATGTTAAACCAGTTTCTTCATCAGATGCTAAAATATCTAATAAAGTTGGTTCTTTATCTTCATCATCAACATATAAAATTCTTTGCGTAATATTTTCAGATGTTGAACCAACTTTACCAACAGAAAGGAAAATATAATCATTTAAGAAATCTCTTGCTAAGTGTTGAATTTCTTTTGGGAAAGTTGCAGAAAATAATAATGATTGTCTTTGGGTTGCTGGTGGCATATCACATTCTTCAACAATATATCTAATTTGATTTTCAAAACCCATATCTAACATTCTATCAGCTTCATCTAAAACAAAGTATTTTATATTTCTTAAGGAAATTTTACCTCTTTCTAACAAATCGTTTAATCTACCTGGTGTTGCAACTAATAAATCACAACCTCTTGATAAGTTTCTAATTTGGGTACCAATATCTGCACCACCATAAGCAACACAAGATTTAACCCATGATCTATAAGTAAACTTTTTGGATTCTTCATAAATTTGGGAAGCTAATTCTCTTGTTGGAGCTAAAACTAATGCAGTAGGATATGCTTTATTTCTTGCAAATCTATTTGATTCTTCAGGAATTGGAGCTGGTCCAACTTTAAAAGATTCGGATAAAACAGGGAAAAGGAAACCACCAGTTTTACCTGAACCAGTTTGAGCACATGCCATTAAATCTCTACCCGATGAAACAATTGGAATTGAATACTTTTGAACTGGAGTTGGTTTTGTAAATCTAGCTAATTTTATATTTTCTAATAATAAAGAATCAATTGGTGGTGAAGTGAATTCAGTAATTGGTTCAGGAACATTCTCACCTGTTGCTTCAACTGGAATGTCATCATAATTGTCAAAATTAATACCTGAAGATTGAAACTTTGAATCACCTTCTTCACCATATAATTCTAATTCTAATTTTGAATCTCTTGAAGCTGGAACGTGTTGATCGTTTGACCAAGAACCTTGACCTTTTGGTTTACCATAACCACCTTCTCTGGAATAACCACCATCCCTTGAATAACCAGAGTTTCTATTACCGTAACCAGAATTTCTGTTACCATAACCAGAACTTCTATTACCATAACCAGTGTTTCTGTTACCATAACCTGAGCCAAAGCTGTTGTTAGTTTCATATCCTGAGCTTTGTTGTGCAAGTGGGGATGGTTCAGTTTGTGGAAGGCCCTTTCTATGTGGAGGAACGTAAGACATTATGAACTTTTTCTAGGATTGTATATTATAGGTTAACTGATCTAAGATCGTAAAGTTTGTGTGTTCTATAAAAGCTTTAGAGTAAAAAATATTTTAAGAATTAAATAATTTGATGCATTTTCTATTGTCACCCGATGAAAATTTTCAGTACATTTTTGCCTTTTTTCTTTGAAAGTGAAAAATTTTGTAAAAAAAAAAAAGAAAAACGCGGAAATAAGAAATCTGGGTCGATCGACTGATTCATGAATCTAACAGGCTGCACCTAGACACCATTGCAAATCGTCTGTATCTTATGAGGCATTTGTTAAAATAAGTTAATTATCTAAATGCTATATCAACAAATATTGTACGAAATTGAAGTGTATTTAATACCGTAAACAATTTAAGATTTAATAAAATCTTGAGTTGATATAAGTATTACAAACAAATTATGTGTCATGTGTAATAAATGAAACAAAAATGTTAAAGCTTTTAATTAAGATAAAAACTAAAAAATAGTGAACGTCTTACATTTTTCTGTTTCAAGAAGTATAATTGTTGATTTTTTTGGCCATCGACTAACTATTTCTTGATAATGTCATTTATAAACAGTAAATTTACAAATTTAGAATAAGCAGTGTGTTTTTAAAAGGTACAAAATCAAAAAATATAAAATAAGAAAATTAATTATTCAGACCAATTAAAAACTAACTAAGGAATAATAAACATCAACTCAAAAAAGTAACGCTTAGTTTTCTAAGTCCTTCTTTAAAGTACCTAAGAAAGCATGCTTTTCTGCTGGTGTTTGGAATCTACCCTTACCGAATTTAGAAGCAGTGTCGATCCATTTTAATGAAACTTGTTCTAAAGCTCTTCTATCCTTTGGACCGTATAAGGATTTTCTTAAAGTGATAACTCTCTTAACTGGACCTGGAATTGAACCCTTTAATAAAACAAAATCGTTCTTGACTTCACCGTATCTAACGAAACCACCCATTGGAGTGATGGTTTTCTTAGTTCTGTCAAAATCAGTAGCACCAGATGCTTCATCACCAGCCTTACCAACTCTGTAAACCTTATGGTTAATAGAAGTTCTGTGGTGATAACCGTTTTGACCTGCTCTTGCAACAGACCAAGCAACATGAGCTGGATGCCAAGCACCAATACAAGCAACCTTTCTGGAACCTCTGTGAGTCTTTCTTGGTAACTTCTTAGTACCCCATCTGTGAGTAACACCTTCAAAACCATGACCTCTGGTAACAGCAATAGCATCAATCATTTCGTTTTGTTCAAAAACGGAATCAACTGAAACAGTCTTTTCAAAATGTTCCTTTGCCCATTGGACCTTATCAGCAATTGAACCACCGTTTAATTGAATTTCAGCTAAATGTGCTTTCTTTTGAGATAATGGTGTCTTTCTGATTTGAGTATGAACTAAAACTCTAACAACTGAACAGTATTTGTTAATTCTTGCTAATTCAGTGTCAATTTCACCAGCCTTGGAGTATTTTTGAGAGTACTTTAAGAAAGCTCTCTTCTTTGACTTGTACCAGTTTTTATAGAATCTTCTCTTGATTTCTTCAGATAAATGTTCAGCCCAAACGGTAGTTAAGGATCTTAAACCTCTTGGAGTTTCAACATAACCGACAACACCAACAACAACTAATTCAGGAGCGTCAACAACAGTTGCAGCTTCAACGACTTCTCTCTTGTGCATCTTAGAACCTGGTCTGTCTAAATCTCTGACAATGGTAGTCATACCAGCCTTGTAACCTAAGAAAGCAGTTAAAGCAACTGGCTTGGATTTGTCATCCTTTGGAAATGACTTACATCTACCTCTTTGCTTGGAAGCTCTCTTTCTTGGGAGGAAACCTAAGGAACCGTGTCTTGGTTCTTCGTACTTTCTGTGAGACATATTGAATTAACTTGTTATGAAAACTAAGTGTTGTAGAGAAGGAAGAGAAGCAAAGGAGAGAAAAAGAGAAACGAACAAAAAAAAGAAGTTGGTAAGAATTAAATAAAGCTAAGTAAGTGGAAAGTGGAAAATCAAAAATGAAAAGCCACAAGTGAAAAATTTTCTTTTTAGTGCGTCGTTTATTGTATTGCCGGGTAATTATTACTGTTTGCGTCGAACGACCCAAAAAACAGTATAATTGTGGTTCACGTAATATTTAAGTAATTGTTAATTATATTTTATTTACAGCTAATTTATGACGTATATGAGATCCGTGATTAATTGATATAATTAAAGAATCTTTAATTATTGTAACAATGTACTATTAATAAATAGTTATAAGATTAGTACTAGAAATTTATATATATATTATATATTTATAAATAAGCAGTACATTGTAGTTAATAAGGCTCATCCTTCAGTAGGAGAGCAACGTTATGAGACTTGCTAGTGTACTGGTGTTTCACCCAATATTAGTATAAGCGAATACCACAAGAGATGGAAAGATATTTCGTTGAACAGCTACAAACTAGAACCTGCAAATTATGCGCAATGCCGTGGGATTGTCAAAATCCGTGCTTAAATTATAGCAAACAATGTATCGGATTTGGGATTTGAAAATTTTTTCCAGGTCTTGCACGGCAAGATAATTGTTATTCATTGGAATTTAATAAAGGAAAATCTTCATGGTAAAGATGATTCGGATAATTCTGTTTTCTTAATTAAGGTCCCGCAAATTATCCCCCCTCCTCTCCGGCGGTCGAGACAAACCAATTTACTCAGCTTTGCCTATAACGGTGTGCTTAAATATTGGATTTAATAAAAAACTCGGGTGTTTGACAGAATAGATTGGTTCAACGTAAATATTTTATTTTAGTATTAGTAGCCCACGTGAAATCATGTATTAGGCCCCCCAGCCTGCAGGGGATGGAAATTTTAAAAAGAATAAAAAGCAATGTTACATTATTTTTATTGCGCTTTTCGTTCGACGAGGAGTAATGATATTATACATCTGAAATATTTCAGGTATGGCAAAATTAAGAACTAACCTATTACTTCATACACTTGATATACTACATTTTGTATATGAGTATGTATGTATAGACACAATAAATGCTTTTTTTTGCTAGGGCCCAAGAAAGGCGATTTCGGCATTAACTTTGTATAATCTAATTTAGGTTTCTAAACAATTTAACTCCTCAAATCTGAAAACCCATCTAATTTATTTTCAAATTTAAATCTAAGTCGCAAAACTGAAGCATTTGCATGCTCGAATTTGAACCCTTATATTATTTTCAATCTTATCAGAGTCGATCTTTTTCTTACTTTTTTACCTTAATCTTTTTGTTCCTTTCATGGGTGTTATATACACACGTAAATGAAACAATCATAAACAATTTTTTTCATTTTTACCAATTATTTGCCTATCTTCTCTTGAATTTTTGACTAATCTATTAATTTTTGATTTTAACTTAAAAAAAAAGAAACTAAAGTTTACATGAGTGAAAATAATAATACAAAGAACCATACTATAAATCAGGATTACCATCAGTATATTCTTACAAATAATATTTCCCATAATCAATACCATCATCAATCCAATAATGTAAATAACCAAACTTCCAAGCAGAACACCGATCAAAATCAAAATCTAGTTCACAAGCCTGATCAAACTAGAAATGAACATGAAGATCAAAATCAAAGCCAAAGAGAAAGCGAACATGCAAGTGACAAAGCCGATAAATATCATAACCAAAATAATATTTCAGAACGTAATCAAGAACAAAACCAATATCAGTATTTAGGTCAAGACAATTATTCTGCATTATCTTATCATCAAAATAGCTTTATAGATAAATCATTATTTTACTCCTCTAAAAATAACTTTAATGATGATGTTCACAATCACCAACCTTTTTGCAATAGTGTCACCAACTATAAAAATGACCTTAATAGTCATGAGGGTGATTATTATTTGAATAAATTAAAGCAATCAAATCGTCAAATAAATTTACAATCTCAATATTATCAACTACAACATCAACAATCAAACTACCTTCAATATCCATTAAATCAATATTCTCAACAACAACATCTTCAACAATTTTTGGCACAAAATCAGAATCAAGATTATTGCAATTCTCAACAAAATCAACATCATAAAAATGACGGTCATCAACGCCAATCTTCAAAATTAAGTAAACATGAATTTAGTAAAGTTGCTAAATTGCAGAGCAGTCAATCAAGTTCAGCAAATTTGATGCATTTTTTAAAATCCTTTGCAACAAGTAGTAATAATAATCCAACTTTGATTAGTAGTCATCAACAACATCAACAACAACAACAACAACAACAACAACAACAACAACAACAACAACAACAACAACA